>OY856187.1:13570357-13889940 GCA_963693315.1 Diogma glabrata | reverse complement strand
ATTATCGCCTAATCTAAATCTATATGAATAAGTAAACAAATTATTTTAATTGTAGCTAAATCATCAAATTAAGTTAATTGTAATTGATTATTGGTAAAACTTACTTTTAAAATCAATTTTCCAGTTAATCAGTTTTAACTGTCAAGCAAAAAATATCTTTTTAGGTTATGTTTTTATATCTTACAGATATTTTTTCTGTCTTTCAGTCAAAAATATTTTTTTGAAATTTAAAAAATGTTACAGCCCTTCAACCAATTAAATGTAAAATTTTTTATGTCTGAAAGATATTTCTTTTACATGTATCATCGCCCTAATCGTGACAAAAAAAATCAAAATTAGTACTTTTTCGACAAAATTTTCATCATTTGTTTTTACGAGTTTCGAAGAAATTCAAGTTTTATTTCAAAATATCATCAAGAAATGTACGTTTTAGGAAAAAAATGATTTGGACCTTTTTGTCTTAGACTTGTTGCTTAGTAGAAATTTAATTAACATTTCTTTATATAATATGCTAAAAGTTAAACATCCAAATCCTCCAAGAATTTATGGCTTACCAAAATTACATAAGCTAGGAATTCCTTTAAGACCTATTGTTTCAACTATAAACTCACCTACATATAATATTTCTAAATATTTAAGTAATATTTTAAAAGAGATGAATACTTTTAGGTCCCTATACTGTTAGAAATTCATAGGAACTTAAAAATATTATTGAGGGTTTAATTCTTCAGGATAATGATGTCCTTTGTTCGTTTGATGTTGCATCTTTATTCACCAATGTTCCCAGAGATAATGCTATCCAAGAAGTTGAAGATAGATGGGGTGAGATTAAAAATTTAACACAATTAAATCAAGCAGCTTTTATTAAATTATTAAAACATTGCATTGAACTTGATAATGTATTTTCTTTTGAAAATACATTCTACAAATTAAAATGTGGCCTTTCTATGGGTCGATCATTTTCTCCTGTTCTTGCTGATATTGTTTTGGATAAGCTTTTTAAAATATGTTTAGAAAAATTGGAAAGAAAACTAACTTTTATTGTAAGATATGTTGATGACATACTAATTGTCTTACCCGAAGATCTAATATTACGCACGTTAAACGTTTTTGAATAATTTGATTTTAATATTAAATTCACAATTGAAAATGAAGTTCAAAGAAAAATTAGTTTTTTGGACATGACTTTTCATCGTATTGATAACAAAATTATTACAAATTGGTATAAAAAGGATATGAGTTCTGGCTGAATGTTGAATTATCTTTCTTTACATCCACAACAAATGAAAATTAATATTGCTAGATCGTTTATAAATAGAGTTATTTCTCTTAGCCATCCTATGTTCATTGATGAAAATATCATTAAAATTACAACAATTCTTCAAAATAATAACTATCCTTTGATGTTGATTAAAAAGTTGATAAATCAATATAAACAAAAAAATCTTGTTGACTCTAAAATTGTACCCTTATATCATGCAACTTTATACCTGAAGAAAATGTTTATTGTTCGCTTTTATATATTCCTAAATTAACAGAAGAAATTAAGAAAATTTTATTTGATGAAAAAAATACATCTATAAAATTATCTAACAAAATATTGAACAAGTCTCAACATTTATTGTTCAGTAATTTATTAAAGATAATAGTAGATTCTTGTATGAGCTTAGAATGAAGGCAATTCTTCACGAGGATGAAGATTCCCGAAACGAGCGTAGCGAGTGGAGGGAATCATCCGAGTGAAGAATTGCCATCATCCTAAGCGAATACAAAATGCTATTTTATCCACGACTGCAAAATATTTCCTATAATTTGCAGTTTTCTGCTAAATTTTATAAATCATAGTAATGAATATTTACTAATACATATTGTAACGACTCTTCGTTGGTTCTTTTCGATTATTGAACAAACACGACAGTAAAAGACAGATCTTTAGTTAACAAAATCCCAAACTTTATTTATCAACCAAATTACAGCAGCTTCCGTTTTTCCTTACAATAAATTCCAGGGTCTCCAATTTATGTACAATAAACTTCACCGCTTTTCCACAATTTGAATCAATAATATTCGGAATCGTAAAATCTGTATTTACTATTCCACAAAGTTCAGATTCTTTCACTATTAGCACCCAGGCTCAAGTGCCACCGATTATTCCTTATACTTTCGAATATTTGTAAAACACTTTTAATTGCAAAATTAAAACTGACTATCTGATATTTTTGTTTGCTTATTTATATCGAAAAATAAATAAATCGAAACTTCTATAATCCACTAGAAATCAATACTACGTAGTCCGTACATCTGAAATAGGCCACACCTGTTTTCATTTATACTTGCATTTGTATTAGCGAACTCAAATTTAATTTATGTAAAATGTATTAGGTAACTCCTTTTAATTCATTAATGTAAACATTTGTATAACAAATTTAATTTACATTAATTTATGCAATACAATTTGCAATACAAGTAAAAGATTGAAAAAGGAGTTAACTTTTAATTAATGAATGAGTAAATAAAATTAACCCATTCTGGACGAAGTTTATTACATTGCCCTCCATTTAGTTTTGTTCGTCCCGAACAATATCAGAGATCGCATTGGTGCTGTTACCTTGGTACGGTGCCAACCTTTGCAGATGTATCACTTTCATCTTGGTACGGGGTCCCTTTTGTATGCGGTAGATGACATCATTAATTCGTTTGATTATTTTATATGGGCCTTCCCAATCTGGCTGCAGCTTGGGTGATCTTCCCTTAGTTCTTCTGGGGTTGTATAGCCATACCAATTCTCCTTCTTGAAAACCGCCACTATTTGCATTTATGTCGTACCTGGTTTTCATTTTGTCACTGGCAATCTTAATGAGGTCTCGAACCTGCTGATGGATTTTATTCATCTTCTCCCTTAGTTGACCCACATAATCTGTTTTCGTGGATACCAGACCTCCAGGGATGCCAAACTCGATGTCACTAGGAAGATGTAGTTCTCTTCCGAACATGATATTCGCTGGCGTTTCACTTGTCGTATCGTGCACTGCGCTACGATAGGCCATCAAGAATAACGGAAGATCCTTGTCCCAATTTCTTTGGTTGGTTTCTACTACCTTTGACAAATGTTCTTCCATGGTTCGGTTGAATCGTTCTACCATGCCATCCGATTGTGGGTTCATAGGTGTAGTTCGTGTTTTTCTAATGCCGAGTGTTCTGCATAGCTCTTCCATCAGTTGAGATTCGAAATTCCTTCCCTGGTCGGTATGCAACTCGAGCGGTGTTCCATATCTGCAAACCCATTCATTGACTAATGTTTCCGCGACCGTAACTGCTTCTTGGTTCGGTATTGCATAGGCTTCCGGCCATTTTGTAAAGTAATCAATGACCACCATGATGTATTTGTTACCTTTTGTCGTTTCCGGAAATGGCCCCGCGATGTCTATAGCAATTCTCTCCATTGGGGCACCCACATTGTACTGTTGCATCTCTCCTCGAGTTCTAGTTTTTGGTCCTTTGCTCGCTGCACAAGTATCGCATCGCCGACACCATTGCTCCACGTCTGTTCGATACCGTACCCAATAAAACCTCTCCCTTA
The DNA here is from genome assembly GCA_963693315.1 of Diogma glabrata. Lineage (NCBI taxonomy): Eukaryota > Metazoa > Arthropoda > Insecta > Diptera > Cylindrotomidae > Diogma > Diogma glabrata. The sequence continues at coordinate 13,886,360 of OY856187.1, read as the reverse complement.
CTTTGGCTAGGGTTTTATTGACTCCCAGGTGTCCTCCAGAAATACTTCCATGCAGCTTTCCCAGTACCTCTTCTACTCGACTTGATGGCAACACCAGTTGCTCCAACACTTTCTTTCCATCAGCGGACTCCCATTTTCTTTTAAGTATCCCGTTGTCCATAAATAGTGAGTCCCATTGCGCCCAGTAGCATTTCACCTCCGTACTTAAAGGTGCGACCTCTTTCCACTCCGGTCGCCTTCCCTCAGTTTTCCAATTCAATATTGGAGCCATAGCTGGATCTTCTAGCTGCTCTCTTTTAATTGCCTCGGTACACCAATCTTCAGGAGTTTGGAACTTGATTTGGTTCACTTTCATTGCCTCATTTCCCTCAGTTCTGCTACATGACTTGCAATCCTCTGTACAGGGTCTTCTGGACAGGGCATCGGCGTTACCATGGATCCTCCCCTTGCGGTGTTCAACTCGGCAATCTCCTTCCTTTTTGACATTTGCCTCCATTTTCTCAGTCCTGCTATATGACTTGCGCTCCTCAACACAGGGTCTTCTTGAAAGATCTTCAGCGTTACAACGTATCCTTCTCTTCCGGTGTTCAACGCGGCAATCTCCTTCCTTTTTGACATCCACTTGCTTGTTTGAAAGGTTCATCAACCGGCCTGGAACTACTCCTTCTTTTGCTGCTACTCGTGTTTTGCATTCTTGTCTGATGTGCCCTAACTGCCCACAACTCCAGCATCTTACTCTGCTAGATCTTCTTCGTTGATTTCGTTCAGGTTTATCTTCCAAACTTTTGACACGCATGATCACTTCATCAAGCGCTGCTTTCAGTGGTTCCTCAGCAACTTCCATCTGACGTACTCTATCTGAGCCATACGCTCTTTTTCCGGCTTCCATTTGCAGGGCCAATGCTAAGACTTCCGCAGGTAATTTCTTTCCACTTAGATAAAGCTGGTTTCTCATTTGCACATCTCGAAGAGCATTGATGAATGTATCAGCTGCCAGTTCGTCTCGGTGTTCAGCGTTATAATTCGGATATGATAGATTAACTAGTCTCACAATGTCATCCTCTAATTCTTGCAAGGTTTCGCTGACTCCTTGTTTTCGTGTCTTCAGCTGCATGCGATGGAGAGCTTGCATATGACTTTCCCGTATCTTACTTCTAAGGCCTCCATAATCTTGCTGTAATCACGTTCTGTCGCTGATAGTGTCTGCAAAATTTCAGCAGCAGGTCCCTTCAATGCCAATATAAGCGCGTTTGCTTTTTGCTGGTGATCAACCCCAGTTGTTGCTATCTCAAATTGCATCTTAAATATCTGATACGATGTAGATCCATCAAATGCGGGTGTTTTCACTCTAGCTGGGGCTGAAGTAATTGATGGATTGCTCATGTTACCTGACTTCAATTGTGCTATTTCTTGACGGAATTCACTCGAAAGATTGCGTAATTTCTCTTCATGTTCTTCGGTAACTTTCCGCAGCTCCCTTTCCATGTTGTTGATTTTACCCTCTGCACTGGATATACGTGACTCGATTACTTCACGTAGACTTTCTTGCTTTGCCATCATATCAGCAAATTGTTGTCGCTGCTCTACTTTTTGTTCTGCTGCCTGTTTCTCTTGTCGAGCCATCATATCAGCAAGTTGTTGTTGTTGCTCTACTTTTTGTTCTGCTGCCTGCTTCTCTTGTCGGGCCATCAGATCAGCAAGTTGTTGTTGTTGGTTGTTTCCTTGTTTGGCAATCATATCAGCAAATTGTTGTTGTTCTACTTTTTGTTGTTGTTGCTGTGCCATCATTTCTTTCATCAACGCCATCATCGGATCAATTGCGGGGGCATTCTGAACCGGAGCATCCTCCAGCTCTATTTCTATGACCTCTGTGCTTTCACCTGCTTCTTCTAAAATTTTACGCAGCCGGAATGCAAGTTCTGCTTTCGTTCCGTGGATTGGAGCATTCCTTTTCCTCAACTCGTCCTTTAGCTGGGTCTGGCTGAGATCACTAATATTTACTGTTTTGACCATTGTTTCAATAATCCCACTTCTGACACCACTGTAACGACTCTTCGTTGGTTCTTTTCGATTATTGAACAAACACGACAGTAAAAGACAGATCTTTAGTTAACAAAATCCCAAACTTTATTTATCAACCAAATTACAGCAGCTTCCGTTTTTCCTTACAATAAATTCCAGGGTCTCCAATTTATGTACAATAAACTTCACCGCTTTTCCACAATTTGAATCAATAATATTCGGAATCGTAAAATCTGTATTTACTATTCCACAAAGTTCAGATTCTTTCACTATTAGCACCCAGGCTCAAGTGCCACCGATTATTCCTTATACTTTCGAATATTTGTAAAACACTTTTAATTGCAAAATTAAAACTGACTATCTGATATTTTTGTTTGCTTATTTATATCGAAAAATAAATAAATCGAAACTTCTATAATCCACTAGAAATCAATACTACGTAGTCCGTACATCTGAAATAGGCCACACCTGTTTTCATTTATACTTGCATTTGTATTAGCGAACTCAAATTTAATTTATGTAAAATGTATTAGGTAACTCCTTTTAATTCATTAATGTAAACATTTGTATAACAAATTTAATTTACATTAATTTATGCAATACAATTTGCAATACAAGTAAAAGATTGAAAAAGGAGTTAACTTTTAATTAATGAATGAGTAAATAAAATTAACCCATTCTGGACGAAGTTTATTACAATATATACAAAATGAAATACATCAAAACATCATTGAAAAACATTTTCGTTAAATTTGCATGCAACATTTTCTGTGCGTAAGTCAATACTTTTTAATAAATGTGTAAACTAAAAATTTTCAGTAAGTTATCGAGTGAACCTTTTCTACAATCTACATAATAAAACAATATTTATAATACAATAATAAATCATTTATTGATATTTTTCGTAACGTTGAAACAATTCGTTAAATTAATGCCTGGAATTGAATTTATATCAAATACATTACTTTGGTTATTCGATATTAAATTTATATCGAATGTATTATTCTGGACACTACTGTTTTCACCAGTTGTATTTATTAAAATTGAATCAGCAATTTTTTTAGCTGTATCATTTTTGTTCCCTATCGAATCATCGATGTACCCTTCGGCAACTGGTGTGGACTTCCATCCACCATGTTTTTTTAAGGGTTGTTTTATCCCCACCAGCATCAACTAATATTGTTGCGGAAGATCTGCGAAATGTGTGTCCAGAATATTGTTCTGGATCGGGTAGTTCCAAAAAAAAGCAATTTCTTTGCCCATTTTGTTAAACTTATTGATCCTGATTCTTTGTATAGTGCATTTACCGTTTTTGGTAGTTTAAAAATAGTACTTGACTGTTACTATGCGACTTAGATGGCTGTTTAATTAAGTAATTTTTACAAATTTTGTAAAACTCTCCAGTGACTGTAAATTTTCTAGTAATTTTTGTCTTGGTTTGTGGTACATTTATCAGAAAAGCTGAAGATCTTTTAAATCACAGGTTTACATTGTGTACATTTCATTACACCGACAAGCACCCATTACTCCCAATATTAAAGTAACCTAAATAATAAATAAATCGTTGTTTGTAAATAATTTTTACAAAATATATATAGATAGTGTTTGCCTTTGTTGCCAGGTATCTATCATCAGGTGCGTTAGTAAGGAAAACATTTATATTTTCTAAAACGAATCTGCTTTTTTTGCACTTTTCCATTCTAAAAAAAATTTGTATATCGTTGTGTTTTTTCTGGATTTTTCCGGCAATAAATTTAAAGAACTAATTTCTGCCGCTTTTTTAATTTCTGATGGTGTTAAATTAATAATATTGTGACTTCGAGAATTCATTTTCGATACTTTTTTAACAACGTTTTAATTTAAATTTAAATTGACAAATGAATATAAACGCTCGTACAATGTTGTTTCGTATAAATTTAAAACAAATGAATATAAACATTTTATTGCGGTGCATGCACAATGATAAAACTTTTACTCATGAAATTTAAGTTTGTATGAAAATAATTTTGAGAAAAAAAATTTATTTTTCAAATACTTTTAACTCATCTTAATTTTTGTCTTATAAATTTCATTTCATTTTGCAAACATAACATTTTAAAGCATTGTTCTACTATTAAAAATTAATAACAAAAAAATGCCCAATTCTCATGATTAAAAGTTTTTTCATTGTGAATGCACGGTTAAACTTTATTATACGTTATGTATAACTGTTTTTTCCTATACAATTAAACAAAAATTATATGTATGTCATTGAATGAAATTTATTGATTTCGTTAGGAAGAAAACTTAACGAACTATGGAATATTAACGATCGGTATATTCTACAACAAGTGAGATAATGTCTAACATTACAATGGAAGACATACATACATATGGAAAACATATATTCTACAGCAGTCGTGGATAAAATTCATTCTTTTAAGAAATCAAATCTTATTTATAAAATTCCTTGTTCTTGTGGTAAAATTTATATTGGACAAACTAGTCAAAGACTTCAAGATAGAATGTCACGACATAAAAGCACTGTGAAATTAAAACATGGTACCACTGCACTTATAGTTACAAACAAACTGATAAATACTTTAACAGATTTTGGACAGGGGAGGGGGTCTCCAGGGGGATATTGGTAAAATATAGTTTACAAGTGCATATCAATATAGTACCTAAAATGCGAAGCTATTGATGAGCAGCTCATTGATATATCAACTAACAAGACTAGGAATTTAAAAATCAAAACCTCTGTTCGTCTGTCATTTCAACATGAATATCAGCAAAGTATTATATTATTATAATAAATATTAACCTCACAGAAGCAACAATAGACATCATTGTAACATAAATTTAATGTAATTTTAAACCATTAACGAATAACAACATAAAAATATTAAATTCGGAAAAATTATTTTCTAATACAATTTTTTTCTTTAAATTTCATAATCCTCTCCTATTTCAATCAAATCAAATTATCATTTAAACCAGTTCACAGCACAATAAGATACAAAATAAAATTTTAGGACGAAAGAAATTTATCCAGCACACAAAAAAGAATAAGAAATTATTCTTAGATCGACCAAATTAACAATAAAAAGACAACTACAACAACGATGTGAATGAAATCGATATTTTAATTGAACCATTTTTCTACTTGAATTCAATTTTAGGTTGAAAAATTTATAATATTAAATTATTAAAGGTATGAACACACGAGTGTGGTGTTAGATTACAGTTTTCATTTTTGCTTTCAATTTTTAAACCAATATTGCACTAATGGAGTTAGTTTTTAATTTTTATTTTAATAACTCCTACCAAGGTATCGCGTAAATCTTTTCTTCTGTAAAATTATTATAATTTATTTATTTTTTCATGTGGTTGTTTGTTATTTGATCCAATATGAATTTTTATGATCGATTGCGATCTTGGTTAATATTGTATTTTCGACTAAAAAAAGTGTGTGCTATAGAAGGATCAACAACATATTGGTTGTTTCATTATATTTGTTTTTAAACAAAAGATTAATTTACATAATAAAAAAAAATAATTATATAGATATTTGATGATCACTTGATCAAGTGATCTTGAGATATTTCACCTTTGTTTTCGTTTTAAGTATATTTTGGAATACTGGTACAACGGATGTAAGAGATATTGAAAAGTCAACCTTCAGCATATTTAATGATTGATTTATTTTTGTGTAATCGCTAATTTTCCGATTCGTTAGTTATTAATTATTATGTTATACAGGTGGCTCCTAGGTTTATAAATGTTCGTAATATTATAGTTCAGTCCTTTTCATTGAGAAGTTAATTGAAGCGAAAAATGGTTGAATAAATCATTCACAAGAAACTTAGGATCAATAAAATAATCGTTCCATATGGGCTCTCTCAAATGACAATAAAGTTGAATTTTTAGTAAGATAACAAAGTTTGGAGGTAATATAGCAACATAGTAATTGAAACATGTGTTTGACAAGGCTTTATTTTTTCCAGTATGAGAATTATTATAGTTAAGCTTTATATCAAGGACGCTGTTAAGGATAGTTAGCACTGGCATTTGCCTAGGACCTCGGCCTCGAAGTGCCCACTTATATTTTATAGCAAAGTATTATTCAAAATTTGTACATTAGGGTGCTTTTTTTGGCCGCTATTCTTTTTTTCTGGTGCCCCACCGAAATTTTGTTGGAAATACCAAAGAAAACGTTCTCTTAAAATATGAGTCCTCAAAATTAATGTTTAGCACTCGGCCTCGGCGTTTGAAGATTTTCCATACAAAATATATGTAAACTTTAGTGTTTTTAAAAAAAAAATTACAGCTCAGCGGCATTTTATACTATTTCAAAATGGAAAAAAGCAACAAACTCAAGATTAAATTATCTACAAAAGTGCCTACAGAGATGTAACTGTAACTTACACCGGTGACACAGTACAGATCACTAAAGTCAATTTTATATGAATTTCTTGTTCTTTTGTTTTTATTTCATAAATGGCTAAAGCTACAGGAAAATGTCAATAACAAAGATGTAGTTAATTAAGTTTCCTACAAAAACCTTATAATAACCGAATCTCTATGATTGATATTTCTCGAGATAATAAGCTTGCTATGCTTGCGATAATTATATTGGTTTTGATTTTAATTCAATTGAATTTAAAACATTGCAATTCAATTGTTAATGCATTCCAAAATAAAAAAACTCGTTACACGTTATAAGATTATAGACTAATCGTAATAGTAAATTAAGCAAGGACGTAAAGCTACGGTTTTTGGACGTATGTGGAGTTTGCGAATCGAGGCGCCAGCCGAGATTTGCACCCACATTAAGTCGAAAATGGCTTAAGTCCGTGCATCATATACTATTTTTTATTCGCCGCAAGCAAAATATTTAAAAAAGTGTTTAATCTAAATCAAACTTAAAAAATTTTGAAATTTTGAAATCAAAATATGTTGAACAAGTAGTCTTTGACAAATATATTTGTTAATTCTTTTCAAACAAATCGTATAACTATGAACAACAAAGGATAACAAATATTTTAATTGGATAAGGAAATATGGAATCGAAAGGTAGCTTTAATAAAATTTCTATTTTTTATAGAATATAAACAAATACAAATGTTTTTTACTTTTTTAGCGACACTTTAAGGTCGCAAATTGGTAATAAAATAACACTTTAATATGTAGGCGAATGAATTTTTTTTATTTTTTTGATTGCAAAAATATCATTTTATTTAAATATAAATAATTCTTTATTGCCATGCCAGCTTATCCATTTTCGTATTCAAACTCAACATATACATAAAATCTCGTACCTTTAAATTAAGATCATTTTGGTACTTTTGTTGTTGTTGTGTTAATTTACCTGGGATAAATTTTAATGTCAAAGGCATTGGTAAAATTACTATACGTGTTATTATGGTTTTCCATATTATTCATTGTTTGTGTGCCTTTGTCACTTTTGAATTAAAATGCAATATTTAAAAATATACTTTTTTTTGAATATGTTTATTTTTAATTTTTTATTTTATTAATAATAATATAATTTTCCTTATAGTAACAATTTGAAAATGATTTTTAGTTTATTGAATATCGATTTCGACTTTCGTCATCCTCAGTTCTCAAATTATCATTGCAATTTTTGCTTAAACTATTGTCTTATATACTATTTCAACTGCTATTTTTTACTATTATGTCATATAATTTGTTAGTTTTAGGGTTGATTTTATCATTTAAAATGTTGTTATTGTTTTTATGTTTATATATTTCTATTTCTTCCAATCTATATAGATGTTGTCCTTTTCTTTTTTATGTAATATGGTTAAATTTGTGTTCATATTGGTGTATTTGTGTTTTTCTATTTTTAAATGTTGGGCATATCTGGATTTTGAATCACTTTTATTAATTTCACTGGTGCGTTCAATAAATCTTTTTGTGAAGGAACGCCCCGTTTGACCTATATAAAATTTACTGCAGTCATCAAAGGTAATTTTCTAAACACCTGTGTCTAACTAAGGTTTGGGTTTTTTTGGTCTTTAGGTAATTTTCTGTTTTATTTTTGTTTTTGTAAGCTGCAATATATCCATATTTTTTTAAAACTTTTGCATTATTTTTAATGTTGTTTTATAATATGTTACGCCTATGTATTTTTTGCCTGCTAAGTTTTCTTCATTCCCCAATATTGTTTGGGTTTGCAAAGTTTTCTTGTGTTTATGTTTTCTATTTAATGTGTCAATTATTTCGTTTTTATATCCGTTTTTACTGGCTATGTATTTATGTTATTTAATTCGTCTTGATAAATTTCTGCATTCATTGGTATATTGTTCAATCTATTGATCATGTGGTTGTATGCAGCTAGTTTATGTTGGTATAGATGATGTGATTTAATATTTATTGTTTGATCCGTTTGGGTTGATATTCTAAATATTTTGAATGTGTGTTTTGAATCTACATTTTTGATTGATAAATCCAAGAAATTTATTGTGTTATTTTCTTCATTCTCTAACGTGAATTTAATGGAAAGTTCAATGCTGTTTATATATTGGTGTAATAGATTAAGCTATATACTCGTTCCTTTGAATAATAAAATTATTTCATCAACGTAGCGATACCAATAAATGATTTTTTCTTTGTGTGTATCTATGTTATTGTATATATTATATACAATATATGTATATATATATATATATATATATATATATATATATATATATATATATATATATATATATATATATGTATATATATATATATATATATATATATATATATATATATATATATATATATATATATGTGTATATATTTTGTATCAAAATCATTGCGATATATTTCGGCTAAAGTTCCAGAAAGTGGGCTCCCTATTGGTAATCCTTCTGTTTGTTGATAATACTAATTGTTATGTGTGAAATAGTTCTGTTTTGTTATTTCGGTTATTATATTTATTATTTCTTGTGTATCTGTTGGGTTATTCTATTGATTAATTCTGTGTTATTTTTTACTGAATAATTGTTATCAAATTTTATGTGATACTTCAGTAGTTTGTTTATGTACTTCGCTATTCTGTATGTTGGTGCTGTGGTGAAAATAATTAATGGTCTTATCGGTGTATCTGGTTTGTGCATTTTTGGTAATCCTCTTATATTTGGTGCTGTTGGTTTTATCATTTTGTTATACCTTATGTTCTTATCACTTAATATGTTGATAGATTTGTTGATGATTGTTTTTTATTTGTGCATTCATTAGTTGATCTTTATTTAATTTTTCGTTGTTGTTATTAATGATGTATTCATCTAACATATTGTTGTAGTTTGTAGTTTTAAAGATGACTAATGTATTCCCTTTATCTGCTTTGGTTATTATGGCATTGTTTTGTTTGATCTTGTTTTGTATACTGGGTATTGTTTTTATTTCTTTTTTGTTGTTGGTTTTTGAATTGTTTAAATTGTTATTTTTTGTTGATATTTCATCAACTATTACTGATCTTGTTTCATTTTGGTGGTGAATGTTAGTTTTAAATATTGAATTTTCTATTTCTAACAGATTTTCATTTATCTCTTTTCTTGTGTTGTTTGGTTGTATGCCGTATTTCAATCCTCTTCCCAATAGTTGAGTTTCTTGATTGTTAAACTGTATTTCAGTGTAATTTTCTATCCTGTTGTTATATTGTGGCGGTCTATATTGATTTATTATGTTATTATGATGAGTTCCCATTTCTATTAGTTTTGATTCTTTTATCTTTTTTAATTTCAGTTTTATGTTTTCACCTTTCTTTTTTATCGTGCTTTCCATATCATTCTTTACCGATTCCATTATTATTTCATATTTTATTTGATGATATTGTTTAGATATTAGTAATTGTAGGTTGAATACTTCTAATGTTATGTAATTTATTTTTGTGTAGAGTTCTTGAATTTGTTTTGTTAACCATGTAGTTTTTGCTGTTTTTTAGCTATTTGTGCGGCTTTGGATCTTTTGCTGACTTTGCTGTTAATATATGTAGGCATTTTTCTATATCTCTTGCAGCATCGTTTGAAATGTAAATTTAGTTTTTTTTGTTGTAATTTTACTAATTTGTAATAATAAATGTTCACTATTTCACTTGGTGGTGTATACTTGGTACCATACGTGTTATTATGGTTTTCTATATAATTCACTGTTTGTGTGCTCGGATCAAACAATAAATATGAAATCACATCATCCATATACCAACATAAACTAGCTGCATACAACCACATGATCAATAGATTGAACAATATACCAATGAATGCAGAAAATTATCAAGACGAATTAAATAACATAAATACATAGCCAGTAAAAACGGATATAAAACGAAATAATTGACACATTAAATAAAAAACATAAAAACAAGAAAAATTTGCAAACCCAAACAACATTGAGGAATCAAGAAAATTTAGCTGGTAAAAAATACATAGGCGTAACATAAAATAAAACAATATTCAAAATAATGCAAAAAACGTTAAAAAATATGAATACATTACAGCTTACAAAAACAAAACTAAAACAGAAAATTACCTAAAAAACCAAAAAAACCCAAATCTTAGTTAGACACAGGTGTTTACAAAATTGCCTGTGATGACTGCAGTAAATTTTATATAGGTCAAACCGGGCGGTCCTCCACACAAAGATTTATTGAACACACCAGTGAAATTAATAAAAGTGATCCAAAATCCAGATATGCCCAACATTTAAAAATAGAAAAACACAAATACACCAATATCAACACAAATTTAACCCAATTACATAAAAAAGAAAAGGACAACATCTATATAGATTGGAAGAAATAGAAATATATAAACATAAAAACAATAACAACATATTTAATGATAAAACCAACACTAAAACTAACAAAATATATGACATAATAATAAAAAATAGCAGTTGAAATAGTATATAAGACAATAGTTTAAGCAAAAATTGCAATGATAATTTAAGAACTGAGGATGACGAAAGTCGAAATCGATATTCAATCAAATAAAAATCATTTTCAAATTGTTACTATAAGGAAATTTATATTATTATTAGTAAAATAAAAAATTAAAAATAATAATAATAATTAGAAATAATAAATATGTACCAAGAAAAGATAATTCATAAAAGTGTATTGTTTTTTGTTTCAAAGATAAGAAATTTCTTCTTCTCCGTTTAAATCTGTGGCGATAAATGTTCTGAGCTAAACATGAATGGTGCACAGTAGAGGTAGACATGAATTAATAACCAATTAGATTGACACATTGAAAAATAAAAATGTATAAAATATTTTGCATCTCTTGAATTTAATACTACAGAGATATTATAAGAATACCCGTTTTGCTAATAGCCACAGACAGACTGGATAATTAACGGGATATCTTGATCCTAACCAAATCTTAAACTTCTCCATGCTGTCTAATTAAATCAAATTTTAGGTGATGCTACAAAATTGATTTTGTTCAACTTGTATTGTTATTGTTAATGTGCTAATACAACTGTTGTTGAAAAAGGTTCCCAACAGTGAAAAACTTGTAAAAGTACGAATTTCAAATTATTCACAAACCGACTTGGTCTAAAATCAATAGCCTCTTGGATCATCCATGAATGGAAAAAAAATATTTCAAATGATCACGGAGCTCCCCCCTTACCAAAAACCATATCGAATTTAAAATTGAGCCAAACAAAATGTATTAACAATCAACTGAACTAACAATTTAAATGTCTGCTATACGTAAATTCAGCCTTTTATTAATGTGACAGAACAATATTATTTTTCATTTTTTTTGCAGATAAGAATCTTGACAAATGAAGATTACTTTTATACACACAATTAATCCCTTTCAAATGTAATATATGTGTCCCATTGTGTGCATGTTTGCCGTTTGGTTTTTCTGTATTATTAATAATTTTCACACTCTAAAGTTATAGCAAACGATTAAATCTAGGTGAGATATTTTTATGATATTATTATTGTTTCAATAGTTGTAGTATTTCTTTTATGTTTTCACCCTCGTTTGCTTTGTTTGCTTGATTATAGGAAATGGGTTCAATTGAATAAAATTTTATTTCGATAGGAAAGTGAGATTTGATGTTGTTTCAAACCATTTTATAGATTTTGCATTTTGTGTGTTTGCAACTTTGGAATTACTGAGAACAGTTTAGCAACTATTCAATATTGTTAGTAAACTGTTGGAATTCTATATAGATAGATACAACCATGTTACTGGTTGATTTAAGCTGCCTTGTTTCCTCACGATAGGTTGTACATTATCTTAATAGGAAATAAATGCATGTAACATTTTATGACATACCTGTTTTCTAAATTTAAGACTCTTCTGTCAATCAAAATTTTGTTGTTGATTTCTCTATAGACTAATTCACACAAACAAACAGTAAAACAATAACAGTATCAAAACCAATTCATATTCGCTCTCGAATCATTTTAATTTCCTTTTTCTTTATCTCACCGTTGTTTTGGTATTTATTTAATTTCTTTTCATTATTTTTCAATTAAAACAAAAATATTTTTCATAAAGATTAATAATCTTGATAAAAATAAATCTTATTAGAAAAAAACTATTATTTATTACATTGATTGTCGATTTCTTTGATCATCTTAGAGAATAACTTTTCTTTTTCAATTCACTTAACGCTGCAGTTGGTTGGTCGACTACTGGAAATAACAATAAATTGATGTTTAATTGCTTAATAAAAACAAGCGAAGTATAAAAACTATACAAAGTTACTTATGATATCTTTTCATTCGAGAACAACGATCTCCTTTGTTTTTAACAATTTGGATATCATATACTGTGTAATTTTGTTTGCTACACCCTTGTATTTAAATTTTCACTTAAAAACAATGAAAAAAATTAACATAAATCAATAAAAAACTGAGCTAATCCTACTCATACTATATAAACCTCAATCTATCAATATTTAATTTTTTTCCAACATTGAGTTGTGGTATAGTTTTAGAAATAAACAATAAAATTTATGATGTGACAATTTTTATTTTAGAAAATAAATTCGTTGATTTGCTGTCAGATTTCAATGACCTTTTCAAATGACTGCACTGTTCGTTAAAGTAAACCCAATTCGATCTAGTACCAATTGAAAATCTATCTACTTTTGTTTTCAAAATACGGAAGGTTTTAACAGAAAAGTCATATTTTGTTGTTTTAGTTTTTTGTCCAAAAAACATAAATTTTTCGTTTCTAAACTGATTCTTTTTGTGTTGAGTCTATAGTTTGGCAAACGTTTAAATTTTTTATAAATTTTTATAAATATGATTTATTATCGTCATAGTTACGTCCAAAAAAGTAAAAACATTTAAATTTGTATAAATTATATAAAAAAAAAAATTTTATCGAGCAATCAAAATATTTGTTATTTTTTGTTGTCATAGTTATACAACTTGTTTAAAAAAATAACAAATATTTTAGTCAAAGGTTACTTGTTTTGAACAAATTCATAATCTCAATTTATGTTACTTTTGCTGCCGCCTTAAAAATATTATGAAAAAAATGGCGACACTTTTTCTGCAGCAGTAAAAATATAAATGTTGTTTTACTGCCGCCGTAAAAAAATGGCGTTTTTTTACAGCCGCTTTGATTATAAGTCAAAAAGTAAGACTTTAATCTTCTCCAAAGCGGTAGTAAAGCAAAAGCTAAACTTTACTGCCGTTTATCGAAAAAAATTATTATTTGAAATTAAATTGAATGAGCCAATGCTTAGCCCTATAAGTGGCTTCGTTTTGCCTCAATGCAATACTACCATAATATATATACATTTATCACTTACGTGAAAAACATCATATTTTGTCTATCTGTTTTGCCATACATGGTGAAAAATTTAGTTTCAAAATCCAAACCACTAGGTTTCTATATAAGATCCATTATCCAAACATCAAAGTTAGAATTAGTTTACATTTGAGTGTTACTTCCGTCTGAAAGACCTAAGTATTGCATTCTCAGGTTAAATGGGAAAATCTCTCCTAATTTTTTGGAATTTCTCGACGATTTACGCCTGAAACCCATACTTGTGTATGGGTTGATGTTGATAAAATTTTAACCCTAGATGAAGGTTAGGTTAGAAGGAGTTAAATGAAATAAAATTTTAATGCGCTGTACAGTTTAACTTTACTGCCGCTAGGGGGACGGTTAAAGTCTTACTTTTTTGACGTATATAATCAAAGCGGCTGTGAAGTAACGCCATTTTTGAAGTGAAGTAGTTTCATATTATTACGGCAGCAGAAAAAGTCGGCATTTCTTTCCATATTTTTACGATATTTGTTATTTTTTTAAACAAATTAGTTATATAATTTGTTTGAAAAAAATAACAAATATCGTAAAAATATGGAAAGAAATGACAACAAAAAACAACAAACAGTTTGATTAGATTATGAAATTTTGAACTATTTAACAAAAAATAACGTATATTTTACAGATTTTTCAAAAAAAAACGTCTTTATTTTCGTTAAACGTCTTCTTTTAGATATAGTAAAAAAATTAAGATTACTTATCATGGAAAAATTTTCCAGGTAAAAATGTAATTTTAAAAAGTCATTTTTTAATCATTGTTTTAAATTTTTCAGACCTTTATATTACCTATAACTATTATAGCCAACTTTTTTCGAAATCGTGAAAACTATTTTCCACCCCTAAAAGTTCACCCAATTTCACCCTCGTAGTTCGGATCAACTTTAATTTATTTTTTCCATCATTTGCGCTATATTTCTCTTCTTATTCAGCAGTTTTTAATGTTGTTGTTAGTTTTTGTTGTTATTCTTGGCCTTTTCAAAAGGCATCTGCACTGGCCTATAAATCCATCCACAAAATTTCTTTTTCTTCTAATTGATTTTGCTATTAATTCATTAGAAAAACAATTTATTCTTATGGATAAGCACAATGATAGATCTGGCTTTTTAAAGAATATATTTTAATTAAAAAACTAGGACAGAAATTACATTTTTAAATATTTGAAATGTAGAAGTAATTTTCACGAACTTATACTGACTGATCTGTTGGCGATGTATAATTAAGTAATAAATAAGTATCGCTCTAAGTATAATTTTATTTTTATATAAATAGCATTGTTTTTAATTTATAATTTAATAAAAAAGTTTGTGGTAAAAATTAAAAACAAATCAATATGGAGAAAACAAAACTTGAATATGACAGATGAGTGATTACGATTTTATACAATCTCTTCATACAATTTTAAAGTTATGTTCTCTCTATATTTATTTATATATACTCTAAGAATGTCTAGAAAGGCACATATAGCGTCTTACTTGTTATCTCTTGCCTTTCCTAGCTCCCTAGTTAACTTTTACAGAGCAGTTTCTGTTGCTCTACCCGTTTTGTACGCGTGTTCACTATACTGCTAACCTCTGCTTCCTTATTCTGAAAAAAAAAAATTTGCGGAAATGAGAGGATCAAAAGTTATTATGGATCATACTATCAATTTTACCTTGGTCCCCCCTTTGATTATTTTTTAGTTTTTATAATAAATATTATAAATTTGTTTATAAATATTATAAATTTGTTGAAAAAAAACTCGGGAGGATTGGCGCGGGGGAGGGGGGTGTAGAGGGTGGTGCCTATTTTTGATCGAATTTCTGCAAGGTCATAGAAGCGAGTCAAATAAAATCAAAACAAAAACGAATAATTATATAACCCTGTTCACCAAGGTAAAATTGAAAGTTTGATCCTTATAACTTTTGATCCTTTCATTTCCGCAATTTCTTTTTATAATAAGGATGTAGAGGACCTAATCTTTCTATTTATCTAAAAAAATCAACTTTTTAATAACGGGGATAACATAGGATTGTACCGCGTTCGGTTCATCACTTAAAATGTTATTTGAAGGGGGTTGAGACTGGAAATTTCGAAAAAAATTATTTTTGACCTTGACGAGCGGAGCTTGCTCGAAGAAATGAGCATCCATATACGTAACTCGTAAGTCTATTTATGAACTTTGTTAATATGTATGTATTTAAAACGGAAGTAAGTCACATGAATGAGGAGTACTCCACCATCTTATTATTAGGAACCCAGCTTTAACTATGTTTTAGAAAATTAAAAAAAAAATATTTAACTTTTCATTTTGTTTCATTTTCCCAAATTTTATTATATTGTTACGATTCTACATAAATACAATGAAATACAAAACATAAACTTCAATACTTCAAAAATAAAATCATGGTCACATTCTTTTCTTAGAATCAGGGTCAACATGAAATAAACGATTTTATGAATCAAATCAACATATTAGGTAAAAAAATAATATTTTTATATTCTTAGATTGTAACAAATTGGATTTTGTATAAAGTTGCAAGGTTCGTTTTTGATTTTACATTAAAAAAACCTATTTATCAAAATTCTTAACAAATATATTTTTATTTAATATTAAAGGCATATTTTAATAGGGTGAGGGTAGGGTGATCTTGGAAAATAAAAGTAAGCAACCCAAAAGTTCCATTCCTGTATGCTCTTCCAAAATTACATAAACAAGGAAGAAAAATGAGACCAATAGTATCAAACATTTCAACACCAACAGAAAAAATGGCATATTGGCTCATACAAGAATTAAACCAAATTGAACCCCCGGAAGAATATTCAGTGAATAATTCAAAATAATTTGCTGGCCAAATCAAAGATATTGAGTTAAAAGATCAAGAAATCATAGTTTCTTTTAACGTAACGGCTTTGTATCAACACGTTCCAATTGATCTAGTGATTAAATATTTGAAAGAACACCTAATACACAAGGCCTGTGCGGAACCAAAGATAGCAGTAATTGCTAAAGTAGCAGAAACATGCATGGAACGAAATGATTTCCAATTTAGGGAAAAGATATACAAACAAAATTTTGGAACATGCATGGGAAGCGAAATCGCTCCATATCTCAGCAACGTTTTTCTATCCCATTTTGAAAAAAAAAATGGAAGCAACACCTCCACTTTTTCCAAGAATATGGAAGAGATACATTGATGATATTTTTGCAGTTATCAGACGAGAAGATATTGAATCTGTCTTAAGTCTCCTCAATAACAAATATCCAACTATTAAATTCTCAGTGGAAGAAGAAAGCAACGAAGTTCTACCTTTTCGGGACATCAAAGTGATAAGAAAAGGAAACAAGGTTAAACTGGGCATCTTTCGGAAACCAACAAACACCAAACGGTTCATAATAGCTGACTCGCTTCACAATGGCAGTCATAAAACAACAGCATTCAACTCTTTAGTGTATAGACTAAACAAAATTCCCATGGAAAGGAAAGAGTTTGAAGAAGAAGAAAAATATATAATGGATGCAGCCAAAATCAATGGATACCCAGAAACATTCATCAAACAAATTTTCACCAACCAGAAACACATATGGTCATATGGCATATGGTCGAAAACCCAACACATGAAATAGATTTAGCCAATTCAGTTCAGAAAAATTGACATATGAATCGCCA
Source organism: Diogma glabrata (assembly GCA_963693315.1). Classification (NCBI taxonomy): domain Eukaryota; kingdom Metazoa; phylum Arthropoda; class Insecta; order Diptera; family Cylindrotomidae; genus Diogma; species Diogma glabrata. Next base: position 13,868,890 of record OY856187.1, on the reverse strand, counting down.
TATATTGAAAAATACAAACCAAATATCATAAACTGCGAAGAAAAACTAAACGTCATAACATCTGACTTATTTAAAACCTTATTAAATTAAAAAAAATAAACATAATCAGACTGTAACATTTCAATATTTAGTTTTAAGATGTTTAATTCATAAATTCATTTCAATTTTTGTATTTTTAAAATTTACGACGCCCACAACTTTTGCACTTATCCTAACAATTGTTTTTCTTAAAATGTTCTAATTCCGGTTTTCCTACATTAATTTAATTAGCTTACAGAAGTGTCGTTGTCAAGGAAATAATTTTTAGATTTAGTTGTAAATATTTTCTCTCTGACGATGATCGAAAGATTGAAACACGAGTAGGAGAAATAATAAAATTGAAATTGTTTTTTAGAAGTTATATTAAAATATATATTTAATATAAAATAAAAATATATTTGTTTGGAATTTTGAAAAATAGTTTTTTTTTCATATAAAACCGAAAATGAACCTCCCAACTATATACAAAAACCAATTTGTTATATTATAGTGATTTTACCGCACTCCAAAACCAAAAAAAAAATTCTTCGATTGACCACGAATAATCGAGAAATTATGCAGAATCGTATATAAGGAATTACCTCTTGTAGAATAGATATAGTTTTATTTTAGACCTGCGATGGTAAAGTTTTAAATAAAATTCCGATAGTTTAAGTGGAATGTGAAATTGAAATAATTATAAAGAAAAAGTTGTATCGTGTATATAAAATCATGTAAATAGAAGTTATTTTGAAATTAGTTTTTGTAAAAAATATTGCAATTGCCTCATTACTCGGTATTAATACTCAATATCCACTCTGAATCTTCCTATATGAACCAGTGGCGTTTTTCCTACAGAAAAAGTAGGTTGGAATTGTTTAAAATATATAACGCGAGCGGAGATGCTTTAAACTTCTTGAATTTAACGTTTGTATGTTTGTAGAATAATTGCGTAGGTTGCAAAAACGCAATATAGCAATATAAAAAAATAGTTTATTTAACTGACAATTCAACTCAATAAATAAAGTTTCAATAAGGTCCAATCAAAACGCTTCATTTACTATTTTTTAGCAAATCAAAACGATTTGTTTCGATTATTTTTTTCTGGTAGGAAGGAACAGCGAATATTTTCCGCCTACTTAATATATTAATTTAAAACAAAAATTCACATACAAAATTATGTGAAAATGCAATTTGCAAATAGTAAAAATGTCCGTTTTCATTCATAAATGATTGCATGTTTATGTTTATTTGTCAAAAATAAATTACAAATTTATAACATTTATGCGCCTACTAAGATGAAATAATATTTAATTTTGTTTGACAACAAAGGATTATGTTGTATGAAATAATGTTACTATTTCTGTTCGTTAAATTGTCTGCTAAATACAACTCGTCATCAAATTATTAGTCGATTATTTTTCAACATTACCACGCATGCCATTTGAGGTCAAAAATTACCCTCGTGCGCTACGAGCACTTGGGACCTCAAATGACATTCGTAATAATGATTATGAAAAATAATCGACTATTATTTGACGACTCGTGATATTATATATGAAAATTTAATTCTATAACATATTTAAAATATTTTTATATTAATATTTTCATAAAAAAGAACCGGAACGCGTTCTGTCAGTACAAAAAGGTACCGGAACGACGTTCCGGCCGCAATACACCACTGATATGTTTATGTACCTAGTTCTTAGAATTCCTTAAAACTGATTTTAAATTAATTTCAATCATCTCAATCCTTGATTTATTTTTTTACATAATTTTCTTATGTTTATTTACTTTATCCTAAATTTATCATTCAAATAAACAAATCACAAAGTAGTTCTCCTCAAAGTTCTCATTTCAATGTTTCGAAATGGAAATGTTTTTATAATCTCGATACGAATATTCACTACATAAGTAGTGTGAATATAGTCACAATCAAAAGTAAAAATAAACAATAATAACAGTAAAATTCAACAAGGGGAATGAAGAACGAACGTCGTTACGTTACCCTTCCTATGAATGGAATTTTCAGATTATTTTATTTTTTGTAGGATTACCGGATTATTTTATTACTTTTTTGCTGCTTCTTTTTTATGATTTTAGTGTTGGATTAGTTATTTGATTTGGTTATTAGTGATTTTTGAATGGGTGTTTTGAATAGATCGAAAATTTGGTAAACGGATCGAAATAACGCTTTCGGTAGACTTTTTTTTTAAATATTTTAATTATTGACTACTACATAGTTTCAGACTCGTAAGCAAACAATTGCATTAAGATAGGATTATGAGGTTGTAAAATATGTTTAAATAAATTAAATAATTCACCCTTGTGGTGTTTTAGATTTGCATTTGTAATGGGTGTTTAATAAAACGAAAATGAATTTACTTTTGTTGGGTGGATGACTATGCAAAAATGCATGTAATTGCACTTTTCTATTTATTTTATAATTATCATTACAGCTTGATCAAATCAAAATGAACTAATATTTTATTATGTTCTTTGTGCAATGTAAGTTGTTTAATGTTTAAACAAAAATAATGTTATCCCTAGTTACTCGAAAATGCGCCAACTCCAACGCTTAAAATATGTATTATATCTTTACATTCAAAAATAAAAAAAATACGAACAATAAAACCAACATTAAAAGTGCAAGGTGCACGGCATATTACGATGATACAATTATTGTTATAACCAAGAGGTGAAAGACAAGAGGAAATAGTAATTAATATATTACAATTTTATGTTTTTTTGTATGAAAATTAAATTCTTTTATTATTAATTCTACTTCTTCGTTTTATTATTATAATTCTTGCATTTATATTGTTTATAAAAACTCTCTGACAATGATGGAAATGTTAAAAAAAATCAACTGCAATCACATAAAATTACTATAGGTATAAATGAAGATAGGGTAAAGTGATGAGCACAAAAAATAGAACACAATCAAAAGAATGCCGCTAATGACTTCATTATATCATTTTCATATATCATATAATTGTTTGCAATAAAATAATTGTCATTACAGTAATTTTATTAAAACTATATAAATTACTATATATGACCTCCTTTTAGGTATAGCGATATATTCTAATTCTTGCAACATCAGCTATCAGCTTACCCAGTTGACATGACCCCTATTTCGATATTATTTATATTGAACTCAATTCAATCTTAATAAAGACAAAAGGGATAACAAATTCGATCTCATCCCGATGTAAATATTGTTATTTTGTTTACATATTTACTTAAAGACTAAAATGTCACTTAATAAAATAAAAAAGAAAATATTTATATTAAACGTTCTACCGTTGCTTTTCCCTTTATTAGATAGAATATATTCGATGGAAAGCTCTTTTGTATAATCCAGAGTTGTTGTTTTTGTAGTAAACAGTTTTAAAGGATTTTTTTTGTTATACTATGATGTTTGCTTGCTTTACAATATAAAGAAATAACAAAGGGGGATCACTTTTGTGACAATCACCTTTGTTATTGTTGCGTGTACGTGTATTGGGGTTTGTTTTGAAACAGTGAGAAGATAACCAGATGATTATATTTTTGTGGATGGTTGAAATTTAAGGGATGAAAGCTGATTAATCGATTGTTTGACACATATATTATTATAGATATGATCGATGTATTACGCACTCATAATCGTTTTAGAGGGCAATAACGAGTCCAATAATCCAATAAAACACCTACAAAATAATTTTAGCCATGAATCGAAATATAATATCCAACCGATATTTCGTGGGAATAATATCAAATTACTAAAAAAATCAATGTTTAAACAAAATTTTTTTTACAACCAATTTATGTTTCAAAATTCTAATTCAAAATTCAAAATCATAATTCAAAAGTAAATATTTTTATATGAATTTTACCTAAAAAATTCAAGTTTTTAATTCAACTTACCTCAATTGTGGGAAGCAATGAATATCGGCATGCATTATAACAAACCTTTGCGTTTAACTATATACCTACTTCCTATATAAACGTTCAGTATATAATGGCACAACTTCAGTCTTTAAGTTAATGATGTCATTTTGATGGCTTAAGAGAACTCACTGGAATAAAGAATGTGTTATAACTCTCTTGCTATCAACAAAAAATTATGAATTAGACAGTGTTGATGTCCAGACCAGATTCATGACCAGGACCAGATCCAGGATACATCGTCAGTCGTAGTTCGTGATAATATAACAAACATTGGTCGTGAAACTTTCTTCATCAACAATACACAACTTAGGTTAATTTTTTTCCTATTTTTTTTATTTTCTTTTTCTTTCACTGTACAAATACATAATTTATAATATACACCTATTTTATTCATTTGAATTAACCCAATCTTTCATTAATTTCATTGAAATCAATTTCAAAAATGAATCACCTACAATAAAAATTTTTAAATAGTACCTTTATTAAAACAATCAGTGTATTATTTGAGATTTATCATCATTTACCTCCAGTTTTGGTAAATGACGTCAATGACCGGCAAAAGATGTTCATTTATGTTTAAAATATGATTTTTTACGTAGGCATTATGTAGGCAATTGAATCATTTTGGTTAATGACGTCATTGACCGGAAAATGACGACATTTACCAATTCTTGTCTTTCACCGTAACGTATATATTAGGCTGCCCTTGAAAACAAACATTTTTATTTTTTGTACGGCACCCTCCCATTTCGTGTGAATACCTATAAAAATATTATTTGTAAAATCTGATATCAATCGGTCAATTCTAAGACGTGCTTCCGGCCACTTAAAGTTGAGAAATTTTGTTCTGGACTTTAAAAAAAAATTTTTTATTTTTTGTGGGACACCATCTCATTTCGTGACAATACCCATAAAAAAATTATGTGTAAAAATTGAACTCAATCGGTCAACTCTAAGGGGTGCCCCCGGCCACTTAAAGTTGAGAGGTTTGGTTGTGACCATTACAGAGAAAAATTTAAATTTTTTGTACGACACCTTCCCATTTGGTGTCAATACCCATAAAAATATTATGTGAAAAATTTGAAATCAATCGTTCAACTCTAAGGGGTGCCCCCGGCCACTTAAAGTTGAGAGGCATGTTGTGGCCATTATAAAGAAAAAATTAATTTTTTTGTACGACACCCTCCCATTCGGTGTCAATACCCGTAAAAATATTATGTGTAAAATTTGAAATCAATCGGTCAACTCTAAGGGGTGCCTCCGGCCACTTAAAGTTGAGAGGTTTTGTTGTGGCCATTACAGAGAAAAATTTAAATTTTTTGTACGACACCCTCCCATTTCATGTCAATACCCGTGAAAATATTATTTGCAAAATTTGAAATCAATCGGTCAATTCTAAGACGTGCCTCCGGCCACTTAAAGTTGAGAAATTTTGTTCTGGACCTTAAAAAAATTTTTTTTTTGTGCGACACCCTCCCATTTCGTGTCAATACCCATAAAAAAATATGTGCAAAAATTGAAATCAATCGTTCAACTATAAGGGGTGCCCCCGGCCACTTAAAGTTGAGAGGTATGTAGTGGCCATTACAAAGAAAAATTTAAACTTTTGTACGACACCCTCCCATTTGGTGTCAATACCCACAAAAATATTATGTGTAAAATTTGAATTCAATCGGTCAACTCTAAGGGGTGCCCCCGGCCACTTAAAGTTGAGAGGTTTTGTTGTGGCCATTATGAAGAAAAATTTAAAGTTTTTGTACGACACCCTCCCATTTCATGTCAATACCCGTAAAATATTTGCAAAATTTGAAATCAATCGGTCAATTCTAAGACGTGCCTCCGGCCACTTAAAGTTGAGAAATTTTGTTCCATTAAATTTTGGACCTTTGAAAAAAATTTTTATTTTTTGTGTGACACCCTCCCATTTCGTGTCAATACCCATAAAAAAATTATGTGTAAAATTTGAAATCAATCGTTCAACTCTAAGGCGTACCTACGGCCACTTAAACTTGAAAGGTTTTGTTCTGGCCATTACAAAGAAAAATTTAATTTTTTGTACGACACCCTTCCATGTCATGTGAATACCCTTAAAAATGTTATTTGCAAAATTTGAAATCAATCGATCAACTTTAAGGTATGCCCCCGGCCACTTAAAGTTGAGAGGTTTTGTTCTGGCCATTATAAAGAAAAATTTACATTTTTTGTATGACGCCTTCCCATTTCATGTCAATACCCGTAAGAATATTATTTGCGAAATTTGAAATCAATCGGTCAATTCTAAGACGTTCCTCCGGCCCTTAAAGTTGAGAGGTTTGGTTGTGGCCATTACAAAGAAAGATTTAAATTTTTTGTGCGACACCCTCCCATTTGGTGTCAATACCCATAAAAATATTATGTGTAAAATTTGAAATCAATCGGTCAACTCTAAGGGGTGCCCCCGGCCACTTAAAGTTGAGAGGTTTTGTTGTAGCCATAACAGAAAAAAATTTAAATTTTTTGTACGACACCCTCCCATTTCATGTCAATATCCGTAAAAATATTATTTGCAAAATTTGAAATCAATCGGTTAATTCTAAGACGTGCCTTCGGCCACTTAAAGTTGAGAAATTTTGTTCTGGACCTTAAAAAAAATGTTTTATTTTTTGTGCGACAGCCTCCCATTTCGTGTCAATACCCATAAAAAACATATGTGTAAAATTTGAAATCAATCGTTCAACTCTAAGGCGTGTCCGCGGCCACTTAAACTTGAAAGGTTTTGTTCTGGCCATTACAAAGAAAAATTTAAATTGAGTTGAGTTGAGAAATTTTGTTCTGTACCTTGAAAAAAATATTTTTATATTTTGTGCAACACCCTCCCATTTCGAGTCAATACCCATAAAAATTTATGTGTAAAATGTGATATCAGTCGTTCAACTCTAAGGCACGCCTGGGGCACCTCTTAGAGTTGAACGATTGATTTCAAATTTTGCAAATAATATTTTTATGGGTATTGACACCAAATGGGAGGGTTTCGTACAAAAAATTTAAATTTTTTTTGTAATGGCCACAACAAAGCCTCTCAACTTTAAGTGGCCGGGGGCACCCCTTAGAGTTGACCGATTGATTTCAATTTTTACACATAATTTTTTTATGGGTATTGACACGAAATGAGAGGGTGTCGCACAAAAAATAAAAAAGTTTTTTTTTAAGGCCCAGAACAAAATTTCTCAACTTTAAGTGGCCGGAGGCACGTCGTAGAATTGACCGATTGATATCAGATTTTGCAAATAATATTTTTATGGGTATTCACACAAAATGGGAGGGTGCCGCAAACTGTACAATGAAAAAAAAAATTCTAGTGTAATCTAAGGGCCACCCTAATATATATACTCCTAAAGTGAGCATCATACTGATTAAGTAATATTGTAATATATGATTAGGATATATAATTTAAGTGTGGTGAGTGCATACAACCTTATATATGTTGAACAACGCAATGATTAAGTAGTAGGATTTTGAACCTTGGTTCGATCTTCAACCATATAAAAGCGTTTTTGAGTTAGTCTTTTATAGTCCTATATATGAGGGTTTCCAATTTATCTATAGTGCAGCAATATGCCCTTTTATAGTTCAGCAATATGCAACATTTAAAAAGAGATCGGTAAACCGAAATGGAAAATGATAAACAAAAAATATTAAATAAAAATAATAATTTTTTGAATCACCATAAAAGCGCCCGTTTGTTATTTGTGCATGTTTTCATTTTCACATAACTTACATGAAAATAAAATAAAGTTCATCAATTTATTGCTACACGAGAGCAAGACATATAAATAGTTAAATGAAACCAGTCATTTTAGAAAACGTTAAACTACTTTTTCACTTTCCATTTTTTTATTCTTTGTGTATTATTCTTATCATTAAATAAATTTAGTTTTTATTATTCGTGAAACATGCGGCTAACATTTGTGTGCACATATGTGCTAAGGCGTTTTACGACATGCGCACGGTATGGTCCACATCATGTGCATGACATGTATTGTAATGAAGCGCTGCTTCGTTGTATAATCAACGAAGTTGCATAGCAGGCCGCGTACCTAGCGAGGTTTGTAATGCCCCAAACTAGCTTCAGCAAGTGGGGTCGACCATAGAATACCCGCTACTCCAGCCCAAATGTCAGAATTGTACGCGTATCAGAAGATAATAATAAACGAAAAAAGAAGAGGCAAGTGAACTAGTAGACTCTGGCGAGCCCCGTATGTGAAAAGAACCGCGATCGCCACGTCCAATCCCATCGTTCTAACACACTCACACGCTCTTGCACTTCATCCACCCACTCACACACACACACACACACACACACACACACACACACACACACACACACACACACACACACACACACACACACACACACACACACACACACACACACACACACACACACACACACACACACACACACACACACACACACACACACACACACACACACACACACACACACACACACACACACACACACACACACACACACACACACACACACACACACACACACACACACACACACACACACACACACACACACACACACACACACACACACACACACACACACACACACACACACACACACACACACACACACACACACACACACACACACACACACACACACACACACACACACACACACACACACACACACACACACACACACACACACACACACACACACACACACACACACACACACACACACACACACACACACACACACACACACACACACACACACACACACACACACACACACACACACACACACACACACACACACACACACACACACACACACACACACACACACACACACACACACACACACACACACACACACACACACACACACACACACACACAAACACACACACACACACACACACACACACACACACACACACACACACACACACACACACACACACACACACACACACACACACACACACACGCACACATACCCACACACACATACATATAAACACTAATACCTACATCTTAACATTTAGCTGTTCGCTTGAGTTGTGAATAAAACACTGATGATTTAATTCAAATATATTTTGATCCCATCAGCTCATAATTTTCATATATGTGTCAATTACCATATCATACTCTATATTCAGTTTAAACCAAACAGCCAAACCATCTATAAAATAGCTCACGAAGTTACAATTCATTTTTTTTATAATTCCTTATAGAATTTTCTATGGGAAACATTTTCCATATTTTCCAAATCCTTTATTCGATTATTGTCATTAGTTTAACATCTTTTATTTTGATTAAATTCTCCACTGAATGTAGGTCATATTTTCCGATTAATATAACCTCTCGTTCAAGCGATAATAGTTCCCGAAAATTTTAAAGTAAAATCGTTGAGGTCGGGAATATCTTTGATGTATATCCGCATATGCGTAGGTCACATAATTCGGTATAAATTTATTCTAATCACGTAATAAATGATTAGCTGGTAGGAACTAAGGTTTGTAAATTTTCGCCCCCAAAATTCCTGAATCTAAAATTTCAGTGAAAATTAAAGATAACTTTTCTAAGCGATAATCATCATTAAGATTTGAATCCATTGACGCTCTCATTGAATAGAATCATAGCATTTTTATAAGCCGTAAGAGATTCATTGTTTACGCTAGACGATTTTCTGAAAGCAGTAAGGAGACATAGATGGAAGAATTAGTCGTTGGTAGTAAGCACCCAAGTCATTTCAAATACTATAATTATTTGAATATACTTTTAATGAATACGAATAAAGGTAATACACATTTGTTGTTTTATTTTCGTAGTATAATTTAGGTACATACTCGTTTAGTAAACAAACAAAAAAAAATTTTTCCTAGGTTATCGCAAAACTCTATTTGAGTGTATAGAAATTCTATTAATAAGTTAAAAGACTGTTTATAATTCTTATTACAATAATAATATGCAATTTTATGCAAATCTTCATGATTAATCAAAGCATCCTTATTAATGTCATATAAATCATAATTCATGGCATTGTAATTTTGATCGGGTACTTAATTGGATATCTCGCATACACTCATACGCACCGCATATACTCACGCCAACACCCCCACACCCAAACACATACACTCGTCCCTATACACTTACAGATATCCACAGGCATACATCCACCCTTCCACGCACACATATTTTATAACTATGAAGGTACTTACCCCATGGTATTGTCCAATCCCACTGCTCCTATCCTTCGAGTTTAGCCGTTCATCTTCCCCAGGTCTTTCTCGAGTAATTACAGCGTTTAGTGGTGAAAATTTTGCACAGGTTGAGCCAAGCACACGCACGATGGTCGTAGTATCGTTGCAGTAATATATAAATTTGATAACACATGTTATTCAGATTAAATTAACAAGACGTCGACTGTTGAAGTAATCATTAACCGGGTCACCAGAACCAGGGATATTATTTATGCCATGCCCAATATCAGCGCCAGCATTACGGATATTGATACACTGAATTATTGATAATCCACTCCAAAACAATTAACACTTTAGCAGTTATGACCTGGTTATTTATTCATCGTTGATGGTTACTATCTGGTTAATTTCATACGGTCGCTGCAGAGGCGGTCAGGGAATACCACCGAAAATAACGGTCCGGTAAACTAAATTCCTGATCGTTCACCCAGCCAAGACATAATATATAACTTAAACGAGATTTATTGTAATAATGATTTTCTGTATACTTTGTTTTAGATTCAAGTCCTCCCGTTACGTAAAAAAAACAACGAAGAACTAAGTTCATAGAACGATATTGATTTAAATTAACACAAATTAGTCCAGCCACACAGAAAATTTAGCTTTCTATTTGATATACTAGTTTTAAGCAACAACATTTTTTTTTATATAAACTTGTTCAGGGACGATACAAACATTCATATAATTAATAAAAAAATTTTTTTTTAATTCTGTGAATGGATGAAATTAACATGGATCGAAATTGTTTGCATGCATTATTTAAATTAGAAATTAGTTTAGAATCACAAAAAATTTGTTTTGTTTTTCTTTTATTTAAGATACACTAGTTTTAAGTGACAACATTTGTTTTATAAACTTGTTCAAAAAAAAAATACAAACACTCAGACAGTTAATAATTTTGTTTTTCTTAGGGTTCTTTGAATGGACAGAATGTACCACAAGAGGTTTCTCATGGATGTTTTGGTTTAAACTATTTTAATTTACTCATTTTTACATACACAAAAAAAACTTTTGAGTCTATCAAACCAAAATAAATGAATTTATGCTTAGTAAAATTTGTTACCTTGACAAAAATTTGGGCTAAAACATTCTATTTTACGAATGGCGAAACAATCATGGTTATGAATTTTATCTTCGAGGAAGATTCATAACTTTTTCCGGCTAACATTTCTACTATATTCCACATTTTTCTTCTTATTTCCCTTTTTTTTATTCTTGTACTATTATCACTGAAATTACTTAATACCAGACCACATTTTAATTCTCACAAGATTTTTACAAACCAAAGATAATCGTCTGATCCGCCTTCATTCTCCTTCTGCCAACAAAAAAGATCACCATCAAAAGATATAATCGACTAAGAGACAGAAGCCCTCTATCGGCTTCTATTTATGGTAAATTAACGGCCGTTCGTAAACAATAAAAAACGATAAGTTTGTTTCTTGGGAACTTTTGTCGTTAATTATTGTACCCAGTAAGGAGTTTGCACAACTAACTCGTATCAAACTTGATAAAAAATTATGCAAAAAGATGACTACGAACTGAATGCAAGAAATTGTGTTTGAGAAGGGTAAAAAAACAACTTTAAAAGTTGATGTTAATATAAATTTAATGCGTGTGAGAAAGTAGTGATAAATTACGGAGATTGGACAACAGCTTCATAACAGTATTATTTACAATTTTGTGCATGGGGATTTTGTAACATGCGCAATTAATTCACATTTTACGAATTTTTTTCAAAATTGTTTTACGGGGCGGTTGATAAATTGGAAAATCTTGAATCATGGATTGATTTGAAGTTTGTTTAAGATAACGCACTGCAGACGCATTTTTATATTTAATATTTAAGTGTAACTATTAGACCCCTTTCTCTCAAGGTATCATGCTATGTAGACTCTATTTGCGTACTTGTAATTGCATTACTGCAAAGAAAGAGGATAGGTTCATAAAAGAAAACATTCAACCAATTTTTTGCATATATATATTATATAATATATATAGAGATATAAAAAGTTAATAATAATATAACATTTTCGGTTTTGGGAGTCGGCCCCAAATTTTAACGACAACTAAATTTTAAGTTTATGTGAAAGAAAGATGAGGCTGACAGCATCAGTTTGTGGACACCAATAAAACAACATACAACTGAAAAATTTAAAACATTTTAACAGTCAACTTTTATTAACACGAATAAATAAAAAATAAATAAATAAACAGATCTGTACCTAAGTGAATCTAAACCGGGGAGATCTCTTATAAAAAAAACTATATGTAAACCAAAACTAAATTAAAACATAATTTAGGGAAAATAACAAAAATAAAAATTATATACAATTAAATTAATTCAATGAATTAGTTGTGATATAACATCACTCCGATCGAAAGTTATCCCATTATGAATAATAAGACTGAATCTAACAAACATTGGTGAGTTAACATTTTTTGGTTGTTTATCTAGTCGGCTAGCCCTGTTGAAAATGATCAACCTTTTCTGTTTAAAATTTTCTTATTGGTTGGAAACAGGTTACATCAACATGTTTCCGAAACCAGTTCTGTGGAAAAATATTGATTGCAGGCCAGCCCAAATAATATTTCCAAAATCACCAAAGTTGTAGAGTGCAGAGTCATCTATTGACGCTTTGTAAAATGTCATGCACCATATTAAAATTATATCTCACCAAAGATGAATATGAGCGAAAGTTAAAAACAACGGACTCACTTTCCTCGAAGCGTCGTTCTTAAACAAACACGCTCAACAAACACAAAAATACAAACAATTTCATTTACAAATTTTGAGATTTGTATTAATTTGTTTGTCTTTTAAAAATTCTTACCAGTTAAAATTTTAATATAAAACAAAACTTAACAGAATGTCACATAATTTAATCTTAACATTTTTAGGATAAAAGAATAATTTTTAAAGATAAATTATTTTTACAAACTTAATTTGAACAATTTAGTTAAACAATATACAATAAAATACTTGTTGTACAATGCACAACTGATCTCTACTAATCTTTTTGACTGAAATTTACATAATGCTCTCGATCACACAATTTAATCAAATTTATGGTAGCGATAATTTTCATATATCTCTTTTTAATATATATGTATGTATATCATTCGCATTCCCATCACATGACTTCAATATACAATTACATTAAATTGACAATGACAAATTAATTTATGGAATTTCTTTAGATATTAAAGATCTTGTTTTATAGTAGAAATCGAAATAGGCCGGTCGTTACAAACGACTAGAGAAAGTTTGTGTGTGTGGGATCTTAGCCGTTCACCTTAATTGTTCATAAAATTATCTACAAAAAAATCAAACAACAAATTGAACATAGTGAATCTAAAATATGATTTAATCCCACCCTTCACCTAAATAAAAAATAAATTCAAGTTTGCTTTTTTTTTATATTTTTAATTTTATTTTTACTAACAAGATCACATAGCAAAATTACCTTTTATTGGTGTACAAACAACAGAAAAGAAAATTGAAAATAAACAAAAGAAAATCATCCAAAATATTTGTATGTATAGGGATTAGATTAACAAAAGTTATACATTTATTCGATAACATAAAATTCATCAAATCTTTGAAGTTTTTAAAAATTATAGGTGATACTATAAAAATTAATTTTTGTTTTTAAAACGTCAATCACTGCGATGAATTTTCATTCCATCAATAATTTCAAACATAATCTATCAAATTTTTCACCCGTTCCTTTATCAAAACAAACAACACTAATAACATTAATCCTTGTAATGCAACTCTAATTCAATAATAAAATCTCATTCAAATCAACTCAATCAAAATTCCCTTCTCGCAAGTAACATAAAATTGGATTTTTTTGTATTGTCAAAATAAAAAAAACTTTTGTCATACAACAATATAAGTTTAAGAGAACTTCCTTGAGGCTATTTTAACTTTGTTATCCTTACACATGATAGGACACACAATTTTTTTTCTATTTCATGTTTAATGAAATCATGTAGTCTCGTTTAATTTTAATAGAGAAAGTAAATTAGAATAAAAATAAAAGTTTAAGAATTCAATTTCGACAATAACGAAAAATTTAAAGATGATGAGTTTTTGGCTTTGTCGAAAGATTTGATTAAATTATAATGATGAGGTTTCGGTTATGTATACGTGGAATTTTAGAAAAGGGTAAACAAATATTTTGTATGTTATTAGGGTAAAACTTTTAATTGAGTTTTAAACGTATATTGGTTTTATTACAATTAATAACTGATTAAAATTATTATTTATTCAAAATTTCTTTCTCATGATAATCGATTAATAAAACTAAAATTCTCACGAAAAAAAAAACAACGATTTCATCTGAAATATGCTAAAGAAAAGAAAAATTTTAATTTACTTCCGATCGACAACTCGATCAACCGTTTCATAGTTGTTTTCTACACAGTTCTCAAACCTAATAATTTTCATTCTCTTATTAATAGAAAAAAATATTAAAAATTTTACAACAAACATTTTGAATTTTTCTTTTTTCTTATTGAATTAGTAACAGTTAGTTAAAGTTAAAAAAATTAATAAGATTTGAAGATGAAAAAAATCAAATTGTTGTATATTTCTTATTGTTTTCTTAATTCAAATCAAAACAATTTAATAAAAAAAAATCAAATGAAATGTGCTCACCCCTAATTTATGCAGCAACGGTGTTTGTGATTTGAATTTAAGGGAGAATTGAAACATAAAAAGTTAAATTATTACCACGATCAAGAACAATCAATGTTACTCAGCCCAAAGTCACAAAATTTTGAAACAATAAATAGGTATTTGAATGTTAAGTGGTGAACACTTGACAAATTTCTATATGATTATTATATCAAGTTGAATCGGGATTACATAAAGCTTTTGAGAAAACTTTGTGGGAAATTTTGATTTATGTGTACAAAAGTTTTTAGTGGTTAAATATAATAATTTATGATGCTAGTTGAGAATTTGAACAATTGCTTAATCGAGTAATTTCAAGAAAAAAATCTCTTGGATGACTTAGGAAAATGAATTCTAAAAAATTTACCGTTACTTTGTGATTATTTTGTTATTATTATTATTATAGTAACTTTTTCTTGCTTTGTTTAAAAAACTGAACTGTTCCTTAAAAAAATATTTAAAAAAAAGAAAAACGGCTTCAGTTTTGTTATTACACATTTGCATACATATACTTTTATTATTTTATTAAAAAGTATGATGCAAACCTCCATTTTACAACTTCCTTTTATTAAGGTATTGACAAAACATTCGTTCTACTTTGATGTCCGTTTGTCGAGATGATCTCAAAACTTGATGACATGCCTGAATAGGAATTGTAGTATTTCTTCATGCCGGAGAGATTGCTTTTGTTGATATGGAAAGTTTTTGTTAGTTTTTTATCTATGGGTGTGATAACCCACTCGTACACCAGACCCTGCTATTAAAATACGAATTACGGTAAATAGCACATAATGCTGTCAAGAGCAGTGAGATATCACTACCCAAGATAATATCCTTGGGGCACTATCCAATGAAATCCATTCAATAGACGGTAGAAATCTTAATCTAAGTTAAAGCATATTCATTGGTGATGTGCTATTGCTTGTTCCTCCATATAACTCTATATGTCACTTAATAGCGGTTTCTAAAACGTTTTATGGGCTGAAAGGTTGGGTTGAACGCATCATTAAATATCCTTTTTTCCTAAAAATTGTAATTATTAAAAAGAAGAATTTAGCTGAATAACTGCAGAAAATTGAAACCATTTGATCTTTTTATAGAAATAAATGGCGATCCTGATTGGGAAATCTCTTATTTTACAAAAAACAGATATCAGCGAAAAATCAACGTTTAATAACAAAGAAAATAATTTAATACAAAAAAAACTCACAAAAAAAAATTATATAAATCAAATCAAGAGGAAAATATGAAGGGGCTGAAATCTCACAGCTCTGAGATATCAAGACTTCGGTCTGGGTTAAGGATTTTGATATAGTTTTCGGCGAAAAACTTTTATGAGGACATGGTTTTTAGTTTTTGTCAGCGATGTATATCAAACATAACTCTTTGTTAAAGTACAAATATTTTTTTTAATCTCTGTTTAGAAATTTATTACAAAACTAACACGCACCATCAATACGATGCCGGAAAATTATAACAGATCATAAATTAACGTAATTTAGTGAAAAGATGATACACTCAGCAAACTACTCATAAAACATCTCCATTTAGCGTTTCGAGAAAATATTACAAAATCACAAATTCATATTTCTTTCAAAATTCCAAAAATATTGTAAAAATTAAATAAAATCAAACTTTTTTCAAAATTCTAAAAATATTCCAAAAGTTATTACAAAATCAAAGATTAAAACTTTTTTCAAAAATTCCAAAAATATTGCAAAACTTATAACAAAATCAAAAATAGAAACTTTTTTCAAAATTCAAAAAATATTCCAAAACTTCGTACAAATTCAAAAATTCAAACTTTTTCCAAAATTCTAAAAATATTGCAAAATTTATAACAATATCAAAATTTGAAACTTTTTCAAAATTCCAAAAATTATCAAATTATCAATCAAAAATTCAAAATTCGAAAAATATTCCAAAAATTCTTACAAAATCAAAAATTGAAAATTTTTTCAAAATTCTAAAAATATATATATAAATTCACAAATTCTAAAATTCTATTTTTTTTTCAAAATTCTAAAACTATTGCAAAAATTCTTATAAAATCAAAAATACAAAGTTTTTTCAAAATTCCAAAAGTATTTCAAAAACTATAACAAATTCAAAAATTCCATGTCGAATTTCAGGTTCAATCATAAATTTCGGTAGAAATTTGCGAGTTTTTTAATATACCAAAAAATTACTCAAAAAAAAACAGCTCAAAACAAAATTTTGACGAGCACTTATCTTACAGCTAACCATGAGAAAATCAAATTTTGAAAAACATTATTTTTTTTTTTTTTAATAAAATGTTTTGTGTAATAGGGTTTAGAATATGTGTCACAACAACTGGCGTTCTAAGGTGTAGAATAACGCTGTTTTTAAACATCTGTGGGTTGAAGCCACCTGAGACTAAGTGTTCCGGCAAATCCATTTGTACGCAGTTCGGACAAAGAAGTCTCTCTGCGATCTGCCAGTATGACAGCGCGGGATCTTTACCGTTTCACCGGTTGCGACAGCCGATTTCCGAGTGGAACGGGGGTAAGAATAAGTTTGAGGCATGATGCCGCTGATTTCATCTGAGCACTGCTGATGACGATATTTGTAAAAAACAACGAGGTCAGCAACAGTGCGACGATGTTGTAGGGAATCAAGTTTTGATGTCAAAGGTCGATCACCCACAATTCGTATAGCTCGCTTTTGAACAGAGTCCAAGAGGGCCAAGATGGAAACAGAAGCAGCACCCCAAACTTGACAGCAGTACTCCATACAGGGACGAATATAGGACTTATAAACATGGAGCAATTGGTATGGAGTGAAAAATTTTTTGCATCTATTTAGGAGGCCGAGTTTTTTAGACGCGCTTTTTGCCATCGCCATTACATGATCGTTCCAGAGTAGGTCATTTGAAACTGTGACACCCAATAAACGAATGTTTTTACATTCACCTATTGGTTTATCACACATACTAAATAAAATATCTTTGGGGAACTCGGTCTTTAATCTGGAAACAATCAACAGCTGTGTTTTGGTGGAGTTGAAATTGACAAGGTTTTGGTCACCCCAGTCGGCGACTTTATTCAGGTCTTTGTTCACGTTTATGGCAGCGTCTCTCCGGGCAGGATTAATTCGTTCGTGCATTTTACCTTTTGAAGGAAGGGGCTCGAACGACTTGTGCAGAGTACTATCATCTGCAAAACTATTTATTGGGTTACTGGTGATTTTCAACAATTCGTTGATATAAATCAAAAATAGGCTTGGGGACAATACTGAGCCTTGGGGTACACCAGCGTTAATTAGTTTAGACTCAGAAGAAAATCCGTCTAAGGTTACCGAAATGTATCGGTTGGATAGAAAATTTTGAATCAGCTTCTCAACATTGGGATGAAAACCGTACGCTTGTAGATTAAGTTGGCATGCCAGACTCGATCGAATGCCTTGGAGATGTCTAAAGCGATAACGTATGTTTCACCACCTTTATCAAGTATGCTGTTCCAACAAGTTCCAGTTCAAGTGCTGTTCCAATAGTTTAATAGATCGGTAGTTGATCTTTTGTTTCGAAAACCGTATTGGCTGTCGGATATTAAATGATTTTCTTCCAGAAATTTTGAAATATGTGTATTAATATAATGCTCATAGACTTTGGATAGGACCGATAGTAAAGCTATTGGCCTATAATTTGAGATATCGGATTTTTGTCCCTTTTTGGGGACGGGCTGGACATTTGCCAACTTCCAGCACGAGGGAAATATACCAGATTTGTAGGATTGGTAGAATATTTTAGTTAAAGTTGGTGCAAATCAAACAAAACTCTTTGTTGGAATACAAATATTTTTTTTAATCTCTGTTTAGAAATTTATTACAAAGCTAACACGCACCAATAATACGATGCCGGAAAATTATAACAGATCATATATTAACATTAATTTAGTGAAAAAATGATACACTCAGCAAACTACTCATAAAACATCTCCATTTAGCGTTTCGAGAAAATATTACAAAATCACAAATTCATATTTCTTTCAAAATTCCAAAAATATTGTAAAAATTAAATAAAATCAAACTTTTTTCAAAATTCTAAAAATATTCCAAAAGTTATTACAAAATCAAAGATTAAAACTTTTTTCAAAAATTCCAAAAACATTGCAAAAATTATAATAAAATCAAAAATAGAAACTTTTTTCAAAATTCCAAAAATATTCCAAAACTTAGAATAAAATCAAATATTTAAACTTTTTCTAAATATTAATAATATTCCAAAATTTCTTACAAATTCAAACTTTTTCCAAAATTCTAAAGATATTGCAAAATTTATAGCAATTTTTAACAATTTTCAAAATTTGAAACTTTTTCAAAATTCGAAAAATTATCAAATTATCAATCAAAAATTCAAACTTTTTCAAAATTCGAAAAATATTCCAAAAATTCTTACAAAATCAAAAATTGAAAATTTTTTCAAAATTCTAAAAATGTATATATAAATTCACAAATTCTAAAAATCTATTTTTTTTTTTAAATTCTAAAACTATTGCAAAAATTCTTACAAAATCAAAAATATACAAACTTTTTTCAAAATTTCAAAAACTATAATAAATTCAAAAATTCCATGTCAAATTTCAGGTTCAATCATAAATTTCGGTAGAAATTTGCTTTTTTAAGTTTTTTAATATACCAAAAAATTACTCAAAAAAAAACAGCTCAAAACAAAATTTTGACGAGCACTTATCTTACAGCTAACCATGAGAAAATCAAATTTTGAAAAACATTATTTGATTATTGTATCATTATTTTAGCAATTCTATGGCTCAAACTACATAAATATTCCTTACATTTTAAATTCTAACATGTTTTAAAACTAAAGAGCTGAAAAAGGAACGGAAAGCAGACAATATAATATAAAATATATTTTCTTATATATAAAAATCTAATTTTATCTCAAAAATTTTGGAAGTTATACAGGAGGCGCGCCTATCGGTTTGTAAAAAATACATTTAAATTCAACCCTGAATCCTAATGTCACTAAAACACTAATGTCAAAATTGAAAATAGTCAAAAAAAACAAAAAGTCAATGTTAACTTTGTAATTTTAAAACTTCACTCACTTAGATATTTTTGCGGTGAAGTGATAAAAGACTTATCACTTCACCGCTTCACAGTTACAGAACTTGGCTGCTGTTCTTGCAAAATGTAAGTGCACCGCGTTATGCTTTACTGACGCATGATAATTAGGTAATTCTGTTAAATTAAGGCTAGTATTTTCATTATTGAAATTAAGATTCACGATTAACCTCACATATATATCATATATATCGCTAGTGTTATTATCATGTAGGTCTTAGTCCGGTTTTGATATCATCAGATAGAGTGTCATATAATAGCCCGGATACGATAACATTTAACGATCTACTAGGTTTGACTAATGCGTGAAAAATTCGTTTTTATTCACCTACATATTAAAGTGGTACTTTATTACTGTGATTTACGGCCGTAAAGTGTCACTTTATAACCATATATTTTGTTGTCATAATTACGTCCAAAAAGGCAAAAAACAGCTCAAACCAAAAATGTCTTTGAAAGCAAAAATTAGACCCTCAATTTAGATTTATCAGAATTCTATATAGAATCAGAAAAACTCCTCAAGAATGGTGCAAATTATTTCCATTTAGATGTTGTAGATGTTCATTTTGTTCCTAACCTAACTTTTGGACATCTGATAGTTAAATGTTTACGAAATAAAATAAAGGATGCTTTCTTTGAAACTCATATGATGGCATCGAACCCAGATCAGCGGATAGACCGATGCTAGTATTGATCAATATACTTTTCATGTTGAACCGGTTCAAACAATTGTTGCAGAAGTTTCAAGGAAAGTTAAAGAAACTGGAATGAAGTTTGGTTTAGCTTTAAAACCAGGCACTCCGGTTGAGCTTGTGAAAGAGTACTTTCCCTTAGCTGATATGATTTTGATTACGACCGTTAAACCCGGTTTTGATGGTCAAAAATTTATGAGTGATATTATGCCAAAAGTAGAATGGCCACGTGAAAATTACCCCAACATTAGATATAGAGGTTGATGGAGGAGTTGGACCAGAAACAATTAATGAGTGTGCTAAAGCTGGAGCAAATATGATTGTTGCTGGTACAACAATTATACGGGCTACTAAACGAAAAACGTAATATCACTTTTAAAAACTCTACAGTAGTTTACACTAGTATCATAAATATGTTATTGTTCCTAATTTTAAAATGCTTTTTGTTAACTTGGGCTGGATATAGATTTAAGTATGGATATGGATGGATATGGAGGTGGACATGAGTATGGATGTGGATATGGATATGTATATGGATGTGGAGATGGATATGGAAGTGGATATGGATAAAGATAAAGATATGGAAATTGATGAGTATATTTGGATTGGACTTCGTATGGATATGATATGGACATGAATTGGATATGGATTGGATATATATTGGATATGGATTGGATATGAATTGAGTATGGATTGGATATGGATTGGATATGGATTAGATATGGATTAGATATGGATTGAATATGGATTGGATATGGATTGGATATGGATTGGATATGGATTGGATATGGATTGGATATGGATTGGATATGGATTGGATATGGATTGGATATGGATTGTATATGGATTGGATATGGATTGGATGTGGATTGGATATGGATTGGATATGGATTGGATATGGATTGGATATGGATTGGATATGGATTGGATATGGATTGGATATGGATTGGATATGGATTGGATATGGATTGGATATGGATTGGATATGGATTGGATATGGATTGGATATGGATTGGATATGGATTGGATATGGATTGGATATGGATTGGATATGGATTGGATATGGATTAAATATGGATTGGATAATAATTGAATATGGATTAGTTATGGATTAAAAATCGGATATTGATGTTATATTTTTTTTATATAGACCACCAAAAAGAAATTATATCACCAGAAAAAACATCAAAAATGTAAATGCAGCAGTTTTTTAAATATGTTTAATACACAATGTACAAAAACAAAACAAACAAAAAGATATGATATCTTAGCGGCAAAAAACATCAAAAATGTAAATACAGCAGTTTTTTAGAGAGGTTAGGTACACAACGTAAAAAAACAAATAAAAAGAAATGATATCTTATCACACGCACATTTCAGCGGCAAGAACGTCAATGGAACCAAATCAGGAGTTTGTTTTTAGGGTTTAATACACAACGTAAAAGTTCCAAGCCAAAGAAATGATACATTTTGATAAGCAAATTGGATACTGCGAGAATAAAAATATTTCATATAACTATTTAAGCTAAAATTTTAAATAAACATACCAAGCTACAAAAATGTATGTACATTTATGAACTAAAACTTAAAAATAAAAAATATATAAATAAATAGTCCCGATGGTCGACACAATTAAGTTTACAAAGTAGTAAATTAATTTTTTATCGAATTCCAAATGTACAATGCATTATTTAAAAGCAAATCTGAAACGAAAGAAGCACAAAATAGACGCAAAAACTCTTTGAAGTGTAAGGGATCTCTTGTCATTAAACGCCCAAAATTAGGGCTTTTAAAAATAAGATACTGTCTGCGAGTTTTCGCGTTTGTTTTGTACTTCTCTCGTTTCAGATTAACTTTCAAATAATGCATTGTACATTTGGAATTCGATGAAAAATTAATTTATATTTTGTAAACTTATTTGTGTCGACCATAGGGACTATTTATTTATATATTTTTTATTTTTAAATTTTAGTTCATAAATGTACATACATTTTTGTAGCTTGGTATGTTTAATTGTTCAATTGTATGTTCAATTTGCTTATCAAAATGTATCATTTCTTTGGCTTGGTACTTTTACGTTGTGTATTAAACCCTAAAAACAAACTCCTGATTTGGTTCCATTGACGTTCTTGCCGCTGAAATGTGCGTGTGATAAGATATCATTTCTTTTTATTTGTTTTTTTACGTTGTGTACCTAACCTCTCTAAAAAACTGCTGTATTTACATTTTTGATGTTTTACATTTACGTCATACAAACAGCTAAATTTTTTGTTTTTCAAAAAATTATCTAAAAAAATAAATGAAATCATTTTTGACACACTTGACGACAAACTTATAATGCAATAAAATTCTCAATAATAATAGTATCATGTTCATTACATTTCATTTCATACAAATAACTAATTTTATTTTTTTCTAAAAAAATAAATGAAAATCATTCTTTTGACACACTTGACATTATTTTTTTGACAAACTTATAATAATTCTCTATAATAATATTAAAATTTCATATCATACCAATAATTAATTATATTTTTTCCAAAAAATTGGATAAAAATAAATAAATACTTTCTTTTGACACATTTGACAACTTTTTTTTGACAAACTTATAATGCAATAATCTAGTTTTTGATCTCACATACCAATCCCAACCATCAAGATTTCTCCACATTCTTTTTTCCTACTCATTATCACTTAAAATGAACGTTTTTTAAGCAAAAAATATGCATATTTCCTTGTTTTGACACACTTGACGATTTTTTTGATACATTTTCGGTACAGTTATCAAACACATCCTCATTTCGGACCTGTCCATAGAATATACCTATTTTTTGAAAAACAAATTTTTGAAATCCCTCTAGCGGTTTTCTAGATATCGTAGATTATGACGGACGGCCGGCCGGCTCATCAGTAGGTAAAAACGTCGAGAAACGCCAAAAAAAGTGGGGGTAAGAATTTCACTTTTGGCTCATGAATGTAAATACTTAGGTCTAGTCCGAAGTAATAAAGCTTACAGTAAAATTATATATGCTGGTCCGCTTCAAATCCGTGTAAATTGTTAGTCATACTAATATCCTCAATAAATTGTCCAGATTTTCAGTTTTACATACAACATCAGCACTATCCACTTGATTAAACATTATTGACCAATTATTAACAATTTTTTTCCTGGATTGCTTATCAGCATTTTGTGTTATTCGAACCACAACTTATATGCATAAGAATTTATATCAAAAAATATTTCAATTCCTGATAAGTGAAAAATGCCTTTCGTATTTAGGAAAAGTTTATTTTTTACCGTAAACCAACAATGGTAAAGACAGATTGCTTCTCTAATCATTTTGTATTTTAAAAGAACACCATAAATGATAACTTTATTTCAATGAAATTTGATAATACAATTTATTTACACTTAATAAAATTTAATTATTTTTACAATAATATTAAAATGTATATAATCCCCTCGATCGAACAAATGATCGAGTATAAATTGTCAAATTCTCCATCTCTTGTTTCTTCTTTTATTATCCTTTTCATCGTGCACAAATTAAATTCCCCATATCATCGCAATAAAGTAAATGCAAGTCAAACCATTTCCATATATCATCTCAATCAACAATTTCTCGACAGCTACAATAATTTTACCTCCCATAAATTTAAACAACCGTATTATATTTACATATAATACTATGACTAAGCTTTACAAACAAAAATGTTCATCATTTATGTATACAAAAACATATATTATTAATTAATATTGTGTGGCGCAACAAAGCAATTAGCTGAGAAAATGTTAAACTATTATTGACCAACTTGTAGCACACATATAGTTTCTGAGCCGCCGCCGATTTTATGTGATGATTACCACATATTTTATACTTCGTGAGGCGCCTCTCCTTGACGAGCCCGAAAATATTTGTTCTGAGATTTTTCTGAAATCGGCCGCTTTTGCGTTCGGAAAGCTCCGAAAAATGCCGATAGCTCGCGATCTTGTAAATTTGCTACCAGATTTTTTTTTTAACTTTAGGGGTTGGAAATTTGTTTACGAACACGAGGGTAAGCTTGTCCAACTAAAATGTGTCTGCTATTGTCGAGGCCGACAACTGACATTTTGGGATATTTGGGTTGTCGGACTGGACAATAGCAGACAAGTTTTTGTCGGACACGGTTATACTCTCGTGTTCTAAATTAAATTTCCAACCCCCCCCCCCCCCCCCCCATAGCTAAAAAAAACGTTTTACAAGCTCCTGGGCAATCGACATTTTTCGGAGCTTGCCGAACACAAAAGCGGCCGATTTAAGAAAAATCACAGAACAAATGTTTTCGGGCTCGTCAAGGATAGGCGCCTCACAAAGTACAAAATATGTGGTAATCATCACATGAAATCGGTGCCGGCCCAGGGACTAATAATGCTTTTATGTTTGTTTTAATTTAAGAGCATTGCGAACTGAAAAAAATTAGCAAATAATTAGCGAATTTTTTTAAATACGAATACTCTTATTTTAGAGACAAAATCGAAATAGGTCGTTGTTACAAGATTTCTGAGAAGCATTCTGGACTGGAAGGAATATTAGGTATTGGTAGATAATATGTCATTAATTTAAAAAATTTTAAATGTTGAACGCTAAATGGTGTGGCTTTTGAGAAGTTTGGTGAATGTATCATTGTTTCGCTTCATTCTTTTAATTTAGTTAATTTGCGAGGTCTGTGATAATTTTCCGACAACACTTTCATGTTGCATGTAAGTATTTTAACACGTTTTGAAACAGAAAAGAATACTTGTAGCTTTGCATGCAGAGTTTGATGTTCAATTAATATAAAAAACAACTACCGCAGTTTTGATATTTCAGAGCCTTGATATTTTAGCTCTTTTATATTTTTGATCTCCAACAGTTAAATAAAAATAAAATAATTCAATTGAAACAGACTTTAAAAAATAATTCGCCTGTACGATGAAGAAAAGAATAAGAACAGAAAAGCAAAAATCTTTTCCTTGAGCTCCGGTATATTCGTAAAATTCTTAGAAACTCTTCTGGAACGATAACTAAACATCATTAAGTTATAATGTAAAATTTAGAAAAATATATATCTGGGAACCAAATAAAATCTCATCCCTAATTATTATTCAATTATACGAACAAATTTTCTAGGAAATGAACAAACCAAGAATATCGTATTTCACCCTCATCGAGAAAAACTAAATCTCATAAGAATTAACAATTGAATTCAAAATAATATTAAATATTTACTTAACTTATTTCATACAGTTAGAATTATTTTTAGATTTGAGAAAGATCGATTATAGTTTTTTCTCCATCTTATAATCAATATCACACCATGAACCGCTTGAACCAATTAAAAATTGAGCTAGCATTATATCCTTTAACTTTCGTTTCAACTAATATCAAATTGGGATGTAATTTCTGTTCCCGACACCTTTGATGTTAATAAGAAATTAACAATTTATTTTGTTTTTTTTGTCGTATTCACTGTTTCATAACACGAATTGACACCTTTCTTAAAACAAAAATGAACTGAGAAATCTTATAGAAGTAATAAGATTTTTTTTCATCCTTTTTATATTTGCCAAGTTCTGTTCAAATTTATATTTCTTTTGATCAAAAATTACACCCTATTTTATTTCAATTTGATCAACAAACGAAAGGAATAAGATTTACTTTTTAAGGAACTAGCTAGCATACGATAAAAGTAACTTGAGTTTATATCTTCAAAGTTTATTTTTGATTTTGTAACAAAATAAGCAAAAATAAAAGAAAATTGATTCTCATTTTGTAATTCCAAGAAAATCCTTTTTGTTCATTTTTCCTGTATATGTATATTATTTTTCTTATTATTTAAACTTTGTTATAGATATACATTTTTGCAGTTTTTTGATTCTTTTACTGGATGGAGTTTGAAGATTATGTTCTTTAAATATTATAAAAGAAGAGGAATTGTTTTTGTTGGTTTTATGTGAATTTACGATTGGATCTGCTCTTAAATTCAATTGAAAGGCGTATACAAATCTTTATTTTCTTGCATTAACTATTGACTATTTATTTAAAAAAAGGAAATTGTATGACGTTACATTCCACTAAAAATGGTTAAAAATAATCAAACTAAGCCCAAACAGTAAGAAATTCAAAAAGTCAGGCAAGTGCGAATATAATTCGCTTGCTGAGGGTTCCGTGTATATAATATTTGAGAAAAAACAGTTTTTGTTAGTATAATTTCACGTTTATTTGAAATTATAACTAGCAAACAAATTTTAGTATCGATTTAGCAAAATCCCTACATCCGTGAATTTTTTTAAATTTTTTCTTTTGTATTGTTCGTAGATAGGGGGGACCAAACTATATAGGAGGAGATCAACTGTGCTTTCCAAAGTTACAAAAAATACTGTTTTGCACAACAAAAAAACGCCTTTCATATGACACACATGGCATGATCAAAAATAATTTTTTTTTCAAAATTTCTGCCTTAAACCCCCTCCAATGAACATTTGAAAGTATAACCACCAACAAAAAATTTTGGTTTCGAATTAGCAAAACCTCTACACCCATGAATTTTTTAAATTTTTTTCTTTTGTAATGTTAGTAGATAAGGGGGGAGACAAAAAAAACTTTACATTTTCGAAAATAAGTCGAAAACTGAGCTTTTGAAAATTACAAAAAAAATGTTTTGCACTACAAAAAAAAACCTTTCATATGACAACATGACATGATTTTTTCATTTTCTCAAAATTTCTACTTCAAACCCCATCCAATGAATATTTGAAATTATAACAACCAAAAATAAATTTTAGTTTCGATTTAGCAAAATCTCTTCACCCATAAATTTTTAAATTTTTTCTTTTGTAATGTTCGAAGTTAAGGGGGGGGGGGGGACCACTTGTTTTTGGTAATAACTCAAAAACTAAGCAGTCGAAAATTCAATGAAAATTTTTTTTCAAATACTTCCATTTTTTTCGATTTTTCTAACCAAACTCGATTCCTTAAAAAAAAATTTTGTTTTACTATCTTCTTATCTATGTCCATAGCATATAGATAAAAACAAATATTTGAAATTTTTTTGTTATCATCAGGTGTGGGAAAACACATTTAATAACTGTAGAAAATTTCAAGCTTATAGCACTTATGGTTTGTGATTAAATTGATTATGTAGAAATTCGGACGGACACCGAAGTCTCACCAATAGGGTACCGTTTTTACTTTTTCAAAATACGGAACCCTAAAAACGATATAGTTTTCTCGAAAAATCTTCAACTTATTTTTACTTTATTATATAAATTATAAAGACTATTAATAAATTCTTACAATGTACGTCACTAACTTTTTGACAGGTGTTAAAATGACAACCTATTATTAGATTATAAGATTAGTTTAATAAAATTTGAAGCTATTAAGATTTGTAATGAAGCGCTTCTTCGTTGTATGATCAAGTGGCATAGCAGACCGCGCACCTAGATGTGATTTATTTAGCCCCAAGCTAGCTTCAGTCTGTGGGGACGAGTAGACATAACCTGCTGCTCCAGTTCAAATAACGGTATTGTACGCGTATCTCATAAAAAAACGGATTAAACGAAAAAGCAAGTGAAAATGAGTAGACTCTGGCGACCCCCTTATACGAAAAGAACCGCGATCACCACGTCCACTCCCATAATTCTAACAAACTCACACACACACACACACTCTCGCACTTCGCCCACTCACTCAAACACACACTCACACACATAGACACACTCCCATGCACGCGTTCATGCCCATAAGCGCCAGTTTGTACATCAGAATTTAGTAAGAGTTGTTCAACTGCTTCTACCAGTATAGACTGATCATATTTGTACAACTCAATCCGTAAATCAACCGATGATGTCACTACATCTTCACGTTTTGGAAGTTGTGTTTTTATTTATAGAATCACATCCGAACCACACATCTGTTTAACAACCGAGATGCATAACCCGAAATGCCGTTGTAACATTGATACTAAATTTTGTTCCAAACTTAATAAAAGCGGATTAAAAGAAATCCTTCAAAAATAATATTGAATTCACTTTTACATTATGATGTAGTATAAGAATTATCGAGTTGACCAAAATATTATCCGTTGAGATGGAATAATTGGTCCAAACATTGGTAACAATAGAATGATAACAATAGAATGACGATATTTTTCATCCGCAATACATTCCCTTATTAGTCTATTCCTGACTGCCAATTCTCGAATCCTGTCCCTCATACCATCATCAAACCTACGATAAACTACAACAATTGGTTGAGTAAATAAAAGCAATTAAGCAATTCATTTTTAATTTTATGTAAGCAATATGTAGGCAAAACTCTCGCTTACATGGCTCCAACTGGATCCTGGCAGACACTCACGCATGCAACCAAGCTACTCTCTCATACGTACCCACATCCACACAACCATATATTCACACTCATACCCCCACATACACATCCATAATCATTCACACCCACACCTAGAACAAAGTTAAAATATGACTCACCCCATAGCTAGTCCAGATCCCACCTCTTACTCACATATCCTCATCCAGTATAGGGTTTGGTAAACTTACGCCGGTAATACTTGTAGATGTTTATAAAATCTCCTATTCAGCCTTAGAGGTGGTTGTTCTTCGGGAAATATCTTTTGTGGATCACACCAAATTCCAAATATAAAATGGTCGGTACGGAAATGTACTGCCGTATTCAGCCCACCAGGCGCAACCGTGGCACGTGATAAATTGTTCAATGCGGATTGTTTGAAAATTTTTTTGTGTTTTATAGGTTGGTTTTTGGATGATCGTCTCCCTTTTAGACACTCGTTATCACCGAATCATTATTTTACAATTACGATGTTTATTGACTAACAGTCTTTTAAGAAAAAAAAATTATCACAGAATTTCTCCCAAAAAATATGGTTATGATTTTTAATATGTTATTCAACCGATTTCTAATGTTTATTGTTGAACGAACGAACATAGAACTATGATAACGCGATGGACATGCAAACATATATGTTATATTTTCACTATTTTATTCAACAGTCTATTGCCTATCTTTATAATATTATTTAACCATGAATTATGGTAAAATGTTGGACGTTCGCTCGTCCGAATTATGATTTATTTTCAATATTTTATTTAATAATTTATTGCATGTTTTTACAATATTCACTAACATAGAATTACGCTAAAACGATGGACATGCGAACAATTATGATTTAATTTCATTAATTTATTTAACCCTTTATTGCCTATTCTTACAATATTCACTAACATAGAACTTGATAAAACGACGGGCATGCAAACAATTATCATTTATTTTCACTAATTTATTTACTATGTTATTGCCTATTTTTGTAATATTCTTTAACGCAAATTTAAGGTAAGCATTGTATATGCGTACAAACCAGAATTTTTGTTCCCTTTTTTTGTGGATATTTTCTTTGATTTTTGTTAATGTTTGTCATCAAATCAATTGGTTTTTGTAAAAAAGTTGACAAAAACCACACTCAAAAACAAAACTCAATGTCTAAACGTCAAAAAAATCACCATCGACAGCAAACAGCTGTTCACCATTTAGCACAGAAAGAGTAAGAGAGAGAGAGAAGCCCTATATCGCTTCTATTTATATCATTATTAACGGCCGTTTGTAAACAATAACAAAACGATAAAAACGATGAGTTTGTTTCTTGGAAAGTTTTCTTTCGTTAAATTTTGCACCCACTAAAGAGTTTGCACAACTAACTCATATCAAACTTGAAAACAAATTCTGTAAAAAAAAGAAGATTACGAACCGAGTGCAAGAAAGTGTGCTGGAAAAGGCTAAAATCAAATTAGAAAGTTGTTGTTAATGTAAATTTAGTGCGCGCGAGAAAGTAGTGCGACTCCAAATTACGAAGTTTGAATAACAGCTTCATTACAGATTACATACTACAGTGTAATCTTATTAGCTTCAAATTTTATTAAACTCCTGTTTTATTTAATGGATTGGAGTACAAACAACACAAAATCCATTGTTAAATAAACCAAGATTAAAGTACATTTACTAATGTTTTGTTAAACATGCTTTTTTTGTTTATATTGTATTAAATTTATGAAATATTTAACAATTTATAGGAATGATTTAGTTGAGTATTTTTGACTAGTCCTTAAAACCAACAATTTATTTAGTTAAAGTTATTCCTCATTTAGTAAGTAAATATATAGAATTCTTCTGTCACTTCCGATGACCTTGAAAATGGAGTATGTTGTACAGCTTTTTATACTGAACAACAATATATATGTATATAGGGCGCGGAAAACATTACTTGATAGACTTTTTTTATGTTGAAAATATCAATCATCTGATAGGTTATTGTTTTGTTTTGTCGGTGAAATATTTTAAGATATAATATTTTATGATATATTATTTTATTTTTCACTCGCTTCTGCGACCCTGCAGACCTTCGATCAATAGCACCCCCCCTCCCCTCTTCCCCTGCACCCATCGATACAATAGTCGATAAAACAATAATCTATCAGATGGAGGGATGGGTGCGGGGGAAGAGGGTGCAATGGAGGGGGGAGGGGTGCTATTGATCGAAGGTCTGCAGGGTCGCAGAAGCGAGTGAAAAATAAAGTAATATATTATAAAATATTATATCTTAAAACATTTCACCGACAAAACAAAACAATAATCTATCAGATGAAGGGATTGGTGCTGGGGGAGAGGGGGGGGGGGGGATGGGAGGGTGACCTTGATCGAAGGTCTGCAGGGTCGCAGAAGCGAGGGAAAAATTAAATAATATATCATAAAAAATATATCTTTATAGTTAAATAAATAATTAAAAAAAAAATAAAAATTTTTATAATTAGCTTGTAAAGTAATGTTTTCCGCGCCCTATACATGTATATATTTTTGTTCAGTATAAAAAGCTGTACAACATACTCCAGTTTCAAGGTCATCGAAAGTGACGGAAGAATTCTATATAATTACCCCTCATTTTTTCAATAATACAACCAATTATCATATTAAACAAATCAATGCATATTCAAGCCAAATATTGTACCATTGGACATCAGTTGTTTATTCGAGCTTAACAATGTTTTTGTCAATTGTGTTGTACCAACTATTTGATTCATTTTATTGTTGGTTGGGAGCACAGATACATGTCCCATACACTACACTACACTACACTAAACAAATATAATCAAACTCTAGAAAATATTATTTAATGTTGAATGAAGTTGCTTAGAAAAAAGTAGGTGATCAAAGCAAGTTCTAATTATAAAAAGTTATGAATAAAAACGTCGATTTGAGCTTGAGAAGATTTTTTGGACTAAGGAATATTTCTAGCGAACTTTTATGGTATAAAGTACGACCAAGTTATTTAATTAAAGTCAAATGCAAGTTGACAATAGTGTTTGCATAAATAATCTGAAACAAGATATTTACTGTATTAAAATTTCTAATAGTTTACAGTTGATATAAAATATAATTTTTACTCTTTTGTTTTACATCTTGTCATTTTCGTTTTTCAAAAGTCTTCCAAATTTTATTGTCTACGTTTGACAATAGTAACAGTCAATCACCGGAACTGCTAGAAATAAAATGACTCATTTACCTAATTATGTAATAAAATTTATGAAAAACGATTTTGATAATACAATAAATATAAATTGGTTCGTTGTATATTTAACTAAAAATAATTTACACATTATTATTCGAAATAACAATTTATTAACCATAACACTGAGTATATCATATAGATGACAATCGCAATAAATATATTATATCAAAATTTTCAAATTTCCAAACTTTCCGTTTTAGTAGACGGAAAAAATACAAATAAAATTTGAACCCACAATTAAATAATCAACACTAATCGGTTGTATAGTGTAAATTTGTTTATATTTGAACCAAAAATATTTTTTACTCAATTAACAGCAATCATTTCCAAAACTTACAAAAAAAAATAAATTTTTAGTTCTTGTCATCATCATTCCTCGCATCAAAGATTTTTATGATTTATATTTATTTACTGTTTTGACATAAATACCTAAAAAAAAAATAAACAAAATCAGGAAGTTTTAAATTTTATTATTAGTTTATAGTTGTTTTGTTGTTGTTTAATTAAAGTTTTAATTTGACTCCTAATATTACTACTACTTTTTCTTCTCATCCCATTAACAAATAGTTAATAGGTTGCAAGAGATAATCACAATTATATGATCATAAATTTATGATGATCATTATAGGTATATGATCGTTATTATTATTATAAAGTTTTGTTGATTTTATTTTACTGATAAGAAAAAAAATCATTATATATGTTTTTTATATTATTATTCCTTTTATGTGACATAAAACAAAATAATAGTAATAACAAAACTATAATAATATTTCAAGTGTGGAGAAAAAATGTGTTAAAAGGAAATGAGTATGTTACGGTTGAGCTCAGTAAAAATAGAAAATCGAAAAACAACTTCACTTACGTATATCAGTGTTGTTTTAGATTAGATATGATTAAGAGTAAAAATAAAATAAGTCCAAATTTTTGCAGTCAACATAAATTTTTCCTATTAAAACTAGCTTTT
This sequence comes from Diogma glabrata, assembly GCA_963693315.1. NCBI lineage: Eukaryota > Metazoa > Arthropoda > Insecta > Diptera > Cylindrotomidae > Diogma > Diogma glabrata. The sequence continues at coordinate 13,835,602 of OY856187.1, read as the reverse complement.
CCATAACTATCTACTTCTGAGTATATATGCTCACGCAAAATATTAATTTCGAATATATTCAATCAAAAATTACTTTTCAAAATAATTACATATATACTACACATGCTGTTTGCACAAACTCATAATAAACAAACAGCAAATTATTTCATTAATTTGATTTATTACTAAAATCCGTGAACGGAATTTAAAAAGAAAAAAAATATCGAAACACAATTTACACATAAATAAATATAAAAAATATAAAAACATTGCAACAAAGTAAAAATAAACGTGTATAATAAAGTAAGCAAGAAGTTTACTTATGATTTAAAGATTTTTGTAATATCTACAATTTTAATGTTTGTTGTATAAATTATAAACATAAACTATTACTATTTTTAAATCCCAGTGCATTTTCGCAGCATATATATATGCTGTGAGGGGGGAAAGGGGGGGTTGGGCTGGAGTTAGGTAAGTGGAAAGTAGAGGAAGTCAGAAGCAAACAATAAAGGCATCTAAGCGCAAAGCTCTAATCTGCACCATTAGTTTCTTTAACATGTAGCAGAGTGTAGTCAATTAGACAATATATAGTGCAGAGTTTTAACTCACGTTTTTTACGTTTAGGAACGTTTAGTACTATGTTTCTAAAAGCAATTCAAGTCTAAAAGTAATTGATTGTATCCTATATTGCTTTTCTGTGCGGAAGGATTGTCATGCAACTCAAAGTTCAGACTAAAAATAAAAATAATCAAAACTATATTAACCATTAACACGCATTATTAAAAACCCACTCACCTAGAAAACATTATTTTGAATTCATTTTAAAAATGTTTTTTTCTATTATAACAAATGAAAAGTCTATTCCACTAGTGTAAAAAAAATAACAATTTGTAGTTGCTATGATTTTTCATATGAGCAAGTTCACGAAGATTCAACAACGTTTTGACTTGACCCCTTTTAATTTTGATTATTTTTTGTTTATAGATAGTCTTTGATAAATAAAAAATACAAGTTCTCTTAGAATTTTTTTTTTCGACCAGGGGTCTTCACAGGGTGCCCCTCAATTTTTGTTATTTTGTGATGTGAGTGCATTTTGACGAGCGATTGTAGAAAAACTACTGAATCGATTTTCATAAATGATATGTCGTGGAATAGGTATTAGAACAGAGTTTTTAAAAATGTACACTGTTAATTTTTTGAAATAATTTTTAACGGTGTAACATAAGAAAAAAACGGTGTAATTGAAAAAAAGATGGCATAGCCTTTTTTTTTTTTTTTTAACTAAATTGAAGCTTATTTTATATCTAACCACTTGTGGGAGTTTGGGACTTGCTTATTTTTCGTTTTAAAGATAAAATTCGTTGTGCATATGACTGTCGGAAATCAGTTTTTTTTTTTCTGAAGGAAAATTATAAAAATGGCGTTATAAACTAAGAGATTTTTTTTTTATGTTAAATATCAAATATTTTAATATTAGATGAACTTTTTAAAACATTATAAAAATTATATATGTAGTACAATAAATAAAATAAATACAATTGTTAAAAATGATTTACTTATTTTACAAACAGAAGTTTCTTTTGAATAGGAAAACACTTCTGCAATTATTTTCTTTGTATTAGATGGCATAAAAAATGAAATGTTTATTTGTCACTTTTAGTAATCATTTGTCACTCTTATAAAAAATAATTTGACAGTCTCGACTGCAAACAAAAAAACCGTATAAATAACAAAATCTATTTAGGAACTTTTGACTGGAGAAGTATTATGTTCGTATTATGTTATTATGGAATCATAAAGTAAAAGATTGTATTTTAACATTAAATTTAAAAGTTTCTTTTGAGTTGGAAAACATTTTTGCATTTATTGTTTTAGTATCTAATGGTACAAAAGAATGAAACTTTTGAGTTCCACTTATAGTAATCACATTTTTATATCGATTTTGTATTTTATTTTTGATAATTGATATTCATTTTTATCGGCGTATCCAAAGTTCATGGTAGATTCCCATTTTAAAGCCCATTCGAAAAGTTTTTTTGATGTATCAATAATATGTTTGCTCCCTATACTATAACGGTGTAGGTACAGCACGTTTCAGTGTACCACCAATTCCATCACAAGGTCCCTTTCCATGGCTGGTAGCATGAAAATGCCATTCTGCATCAACCTTAAAGTCTTTTTTGTGGTGGCATAAGTTATTTAGGCTATGTGTATTTTTGTATTGAGAAGGTGCACTGTCAGTGCTATAAATTATTTTCGTAATATTAGAATTTATATGCGTTTTGATGAATTCAATAAGTTTTGTAATGAAAAGATGGACTGTAGTACTGTTGTGATCGTTTATATCCGAAATGAGTATAAAACTTCGGTGCTGTATATATTCACTTGCGGCACTTTTAAAATAAATGACAAATGGATGAATAGTAGCTTGTGAATTATTATGATAATAGCCTTGAACCGCATCCTGAATTATGAAGCCGTAGTTTTCAGAAAAATCCCCTTGAACGAAGCACTTCCTGCTTCTAATTTTTTTTTCCTCAATGAATGTAGAGTGCTGTTTTGCTATAAAGTTGTGTGGTATCAAAATTTGTAAACGGTAAATCAATTTTTTCATAAATTCTTCTACAGTTTCTATTAAAGTATCCAAATTGCATCGATCAGTAGTATTCCATTGTTGATATTTGACTTGAAGGATTCCTTTAACGTCAAAATCATTTAGTAATCTTTCTTCCAGTTGTTGAAGTTTTTTTGAACATTCATTGCACTTCAAAGTATGACAATCTTCTGTTAATTCACCACATGAAACAAAGTCAATAAATGTTTTATAGTTTTGGAAAGCAGCATCAGTAATCCAAGACATCTTAGAGTGTTGAATCATTAGTTTCATATTTTGATGTATGGTACACACGCACACATTATGAACTCCTTGGAATAATTTTATACATTCTTGTGGTCGAAGGGACGTGAATTTAGTAAATCCTATTTTCACATCAGGAAACTTATTTTTAAACTCCACATAAGCTTCATTTAATGTACATAGCAATAAGCGCTTTTTTGTTTTTATGCGCTCATCTTTTTTAAAAGATATTGCATCTCGTTTGCCTGGCAATAATCTACTGATTTCATCACTTTTATAGAACTGCTCCACAACATTTATATCTGTTGTGGATACTCTTTTATCCGTCGCAGATGAATGCTGAAAATTATTTTTATGTAGAGTTTTACTTTTTTCAACCAAATGACGCGTAGCATTACTGTTGTTTGTTATTATAATTATATTGTTATTATAATTATATTGTTATATTTAAATATAAAATAATTTATATTATTAAATTTAAAAAAAATTCTACTTGAAGTCGTATTTTTCATTTATCAAAGGCTATCTATAAACTAAAAATAAACCAAATTAAAAAGGGTCGAGTCAAAATGTCGCAAAATTTTGCTGAACTTGACTGAAATTGCTTTTTAAAAAGTTCATTTAATAATAAAATATTTGATATTTAACATAAAAAAAAATCTGAATCTAAAAATCGCCATATTTATAATTTTCCTTCAGAACAAAAAAAACTGATTCCCGACAGCCATATGCACAACGAATTTTATCTTTAAAACAAAAAATAATGCAAGTGCCAAACTTTCACAAGTGGTTAGATATAAAATAAGCTTCAATTTCGATATAAAATAAGCTTAGAATTCAACGACATATCATTTATGAAAATCGATTCAGTAGTTTTTCTACAATCGCTCGTCAAAATACACTCACATCACAAAATAACAAAAAATTGAGGGGCACCCTGTGAAGACCCCTGGTCGAAAAAAAAATTCTAAGAGAACTTGTATTTTTTATTTATGAAAGACTATCCATAAACAAAAAATAATCAAAATTAAAAGGGGTCAAGTCAAAATTTCCCAAAAATTTGCTAAACTTGCGGGAAATTGCTCATATAACTTTACAAAGCATTTTAATCAACGCAACCATGAAAAAATAGAATATGAATTTTGAATGTTATGTTGTCGATTTCTAACTTTATAATTTATAGTAAATATCGATTATATATACTATCATAGAAAAAATTACATTTCCTACACGAGATAAAAACGTTTTTCGTGCGTAAACATGTCTCGCTCGACACTGGCGCGTCTCATGAACAAATGTTTACTCGCGAAAAAAAACAATGTTTTCATCTCTAGGAAAGAAAAATATAGTATTATTTTCAAGTGAAAATCACATTTTTATAATACATATTTTTATTCGTCATAATTTAGAATTTTTCAAACTTATTTTAATTTAAAAATAATAAAAAAAATAATTTTAAAATAATAAATTTTAACACAACTTTACACAATTCTTTTAATAACTATGATATTTATTTTCTTTTTATTCAACAGATTAGCTCCAAACGTATCTTCAATAATGAACATACATATGTTAATTTGTTCAAGCATACACGATTAGACTTGACAAATAAAAGTTTTTTGTTTTGAAATTTCATTTAATCTTTTATCTAAATCAACAAATTATATTTTCTGATTTTCAAAATTTAATAATTATGCATTTCTTTACGACAAGTTTCGGTAATAATGTGTTGCCAAAATATTAAGATTTTTGATTTTTCAAAAAAATTTAATTATTTAGAGTTTAGAAATATTTTATATAAAATACATTGATTTTATTTGTTGATACTACGAATTTTTTTTATTAATTATTCTTATTTATTTAAAGTAATTTGTAATATATTTACTTCATATTAGAAAAAATAATTTTTTGTTTTTTTAAATGTAGACATTTTAGAAAATTTGATTTAACATAAAATTCTGATAGTGCTTTCAACAAAAATTGCTGACATATCAACAAAAACTTTTGCTCATTTAACAAAAATGAAATCAAAAATCGCCATTTGTTGATCTTGTTTTCTCTGTGTGATTAATAAATAGAAAAATCGCCGTCGAGCTGATCAGCGTTATAATAGTTCTATATAATATAACATCCAAAATTTGTATAAAAATATATATTATAAAATTATGTTGGATTAAGAATCTCTAATTGAGTCTCGACCAGCAAACTTTTTGAATTGAAGGTTATCGTTTATTTACGAGTACACATATAATTTAATTTTATACTTTTTCGAATAATTTTTCATTCGAATTGAAATAGAAAACATGAAGGGGCTGAACAGCTAGCTCTGAGATATCAAGACTTTGGTCTGGGTTAAGGATTTTGATATAGTTTTCGGCAAAAAACTTTTATGAGGACAAGGTTTTAGTTTTGGTCAGCGATGTATATCAAACATATCTCTTTGGTAAAGCACATGTATTTTTGTATCTCTGTTTAGAAATTTATTACAAAACCAATACGAAACATCAATACGTTGCCGGAAAATTATAACAGACCATAAATTAACATAATTTAGTAAAAAGATGATACAATCAGCAAACTACTCAAAAACCTCTCCATTTAGCTTTTCGTGAAAATATTACAAAATCACAAATTCATATTTTGCTTTCAAAATTCAAATTTCAAAAATATTGTAAAAATTAAATAAAATCAAACTTTTTTCAAAATTCTAAAATTATTTCAAAAATTATTACGAAATCAAAGATTAAAACTTTTTTCAAAAATTCTAAAAATATTCCAAAAATTACAATTAAATCAAATATTTAAACTTCTTCTAAATTCTATTAATATTCCAAAAATTTTTAAAAATTCAAAAATTCAAACTTTTTCCAAAAATTAAAAATATTGCAAAAATTATAACAATATAAAAATTGAAAATTCCAAAAATTATAATAAAATCAAAAATTCAAAATTTTTTAAAATTCTAAAAATATTCCAAAAATTCTTACAAAATCAAAAATTGAAACTTTTTTCAAAATTCTAAAAATATATACATCTATAAAATTCACAAACTCAAAAATTCTATTTTTTTTTTCAAAATTCTAAAAATATTCCAAAAATTATAACAAAATCATAAATTAAAACATTTTCCAAAATTCTAAAAATATTGCAAAAATTATAATAAAATCAAAAATACAATTTTTTTTCAAAATTCCAAAAATATTTCAAAATCTATAACAAATTCAAAAATGTCCATGTCCAATTTCATGTTCAATTACATTTACGTCATACAAACTATATTTTTTTTCCAAAAAATTGGCTAAAAAAATAAATAAAATCATTTTTTTTGACACACTTGACAATATTTTTTTGACAAACTTATAATGCAATAAGATTCTCAATAATAATAATTTCATGTGCATTACATTTCGTTTCATACAAATAACTAATTTTATTTTTTCTAAAAAAATAAATGAAAATCATTCTTTGACAAACTTGACATTATTTTTTTGGCAAACTTATAATGCCATAATTCTCTATAGTAATAATAAATTTTCATGTCATACAAATAATTAATTTTATTTTTTCCAAAAAATTAAGTTACGAAATAAATAAAAATCTTGCTTTTGACAACATTTTTTTGACAAACGTCTACTGCAATAATCTAGTTTTTGATCTCACATACCAATCCCGACCATAAAGATTTCTCCACATACTCCACATAGGTACGCATGGAGGGATCAGTTTTATTAATTTGTTAATTTTTTTTCTAGTTTTTGATCCACGGGTGTGACAACCCCGCGTACTTCAGTCCCTGTTATTGGCACATGAGCTAACGTGAGATATCACATACCACTGGCAATAGCAGTGAGATATCACTAGCCAAGGTGATATCTTAGGGTTGCTGGCGGATGAACTGTATTCAGTCAACGGTAGCACTCTCAATCTTAGCTAATGAATATTCCTTGATGCTGAAACGCTGTAGCTTGCTCGAAGAAACGAGCTTTCATATAACTATATATCTGAGCTTTAATCATTGAAAAATATACTGCGTGCCATAATCAAGGATTATGCAATTAGCTGGACTATTGGCAAACCAATTTTAGTTTTGTTCCTGCAAATTTTTAAAACAAATTTGCTTTTTATCTCTTATTTTATTTTTATTTTCCCTATCCTATCACGAAATATTGGCCTATGTCATATTTTATATGTGATAGGATTTATAGTTTAGTTGTCCATTATTTAACAAAAAATATTAAAAAAACAAAAAAAAACAGATTTGCGTCCATTAACATCCTTAGAACGCATGTTGTTGTGGGACCTTGGTCTTAAAAGGTTTTTATGTGTTGTTGTGACACATATTGTAATGCCTACTACACATCACATTTTATTAAAAAAAAAAAAAAAATGCTTTGTTCCTACTCGTAATCACTTAAAATGAACGTTTTCCATATGCAAAAAATATGCATATTTCCTTGTTTTGACACACTTGACGATTTTTTTGACACATTTCCGATACAGTTATCAAACACATCGTCCTTTCGGAGCTGCACGTTGAGTATACCTATTTTTAAAAAAAAGTTTTGAAATTCCTGAAGTGGTTTTCTAGATTTCGTAGGTAATGACGGACGGACGGACGGCAGACAGACAGACAAACATTTTTTTTTTGCCTTTTTAAAATCAGTAGGTCCTAAAATTTCACTTTTGGCTCATGATTGTAATACTTGGGTCTTTCAGACCGAAGTAATGTACAAACTTTTTTCAAAATTCCAAAAATTATAATAAAATCAAACATTTAAACTTTTTCAACATTCTAAAAATATTCCGAAAATTCTTACAACATCAAAGATTGAAACTTTTTTCAAAATACTAAAATTATTGCAAAGTTTTTTATTTCAAAAAATTCCAACTTTTTCCAGAATTCTAAAAATATTGCAAAAATTATAATGAAATCAAAAATTGAAACTTTTTCGAAATTCTTAAAATATTGCAAAAATTATAACAAAATCAAAAATACAAACTTTTTTCAAAATTAAAAAAATATTACAAAATCAAAAATACAAACTTTTTCAAAATTCCAAAAATATTTCAAAAATTATAACAAAATTTTCATGTCCAATTTCATGATCGATCACATTTCATGCCATACAAATACACTTACAAGGTAGTACAACTGGTCCAGTAATGGTCCATTACTGCCAGCCAGTAATGCAGCAATGGGAGAGTACTGGCAACCACGACTGGGCCATTAACATAATTTTACTGGATGATAACTTCAGACAATAAAAGGTTGCCATTCATGGGCCAGAGAAAAACCAACAGCAATGGCCCATACAAGGTTGTGCAGTTGGCCTAGTAACAGGCCAATAATGATGACCAGCATTGTAGTGATGAATACTGGCAACCATGACTGGGCCGTTAAAAAAAATATACATTATTATCATATGTAAATTTAAATAAATTAAATACAAACTAATTTAAAATAAAATAAAAATCACGGAAAAAATTCAAAACTCCCCATATAACTGGTTCAGTTGCAAGAATGGCTGAGTAATGCCAAACATGACTGCCAGTACTATGCCATTAAAAAATATATAATAGTTACTTACATATCGAGGGCTGAAAGTAGAAGATTACGCCAGCGTTTCATATTGAAGCCCGACGCGAAGCGAGGGCCTTTTATTGAACCAAGGGAGAAATCTTCCTTTCAGCCTGAGTGTATGTACAACGTTTTACGCACAACTGCACAACTTTATTGTAGTATAAATCAATTTTTGAATTTTTTAAGCTCGCTAGACATTTTGAAAATTATGCTAAACATGCCATGATTGTCTCTATAAACTTCATACAATAATTTATTTGTTTGTTCTAATTTTATGAATATTTTATGGGTGATTGTTTTATGGGAGCTAAAGTAGAAAAATATATTATCAACTTTCAGCCACGATAACTAGGATGTAAAATGTGTTTTACGATTCGTTTGTGCGTAAAATAATATTTTCATACATAAATTTCAAAACCCCCGATATAAAAGTCTTCTTCATTTTTTAGCACAGAAAAAATCGTGAACTTGTAGCGCCATTTTGAAATTAAATCTCAATATAAAAAAATTAAAAAAATTGCTTTAACGCCATCTAGAAAAATAAAACTAGATATAAAAAAAATTCAAAAAATTTAATCAAAAACACTAATCCAATTTTTTGCATATGGCAATGTTCATTGGTTTTTTAAGATGGCGTGAATGAATAGGGCTTGTAGAATATCGGAGGTTTTGATAAATTTAAATAAAATATTTACAATATAATTAAAATAAAATAGAAATGAAAATAAATTAATACATATACCAACCTTTTCTATATTATCATAGTCTTTCAACCGACAAGGCGATAACTAAACTATATATGAAATTTTTCTAACTATGTATTTCTAAAAGGGATAATACTCTAGTGAAATTTAAAAAAAAATGACATACATCGGCAAATTCATGGCTACAGTACTGGCCCAATAACAATAGCTAATTAATGTTAACCATTAACGGGCCATTTCTTGACCATTCAAAGTAAACTGCACTGACAATTTTCTATAAACGGTAAATTGGCCGATTCATGGTTCTAGTAATGGCACGATAACAATAGCCAAGTAATATTTACCATTCATGGACCAGTGCGTGGCCATTCAAAGGCAACAATATACTGACTATTTTCTGTAAACCATAGATCGGCTGATGAATGGTTCTATTATTGGCCCAATAACAATACCCAAGTACTGTTAACCATGAATGGGCCAGTGCTTGGCCGTATGTCAATCACTTTGATCCAGAATGAAAATAATTACGGTCAAAATTACATTAATCCTTTTGAGAAATATTTGAGAACAGAATAAACATTTTCTGTTGACACCAAAATAATTTTTCAAATATTCAAAGTCAAAAGGGAAAAATATAACCATTTTGATTTAAAAATCATACAAAATTTAAAATAAATATAATATCTCAAAATAGTTGTTTATTTTCATTCTGGATCGATGCGAATGTCTGGCAAAACCTACTTGGGTAATTAATTTCATTTTTTCCCAAAAAATTGGGTAAAAAAAATGAAAACTATTCTTTTGACACACTTGACAACAATTTTGGTCTGTATCACAGCTGCTTACTGGTGGAATATAAATATTGACTAGCGTTATTTCCGTATTTCCGGATTTTATTATAATGCCTTGTTGTTCTAGGTGTTTGTCAGTTTCCGGTACTGCAAGTAGTGTGGTTGTACGGTAAATAACGCTTGTGTGAATGATAAAGGCAAGACCACCCCCTTTGTCCTTCCTTCTATCCAACTTTATAATTTTATAATCACAGATGCTACACTAATCTTAAATCTATCATTTAATTTTGTTTATTGAAGAAACGTGACTAGAATATTGTTAGTGCACATATAGTTTATTATATCGTCGATCTTATTCGTGAGACCGTTGCAATTTAGATGCATAATTTTTACATCACTCGGGTTTTCCGGTAGCGTGTTCATTCGTACTCTGTTTTGTTGTGAGCTCGTGTTCTTGGTCCATTGCTTATGTGCGACAAGACCTGAGCAGTTCTTGTGGTGGCACCATTCCTTGCAAGTATTACACTGAATAGATGTTGTGTTTGCCCTTAAGATGTTTTTACATATATTGTAGAGTGTTTTAGTTGGTCCCGGATTTCTTTCAATACCAGCCACGTCGAGCAGTATTTGAAGCAGTGAGGCCTGTGACAGCTGCATCCTTACCAAAAATTTGCACCTTTCGTCGAAATTATTGTGATGGTCATTGGCCAGAACTGGGTTCCGAGTACTTCTGGGGCGTAGACCCGTCCATTTTTAAAGAAGCTTTCTTAATGTGCAACGTTGTAGGTGGTTTTTATACAAATTTGTTTGAATTTTGATTAAATATTTCTGTTTCCGTGAAAACTATCATTGTTGTCAAGGTTTATTATTTTTTACTCCTTAGGGAATAAAAAACACAATCCGCTCTCGCATATATGAAAGAGCAGAATGGAAATTTACATACTCGTGCAAAAAAATGAATGAATGAATGAATTTTTGTAACTGCGGTCATGTCAACTAGAAGCAATATATACATAAGCAATATAGAAGCAATATATAAATGAGATATATAAAGCATATATAAAGAAATATAGAAATGACATATTTTTAATCAAATATACCATAGAAAAAACTATCATTTTCGGTCCGGTTGTAGAGAAAATAAATATATGGGTAGTTCTACAAACATAGGCATTTTGGACGGTTATGCGTTGCGTAAAAAGTTGGTTGCTGAAGAATTAAATCGTCATTGTGCTGTAGCAGGACAAGCAAACATAAACTCCACTCCCCTTATTGCATCAAACTCAATTCAAAAGCCGATAGTAAATTCAGACAATCCTTTTGGCTTCAGCCAACAAACAGATTTGAAGTCTTGGACACAATAAATAACCTGAAAAATACAATATCAAAAGGCCCTGATGGATTTGATACAAGTCTCTTTAAGGTGTGCGCTGAAAGTCTAGCAGATAACATCGTTCATCTCATCAATAAATCTTTCGAAGAAGGAGTCTTTCCCGATCTGCTGAAATGTTCCAAAATTGTACCAATATATAAAAAGGGAAGTAAATCAGATGTAAATAATTACCGACCTATCGCTATAACCTCCATTATTTCCAAAATTTTCGAAAGTATCTTCAAGGTGCGTCTTCTTGAATTTATCAGGAACAATAATATCCTTTGTAGAGAGCAATATGGGTTTCGTGAAGCTTCTAATACAACAACCACCTTGTATGATTTATGTACACTAGTTCAAGGAATGAAATTCAAAGAGAAAAAGGTGGCTATTATTTTCTTGGATCTTCAAAAAGCCTTCGATTCTGTGGACATCGACACGCTTGTATCAAAATTAATTCAATTAGGAGTTGACGGTGCTGCACTTGGATGGATTAAATCATACCTTTCAAATCGACGACAATATGTTTGCATCGATAACTTTAAATCTAGCACACTAAACATAAAATGTGGAGTTCCGCAAGGAAGTATTCTCGGACCACTGCTATTCTTATTGTTCATAAATGACTTTGTCCAATTGAATTTTGAAGGACAACCTTTTTTATTCGCTGATGATGTTGCATTGGTCTACGTTGAATCTGATGAACTTTCAAACAAAAATTAATTTGGATTTATCTCTTATTTCAAATTGGCTGTTAAACAATAAACTTAGCCTGAACGTTAAAAAAACAAAATATTTATTATTTTTCAATAGCAGCTATTCGGATATGGATATATTTTTTGAAGGTGAAAAAGTTGAAGAAGTTGATTCGTTTACTTATCTGGGCATTACTCTCGACAAAAATCTGAGCTTCAATCAACATGCTCTGAACGTTGGGAAAAAATTATCATCGTATACGGGCATCTTTAGAAGAATTTCAAAATATTTGAGTGACAACATTAGACGAATAATATACTACTCTCTCTTTCATAGTCACCTAATTTATGGTATCGCTGTTTGGGGCTCCATAAATAAAACAATAATGGACGATCTGCAAATTGTACAAAACAAAGCAATAAAAAATTTATACGGTCTTCATCCGAGAACAAGCACTAAGTTTATTCACAAAAATTACAACTTTATGACAATCAAGCAAGTCTACAAACAAAATCTGCTCAACATCACTCATAATGTCTTAAATCAAAATGTTCACACGAACACAACGTTTTCTCAGAACATTCACTCACACCTTACCAGAATAGCGTCCAATCTGCACGTTGAGAAACTCCATCCTGATTCAATTAAATTTATCTCCATCTCCGAATACAACAAACTTCCAAACGAACTTAAGCTACTCAACAAACAAAAATTTAAAAAGTCAGCGACAGCATATATCAATTAGGTTGTTAATTTTAGTAATTCATCTTAAATTATGATTTTCATATTCTGTACATATTTCTATTTCTTGCATTTTTCGTGTTATGTAAGTTAAATTGTCTCTTATTCTATTTTATTTTTTTATTTTTATTTTTTTTTTTCTCTTTATTTCATTCTATTTTTTTTTTAACATATTTATTTTCTTTCTTAAGCACTTTGCCGCCGTGCTTATTGACTTGAATTTTTTCATTTTTTAAAAATGTTTCTATGTATGTATGTAAAATTGTTAATTTTTAATTTATAGTGTAACTTGTATCAAAATCTTGAAATGTCCTGTAATGAGTTGTCTCGCTGGACTAAAATAAAATAAATAAATAAATAAATAACTGAAATTAAAATTGACGATCCTAAATCTACCATTAAATTGACTAATTCGTCACACCTTAAGGAACCAGCAATACCAATATAATTAATGTAACCTTTAATTTTATAAAAGAAAATAATAATTTTATGTTCATTTAAATTATTAAACTTACTTTTGCCATTAACACATTTGCTGTGTAGTTCTCAATTTTTTCTTGCCACACCAGTCGAAAAAATCTTTATATAATTTTTCGTATAATTTTTTTGATTTAGATGGCAACAAATCATCTATAACTTCTGTTGCAAATTCGTCTACATTGCTAGAATCCATTACACAAATATTTTTTACAGCTTTTGGACAATAAAATGTCACATTTAATACCATAAATTTGATTTTCCTAACAACGATAATTTGTTACTATTGTTGCCATAGAAATATATATAATGCAAATGAAAACACACAGCCAACTATTGCTGCATTGTAATATTTAATATTTTCGGTTTGCATAAATATTTATTTTAATTTTAAATAGTATAACATGGTTTTAGTCGTACAAAAAATAGTATATACTATACACCTCGGGAAAGAGCATGTTATCTCCCTCAGTGATTTGTGGCCTTCAGGCTTCGCCCTCGGGCTCCAAACACACCTCGGGAGGAAAACATGCATTTCTCTTCCTTGGTGTATGATCTACTATTTTGCACGAATTGTATATAAAGTTCAAATCCGCTTCCTCATTTGCTTCCTAAAAAAATAACAAACCATGACAACAATGCAGGTTTTCATCGAAACAGAAATTTTTACGATAAATTCAAATAAATTCGTATTAAAACCGCCTACTATGATGAATATTAAAAATTATAATTTTACTTCTGTTTAAATGATTAGATTAAAATATCATAATTATATTAGGGTCGTGCAAAAAACTGTATATACACCTCGAGAGAGAGTATGCCATCTCCCTCAGTGATATATAACCCTCAGACTTCGCCCTCAGGCTCCAAACACACCTCGGGAGAAAAACATGCACTTCTCTCCATTGGTGTATAATCTATTATTAAATTCAAAGTCAAGTTCGATGAGAAAATCGATTCTCTACAAAAAAGTTTAAAGAAAGTATATTGAGACTTGGCTTCGTTTGCGAGATATATTGTAAAAACTGAAAAGGGTGCTTTTCACCCCTATATCCAATTTCCACCTTTTAATTTAATAGCACTCCACGGTTTTTCGTTCTTAAATGATCCATTGACTGATTCCTGGAATAAAAACCCGTCAACGACAACCCGTGAGTACCTTATTGCTCTATTTTGCAGGACATAATCAATGGCATAAATTCTAAAAGGAATGTGAGAGATACGAAAAACGATTTTAATCGCCAATGTCAAAGAATTAAGAGTTTTAATAAGTAGTATTAAGGTTATGACACTTCATCGATAAATGTTTCCTAATGCTTCTTAACGATCAGACTTTCTATTAAATTGAACAAAGACAAAAATCTTGCTAGCTATCTTGATATGTCGCAGTAGAGGGCATTTGTTAGTATTCTAAAAATATGTTATGGACGGCAACAATTTCGGAGAGAGGCAGATAGGAACCACTTTATAGACTTTCTATAACTATAAAGAGTTAATGAGCGGGACGACACTAATCCACTTTTTATAATTACAAAGTCTAGAAATTAGGCCTGTATGTTTCCTTACTTATCGCCGATGGATTCAATTCTCATAATTTGTCAGATTAAAATAATTCACATAGACGCAGTCGCTGATGCTCTTTATATATTTCTAACAGTTGTTTTTGGTAAACTGCTTGTTAACAGTTAAAAATCCTTCAAATTGTTTTAGTGAAAACAGATTTGCTTAACGTTTACTAATTCTTTAAATCTTATAAAATAAATAAAATAACGTTGCACATTCACGTGTCCGTTGAATTTTTAATTCAAACAAAACTAACTATTCAACCCTTTAATCTCTAACGTAATTGAAATCATATAATAATAATATTTAGTTTTCCTCTTTTCTTTGTTATAGTTTAGCTTTCGATTTTTTCCTTTGTGCTAAATTTTTTTTATTTGTTCGCAGAGGGGGAGGACAATTTAGCATCTCCTTTCTCAAATCACCCTTGACATGAAAATTTTCAATTGAAACGATGATCAAGAAAAATGCTCTATTAAATTTGAAACATGATTTTCTTTTAAATAAAAAAAAAAAAAGAAAAGAAAACGTAAATAAGATAAATAAATAAATAAAACGAAATTTTAAGGAAAGAACAAAAATAAGTTATCTATAATTCAGGGTTAGATGAGTGATTTGAATAAAAATTTACAAATTAGAATCAATGAAGATGATGATGATTGTTGATGATAATGATCTATTATATACGTATATAGAGGTGGCAAAGAGAGTGGGTGATTTTTATCAACTGAAAAAGACTGTGCAATTTAAAATTGTTTATTCAATTGAATTGAATTTTAAAAATAAAATTAGTAAATGGAATTTAAACCCGAAAAAATGACAAACGTTTCGATAACAACAATAATATTTAGGGTTGGAAAACGTATTTGTGCAAGTTTGTTTGCATTTCATTGAATTTATTTATACTAAATAGTTACACATTAAGCTGGAATATTCTTGTTTTTTTTTATCAAAATATTCATTTAATTAATATTTCAATGTTTATTTCACCTTTTCTAATCATAAAATAAATAATAAAGTAATAAAAGCAACAATAATAATTATAATTACAATTTTGCAAATTATAATTGCTTGAAAATTTGAATAACTAAAAAGGTAACAACTTGAATGAAACCAAATGATGTGGCGACAACATTTTTTCTAAATGGTAATTTTTACGAATAATTTAAGTTAATTTGTTTCTGTTTTGTCTCAAGGATTTTTATTATAGTTTCTAACGATTGACACTATTGACCATAAATAGAGAGGGAAAATTGCGTTGGATTTTATGTCATGTTTGAGCTATATTGGTATATGGATAGGAAATGTTTTTATAATTATTCAAATGAACAGAAACTAAGATGTAACGACTCTTATGGTTGCGAATAATAATTTTATATTCAATCAAAGTTTCACATTGATACTTTAAGTATTGTGGTGAAGTCTGTTCTTCTAAAAACAATTCTGTGTAGAAACAAGAGCTCAAAACTTTAATAATAGATATAATTTTTATAATATAGTTTTTTTGTTGTGTATTGGTAGGTATACCATACCGCACCATACCCATACATAATGAAATAAAATTCTAATCATGGTATTTTAGTATGCCCATCAAACTGTGGTTTGTAATAAAATACTTTTGCAGATGTCAAACTTACCTTAACCATAACAACGTGTCATGACTCAATAAGATTTATAATTTTTTATAACACATCAACCCATAAAATTATCTCATAAAATATTTGCTTTAGGTTGTACGAATAATGATAATCAAATTACATTTGTTTGGAGAAAAAGGGTTAACTTAAATTTGTCATCATCATTTTCATTCATTTGTCACCCAATTACACCCTTTATATATTTTACTGTTTTTATTCAAAACTGTTTCTATTAAATTATCATCAACAAAATAATCAAAAATTTTTTTAATTCAATTTTTAGATTACAACAGCCACCATTGTCTGGATCAGGTGGATCATCCTTACAATCACGACGTCCCGATCCCTCCGTTTCCCCGGCATTATCAGATACATCAGATTCTGACATATCATTAGGGACACATTCACCTGTACCTAGTTCAACATCTCTGCAACATAGTCCTGGTTCAACGTCAAATGGAGCGAGTGGTGGAATTAGTGATAAATTAAATGATCGTGATGATGGTTTAAATGATGATCATCGTGATTTTGATATACGTGAAAAGGATTATAGAAATTTTGCCTTAAATCAATTTCGTTTTGATGTACACACAAGTGGTTTGACATCTGGTGAGTTTAAAGCTTTAACCAATATATTATTGGTTTTAATAACAAGATTTCTTTCAGGTCCATTTGCAGGTCGGTTTCTTCCAGGATTGCCTTATCATCATCATCATCCTCATAATCATCATCACCATCGTTTAAATGAAAACTCACCCCCCATGACAAATCATCATTCACCACCAATAAGTGTAAACCCACAATCAACAACAACACCACCCCAACAACAAACATCATTATTACAACAACAGCAACATCATCTTCCTGTAACACCACAAGTGCTGAGACCACAACCACAACTCCCTCCAGTTTTACAAACTTCAGCTTGCAATTCACCATTAAACACAACCACAACTCAACTTTCACCATTAAGAATACGAATAAATTCACCAAATCGATTAAATAATGAACTACTAAATTCACTTTCCACAACTCAATCACATCATAATATTCAACTACCACAAACAACAGGAAACCATACAATAACATCAAACGGTGGTATAGTAAGAATTTTACCACAACTTGGTCCACCAATATTACATCGACCGTTTTCACCATCACCACAACCTAAAGATATTTGTTCGTGATAAAATTTAAAACTAAAAAAAATTAAATTAAATTAAATTTTAAACTGAAAAAAATATAACCTAACAAATTATTAAGTCAAAGACTTATTTATTTTTTAAATTTATAATATAATTTAACGCATAAATTAATTATTGTGAATACGACTTGTAATATTAATTTTCTTTTAAAAATTGCAATAAATAAAAACAGTAAAAAAACTATTTAATTATAATATTTTCTTTCTTGTATAAATTGAAAACTAAACAAAATGATAATTTTAATTAATAATAATTATATAATATGTAGATAAAAAAGAAACTATTCTAATTATTATAATCAAGAAATAAAAAAATCAATTAAAATTTTTTTTTAAATATATAATTTGTAAATTAATTAAATAATAGCATTTTTTTTTTAAATAAGCGAAAACTTTAAAAATATTTAAAAATTATTTAAACTAAAATTGTGAGAAAAGAATTAACTGTAAATAGAAAAAAATAAAAATTATATTTCATGAAATTTTGAAAATAAAATTTTATCAGAAAAATTAAAATAAATTAATTTAAAGTTTCGTTTTTATTTGTTACCAGAATGTTGGATTATATTCGACCTATATTTGAAAATGGGTTGATTTGAAACTGAACGATGTGTCACTAGAAAGACAGTTCTCATAACTGAAAAAAAAATAATGTGACATTGATGCATAGGCTAACTTCACCACAGCTTATGGAAACAAAATCATGGAAACAAAACTTTAATTAATGGCTAACCAATGTTATAGATTTCGCGTAGTTCTAATTATATAAATATTAAAGAAAGCTGTAGTATCCCAAGTAGGTTTTGCCAGACATTGACATACGGCCAAGCACTGGTCTATTAATGGTTAACAGTACTTGGCTATTGTTACTGGGCCAATACTAGAACCAATCATCGGCCGATCTATGGTTTACAGAAAATAGCCAGTATATTGTTACCTTTGAATGGCCAAGCACTGGCCCATGAATGGTAAATATTACTTGGCTATTGTTATTGGGTCAGTACTGTAGCCATGAATTTTCCGATCTGTCATTTTTTTTAAATTTCACTAGAGTATTATCCCTTTTAGAAATACATAGTTTGAAAAATTTCACATATAGTTTAGTTATCGCCTTGTCGGTTGAAAGACTATGGTAATATAGAAAAGGTTGGTATATGTTTTAATTTATTTTCATTTCTATTTCATTTTAATTATTTTGTAAATAATTTATTTAAATTTATGTATAAAAAATATTATTTTATATTTTTTTTAATGGCCACTGAACCAGTTGTATGGGGAGTTTTGAATTTTTTCCGTCATTTTTATTTTATTTTAAATTTATTTGTATTTAATTTATTTAAATTTACATATGATAATAATGTATATTTTTTTTAACGGCTCAGTCATGGCTGCCAGTATTTGGCCCAAGAATGGCAACCATTTATTGTCCGAAGTTATCATCCAGTAAAATTATGTTAATGGCCCAGTCGTGGTTGCCAGTACTCGCCCATTGCTGCATTACTGGCTGCCAGTAATGGACCATTACTGGACCAGTTGCACAACCTTGTATGGGATACCAATAAACACAAATTCTGTAGTACGAGAAAAAGTAAAAAAAATATTTATCGGAAGTGACAAACTGGAAGTTGGTACGCAGAGCTGTTGTGCATCGTACTACATGCATATGTACCAAGTTTCATCAATTTCGATTATCAGGTACAGGTGCTATTGAACTTTAAAAAAAACAGGTGCTCGGGAAACTCCCCACCACTTTGTCACTTTGTTCAATCTCGCTTCAATATATTGGAAGTTGGAATGCAGAACTGTTACAAATAATACTCTTAGCGTATATACCAAGTTAAATCAAAATCAATTGTCTGGGACTGATGTTATTGAAGTTTCAATTAAACAGGTGTTCGGGATCCCTCCCACCGCTTAAGCAGTTCTTTGTCATTTAAATATCCATCTTTTTTCAAAGTGTCATTAAAATTGATTATTGAATGAAGTCTGTATGCTCCCAACAAACTTTAAAAACAAAGTGAGAAAAGTCAGCAGTTGTATGGTGGACCCCCGCCACTTTTATCAATTTGTCCCAAAAGATGATCATTATCTTCTCACACTATAATTTAAAGCTTTTTTATAAGTTTCGTCCTTATCACTTCATTATTGTAAGCTGTAGTCTGCATAGACACTGAAAAACATTCAAAAAATTAGAAAAACAATATTTTTACCGGAAGTGAAATGTCGGAAGTTGGAATGCAGAACTGTTGTTAACCATACTAAATGCTTATGAACCAAGATTCATCCAATTATCAGGTACAGATGTTATGAAGTTTTCAAAAACACAGGTGCTCGGGGACCACCCTTAAAGTGGTGGGGGTCCTCCGAGCACCACGTGTTCAATATCGCTCAAAAACTAATCAGCTTCTTGCCATACATATTTGCATCTTTTTCCAAAGTGTCATCAAAATTCATTCGCGAACGAATGTTGTATGCTCGCAGTAAACATTAAAAACGTAGTAAAAAAAACCACATGTTGTATGGTGGACCTCCAACCCTTTATCCAATGTACCCCAAAAGCTGATGAAATCTTTCCTATGTTACTTGAAAGTTTTTACCAACGTTTCATGAAAATCGATCGGTAATTGTAGGTTACGGTAGGGATAAACACCTAAAAATATTGCAAAAGTACTAAAACCTTATATACCAAGTTTCAATAAGATCATAAGCCGAGATTAGAACTTATTGAAGATTTAAACTTGGAGGTGTTCGGGCACCAAAATTATATTAAGCCAAACCCAATTTGTTTCCATGAAACAAATTGGGTTTGGCTTAATATAATTTTAGGGAGATTTTATATAAAAATCTATCTATTGCAGTGTGCTTCATCTCGGAATTTCGGTAAAATTTTGGTGCCAAACGACTATGTATGATAAGCGGAGACAGAAAAACAAACGATCGCATTTCTTGACCTACACTAACAAATTTTTCTGGAAACGTTGCGGCAAAGAATCTCTTGGACAAGTTCGTGAACTGGCCATATCCGGGTACAGGTTAAGTGGCTAGAGCCTAAAAAGTCGAATAATCTAGGGCGTTATAACTTCCGTTTGAATTATAATATTTTAATTTTTACTATAAGTAAAAGATTTTATTTTTTAGGGATAACTAAGTAGTCCTTATAGTGACAGTTTTTTTATTTATTTTATATTTTACAGAATATACAGGTTGTAATCATGTTCGAAATTATGAATATAACTTATCTAAAATGTAGTTCTTGGTTCCTGCTTCAATGAAAAAGTTGTCTAGAACTTGTATTTTGTTCTAGAAGGAGATATATTACTTCAGTCCAATGTCCGTTTTGTCAGAACCGTCCCAATCTTCCTTAAAACTGTTCGTTACAAGCAACTTGGTTTTGAAGTCCAATTGTTTGACTTCGTTCGCTACAAGCAACTGAAAGTCGTCAGTGAGGTTTATAAATCAAAATGCAATCATTTTCGCTTGAGATATAATTCCCTATAATTTCCCCTAATTCATAAAATTTACAAATTATGTACAAAATTCATACTAATACTTTCTTTAAAATTAATATTTGCGTTCCAGTTTCCTGAAAAATCAGCTGTTTTAAAAATTTAATAAACTTTGTTTTCCTTGATCTTGCTTAAAATGGCCAATCTCACATTGAAAAACTTTTGCACACTTAGATACAACATAAATCTTCCCAGAATTTCAAAAAAAAGTAGTTCAAGCCTAGAGGTTGAGACACTGGGGCTTTTAAAACGAAAACAAACGCAAACTTATTATTGAGTTTATGTTGTTTAGATCCATACTAGCTTTTATATAAACTTTTCAACTATAACCTCAGAGTTTTTTAGCTTTCTAACAAAAGAGATTTCAATGTAATTAGCGTTATACTAACCTAATGCATGGTACTTTCAGGCCATATAATTACAACAACAAATCCCATAAAAATAAAAAAATGTCTCATAGAAATATTAAATAAATTTTCTTTTGTTTCTGTTTTAAGTTTGAATTTTTAATATTTTTTTGCAAAAATTTAAAAAAAAAAAAAACAAAGTTTGTCACTTTGTTTTTTTATTTAACTTTTTCTTTTCAATTCTTTCGAATTAAAGAATATTGTCTTTGGAAAATTTTGAACTGTTAGTTGCAATAAAAATATATTGATTACACATTTACAAAAGTTTTCCTAAATCGATAGATATTTGTATTATTTGAGGTGTAAAAGCTGTTTGATAATTTTTGATTATGAATTATGTATTGGTGTATTGTAGGTGTGACGTAGTGAGAACGTTTATTTGCTCTTTGGTGGATTTAATATGTAATTAGAGCAGTTTTAATCACATTAAACAAAACTGTTCCGAAATCGCATTAATAAAGTAGTTTCCGTTAATGTATTTAATTTGGTTGGATAAATTTTTTGGATTAAGTATTCTGTTTCTATTTAAATATTTTATTTAAACTAATCTGACACATCCAATTCTATTTGTACACAAAACTGGTCTGGTCCTGAAATCTACCTATTTGTAGCGGATATACGTGCCGCTTGCACTTTTTTTAATTCATAATAGAAGTATGTATATGAAATTGGTTGAACTATTTTTAATTTTCCCACAAACATTTGTAATGAAGCGCTGCTTCGTTGACTAACAACGAAGTGGCATAGCAGGTCGCGTACCTAGCGAGGTTGTATTAATAACCCCAAACTGGCTGCAATCTATGGGATCGAGAAAGAAATTTTGCTGCTCCACTGTAATATACGCGTGACACAAGATAACACAAGCGGATGTATAAAAAAAACAAGTGAACAGCGTAGACTTTGGCGACCCCCTTACGTGAAAAGAACCGCGATCACCCCGTCCGACCCCACAATTACTCACATATTCTCATACTCTCACCCCGCATACACTCGCGCACCCTCACCCACATACACACACGCACACACTCACACACATGCCCACAATCACCCATACCTACATCCATGCCCATAAGTTTGACCCTCCAAAATGTTCATCCTTCACTTCCACTTCAACATCCAACCACATAGAGATTTCATTCATATACATTCTATGTTTTATAAAACAATGGCGGTATTTGAGTGTAAAGTTTTAACCAAACATAAATGTAAAATAATTTTAAATTGATTTGTAATTAAGGTGGAAAGTTCCCGTTAGTGATTGAATTATTTATCCGATTATCGTTTTAATAGGTTAAATTCATATATAATTTCATGGAAAATTGGTAACACTTATTGTCAGTTTTTTAAAAGAAAATATCCCGCGCGGTTACCATTTGGAATGCACAAACAGAACTAATAAAAATATCGATTGTTTGTTTTAATGCAAATTATTATCACTTATCGCTTTCCCGATTATTAGTTTAAAAAGTAATATATTTTTATATTAGGTCCATTTGCTGATCTGTAAAAGAGCAATAATACAGAATGCCCATGTATTTTATTATAACACCACACCCGCGATATGTTACAAATTAAAGTATGTTTATGTCATGTATCGGTTTGATGTTATTGCGTGAATCACCAATAAATTGGGGACGACTGGCACTGATGGTGATTTCTTATCTGGGAGACTTCCATCAGGGATATCAAAGGGATAACGGGTAAACAGAGATAACGCATTCCCAATGTGCATGGTGACAACATCCATCCCATAACACAAGTTCCAGTAGGTGTGGTGTAACATCCGGTCACGGTAGGATATCCCATACGAGATATAGACGCTTTCACACTCAAATGATTAGCCTGTCCAAACCAACACCTACATCATCATTACCAAATAATATTACAATCAATCAATAATAAGGTAAATTTATTAACCATTATCTGCGCAAAGTCAACAATCCCAACATCAATTAGTATTAAACACTTTTTTAATTAAATCAAATTATAATACCAAAATCCACAAATA
The DNA here is from genome assembly GCA_963693315.1 of Diogma glabrata. Classification (NCBI taxonomy): domain Eukaryota; kingdom Metazoa; phylum Arthropoda; class Insecta; order Diptera; family Cylindrotomidae; genus Diogma; species Diogma glabrata. Next base: position 13,812,082 of record OY856187.1, on the reverse strand, counting down.
ACGGTAGATCTTGGTTTGGTGTCATGGAAATAATCGGATTAAAACATGTTTGACTTCTAAAATAAAATTAAAAAAAATGGAAGTAGTCCTTGCTACCTATGATAACCTTAAACATCATTGTTGTGTGGAAAGAAACTTATTTAATCTAGCACCTTCTCCTCTGACTCATACGCGCATGCACCACATGTTCTCCCACAGGCACCTCCCCATCCACGCATATACACACTCGCCCTCATACCCCCGCATACACATCCATACTCAGGTATAGGTAATATATTTAAATTAAAAAAATACTGAAAAATGACTCACCCCATCTTTGGTAATCGGTCCCCCTCTTCCAGCCCTCAATCTTAGTCCTGCATAATAGAGTGCTCTGATTCCAGTACAGGACCAGCAGTACAGGAGGTTGTGTATGATTAGTTTGTCTTTCCCGTTTTTCGTAATTTGCAGGATTTCCTTTTTTTTGGTTCGATTTCGACCAAACAAACAAGCCCCTAGCTTCCCTTTTCTCTTTTCGATTTGCAAGTCACTACATAACAGTTTTCCACTCAACATTAAGCGGCGCTTCTTTTGTTTTGCTATGTTGTAAGTAATTGCACACAAATTTGAATTCATTGAATTTTATTTATTTTTAAATTTATTGAAACTTAACACGTAACAGGTAACTTATTTAAAAATAAAAATTCAAGCAAATATCCCTTTGAATTACACTATCAGTTTATATTAATTTTACTATCAATTATATTTTACTATCAATTATATTTGCTTCCTTCACAAAGGTTATATTTTATTAATTATTATTTTTTTATTTAATTACCCTCAATTTTGAAGTTAGTGAATTTATTTATATTAGCATTTATTAATAATTAACGCTAAACTTAAAAAAAACTCAAGCCAATATCCAATTGAGCTACAAAATAAAGCAGTTTATATAAATTTTACTACCAATTAAATTTGCTTCCTTGTTTATTAATGGAGCTAAATAACCTTGACCAAATTTCACCAAGGTGTTCTCCGTAATCAACGTTAGCATTAAATTTATGATCAGAGATTTCTAGTAGATTCTATTTTAAGCATGCAAATTTGACTAATTATCACGCATTACAGGCCGAGAAAAGTTTTTCGGTTGATTCTTATTAAAAATTCTTTATCAATTTACTCAACAAATATAATTGCGTTATGGAAGACTTATTGTAATAAAAAAATTGATTTATATAACTCTGGCTTGGTATCACAATATAATTTAACACTAATCACAAATTAAATTAACATTAATCACAAAATAAATTAACATTGATCACAAAATAAATTACACTCAACAAATAAGTTTGTGATTTTTTTTTGACATTATTATTCCACGAACTGTCAGATAACATGTGATTCCTATTTCGCGAATGATAGAATAAGAGCTTTTTTTCTGTTTTTAACAGTACAAACATATAAATTATTTTTCTAAATTGCACTAAAATTTGATCTAATAAAAAAATTATACTAATTAAACTAATGCAATTGAATCTAGTTAAAAATTTACATACTTAAATTTAAGAGAAAATACATGAATTCAAAATAAATAGCACAAATTTTGATATTCACGAGAAAATAAATTACACAAGACTGAACAAATAAGAGACAGAAGCTATCTATCGCGTTCTATTTATAGTATAAAAAATGATAGCATTAACTGGTAGCATATTTTAATGACTGAAAACCCACTAAGGAATTTGTATCACTAATTTGCATTAAAAAAATTGGAAAAGAATTACAAAAAAATATCGATTACGAAACGATTGTAAGAATTATACATGAAAATAGCGGGCTTATGTATTAATGATAATGTACAACTGTTTTATGATAATTTGATAGCGAATAACGATTACAAATTGAATACAAGAAATTACATTGGGAAATAGCACACAACTGTTTCATGACAATTTTCACATCTACGGGTTCGGCAACCTCGCGTATTCCAGTTCATGCTTTTGATATACGAGCTAACGTGAGATATCATAAACTACTGGCAATAGCTGCATAGCAGTGAGATACCACTAGCCAATGTGATATCTTGGGGGTGCTAGCAGATGAACTTTTTTCAGTCAACGATATCAGCGATAGATAGTTTTAGTTATGGAATCATTACATTGATGTGATTGCATGCTATTGCTTCCTCGAAGAAACGAGCCTTTATATAACTCTATAAATAAATATAAGAACAGAAAAACAGACGAAGTAGTACTTAAAATAATAAAATGATAAGAAACACATGTGGCATGTGTATATTGTACTTTTCTGCAGTAGAAGTAGTGGTGGTATACCGTGGTATCAAAATCTGGATTGTGAAGGGAAATGATTGTAATTAATTCAACGAATATGTTGTCATATAATATCACTCCGAAACAAAAATATGCCATCATATGAATAATAAAATCAATCAAATCACATGGAGACAGTTATAAAATTTTTTGGCATCCCACAATTTGTTTGAGATTTAAATCAATAAGAAAAATATGAAGGGGCTGAAATCTCACAGCTCTGAGATATCAAGACTGCGGTTTTGGTTAAGGATTTTGATATAGTTTTCGGCAAAAAACTTTTATAAGGACATTGTTTTTAGTTATCGGCCCAACTCTTTGTAAAAGTACATGAATTTTATCTTTGTTTAGAAATTTATTACAAAAGTAACACGAAACATCAATTCGTCGCCGGAAAACAGATCATAAATTAACATAATTTGATGAAAAGATGATACAATCAGAAAACTATAACTCAAAAACATCTCCATTTACCGTTTCGAGAAAATATTTCAAAATCACAAATTCATATTTCCTTTTCAAAATTATAAAAATATTCCAAAAATTATTCCAAAATCAAAGATTAAAACTTTTTTCAAAAATTCTAAAAATATTGCAAAAATTATAATAATATCAAATATTCAAACTTTTTTCAAAATTTCTAAAATTATAATAAAGTCAAAAATTTTAAATTTTTCATAATTCTAAAAATATTCCAAAAAATTGTTAGAAAATCAAAAATTGAAACTTTTTTCAAAATTCTAAATATATATATATATATATATATATATATATATATATATATATATATATATATATATATATATATATATATATATATATATATATATATATATCTATATAATATATATATATATATATATATATATATATATATATATATATATATATATATATATATATATATATATATATATATATATATATATATATATATATATATATAAAATTCACAAATTCAAAAGTTCTATTTTTTCCCAAACATCTCAAAATATCAAAAATCAAAAATTAAAACTTTTCCCAAAATTTTAAAAAGATTGTAAAAATTATTACAAAATCAAAAATACAAATTTTTTTCAAAATTCCAAAAATATTTCAAAAACTATAACAAATTAAAAAATTTCCAAAAAATTGGCTAAACAAATAAATGAAATCATTTTTGTGACACACTTGAGAATATTTTTTTGACAAACTTATAATACAATATTATTCACTGTTTGTGTACTTTTGTCACTTTTGAATTAAAATTCAATAATTAAAAATATACTTTTTACTGTTTATTTTTAATTTTATTAATAATAGTATAAACTTCCTTATAGTAACAATTTGAATTTTATTTATTATTTTATAGAATACCGATTTCGACTTACGTCATCCTCAGTTCTTAAATTATTATTCATTATTATTATATATTTTGTTCCAATAAATGAAAATCATTCTTTTGACATTATTTTTTTGACAAACTTATTGTTGCATCCCCCATTTTGGCAGTGGACATCAGAGAGTTTGACAAAGTGATCTTAGTTTTGACGAATGATAATCTGAATATCTTCAGGTGATGCTTCAAAATAATACAATAAATCTTGTTGTTCACTCGATGATTCGTTTAATAATTTAGCTTCACACGACAATATATGGTTAGTTACACATGATTAGATGATCAGCTTTAATATGTTTGCCTCACAAGGAATATTGTTGAATTACAAATGATTCGATGAGTAGTTTTAATAATTCTCGCCTCAAAATTCAATATTTGCACAGTTAAACATAGTTCGATGATCAGTTTTAATGGTTTTCCTCACAAGGATATATTTGTTGAATTACAAATGATTCGAAGATCAGCAGGCAATAGCTAATTAATTGATTGAGACGAAAAAATGCTGATGTTTGTGATCACAATGGCGGAACTACGAAAATAAAAATATAAATTAAGTAAATTTGTCACGTCATAACACGATAAATTTCACAAGAATTAAAAGGACTTCTTTAACATATTCAAACACTGTATTTTATTTTTTTATTTATTTAACAAAGGCAAAGCAAAGAGAAGGCAATCTCGGTAGCTATGATCTTTTTTTTTCATAACAGAATTCCTTTTGGGCTGATTTTTAAGTGGCCCTGTCCAGCGTCAACATACTCCCGCCGTTAAAGTCAAGTTTAACACTACATCTCATTTCGAGACCTTCAATTTTAAATTAATAAAAATAAAAATAATAATTGATTGAAGTACTAATAATTAGACTAATAGAATAAAATATAGAGATCCCTTAAAAATAATATTACAATTACACAAATTTAAGTCCTAAAATGATTAAACAAAATTAATAATACTAACGAATTCATAATTCAAAGAAATCAGGTTTTATCATTGATTAATATAACCAATCTGTTCTTTTTTGTAAATATACATAATGTATGGATAAACCCTTTAATAATAAATGTATAAAAAAAAACCATTGGTTTTGATTTTCACTGAATAATCGACAAGAAACTAGATGATAATCGCGAGGCTCACAACATCACCATTCCGTAGTTTCAATAAACCTTTACGCTTCTGTGGTCAAATCAGTAATAGATTCCATGAGGAAATGACCAAACTAAATGTTATATATATATATGCATTGATTGATTCCAATCTTTCCTGAAAAATGTTGAAGCGCTGACGAATTGCTGGCTTGGAACATGAAATAACCCCTTGAATAAACATGAATAGATATGACTCTGTGGAGCTGAATAGTTGAAATTGTGGACGAAATATGACTGTGTGTAAATGAAGAATTGGACCTTGAAATGGAATAACGAAGAATTAAGTCCGAATGGGCATGGCAACCAAAGAGCTGGATCAAACAACTGTAATAAATGACGAAAACAGATCCAAATTTGCAAAGCAACCGAAGAACTGGATCAAAGAACTGTAATAAATTACGAAAACAAATCCAATTGTGCGAAGCAACCGAAGAGCTGGATCAACAAAAAATGTAATAATGACGATGTAGATCTGAATGTAATGATGAAGATCATATATAAACGAAGAATTAACCTTTAAATTATGTGACGGCGAATAAAAATCATGTATAAACGAAGAAATTTCATGTTATTGTAACGACGACAGATCATGAAATAATCTTAATATGTATAACGACAAAATGACGAAATAATATGATATGTAACTAATTCACATTGGAACTACGCATTAATAATTCTGAGATCGGTCAAACCAAGTGGATAAATGCAACCAAATTCACATTCCAATGCTAAATAATAGAAAATTGATAATTATCCATACTTTGTATAAGTTGAAGGTACTGTGTATACCGCCGAGATGCTGGTTAATCAAGTAATGTGACTATCAGAGATAATGTGCTTAGCACATTATGGACACATTGTGATCAGAATGTAATCAAACACCCAAAAACGAATGTAAATCATGATGTGTAATGTGGAACTAGCTTGAAAAAATCATTGAACGATTCACCATGGAGAATTGACAAGATTTAACGATGGTAGAACACTCAGCAAATGGTGACGATTAGATTGCTAATTATTTTAAGCAACAATTAGCATATACGAATAATTTAAAATTTTCATTTTAGTTGACGCAACTGGATGTATACGTTGAGTTGACATATCTCGATAAATCATATGTCTGTATTTGGTAGGTATGCCCATTGCCCACAGACTTAAGTAAAAGAGTACTGATTTATGACAGCAATTACTCTTTAGTGAAGTGAACGCATCAATATGCGTGTACATAGCTTGAAAATAGTAAGATGTAGACGTTAGATTATTGCTATATTGTCACTTCAATGCACTGTATTTATACCTCAACGTCGATAGTTGGAAGAATACTAATCCGTGACACTGCTCCTCTTAGTTCCTTATGTGCAGTTTTTAGAGTCACTACCCTAATGACACCATCAGTCCCAGCCCATACAAGGTTGTACAACTGGTCCAGTAATGGTCCATTACTGGCAGCCAGTAATGCAGCAATGGGCGAGTACTGGCAACCACGACTGGGCCATTAACATAATTTTACTGGATGATAACTTCGGACAATAAATGGTTGCCATTCTTGGGCCAAATGCTGGCAACCATGACTGGGCCGTTAAAAAAAATATACATTATTATCATATGTAAATTTAAATAAATTAAATACAAACTAATTTAAAATAAAATAAAAATGACGGAAAAAATTCAAAACTCCCCATACAACTGGTTCAAATGCAAGAATGGCTGAATAATGTCAATCACCGCCCTGACTCCGCCATTAAAAAAAATATAAAATAATATTTTTTATACATAAATTTAAATAAATTATTTACAAAATAATTAAAATAAAATAGAAATGAAAATAAATTAAAACATATACCAACCTTTTCTTTATTACCATAGTCTTTCAACCGACAAGGCGATAACTAAACTATATGTGAAATTTTTCAAACTATGTATTTCTAAAAGGGATAACACTGTAGTGAAATTTAAAAAAAATGACAGATCGGTAAATTAATGGCGACAGTACTGTCCCAATAACAATAGCCAAGTAATATTTACCATTCATGGGCCATTGCTTGGCCATTTAAAGGTAACAATATACTGGCTATTTTCTGTAAACCATAGATCGGCCGAGGTTCTAGTATCGGCCCAGCAACAATAGCCAAGTACTGTTAACCATTAATGGACCAGTGCTTGGCCGTATGTCAATGTCTTGCAAAACCTACTTGGGAGGGAATACAGCTGTTATTCTTCCCAATAGTCACTTCATAAGGGGAAAAATATCTTCATGCAGCAAGGCGAGATCGCCGATACGTATTGGAAATGCTTGACATTCCAATACGTATCGGCGGTTCCATTTGTACGCCTTTGAAGCTCCGACAGATATTCGACATGACGAGTCCAAAATTCCTGCATTATTTGTTGGACTCTTTGAAATCTCGAGAGTCTGCCAGAGTTTAAATTGATTGGTGACGGTTCTGGAATCGCATTCAATGGAGACCCGATAAGGAAATGTCCCGGAGTTAACGCCATTAAGTCGGATGGATCACTTGACATTGGGGTTAAGGGGCATGAATTGAGGCAAGCCTCTATTTGAGTTGTCAGAGCTAGAAATTCTTCGACTTTAATTATGCAATTCCTATAACACGAACAACTATCGTCTGACTGCTCTTGATCGCAGCTTCCCACGATCCTCAAAAATGAGGAAATCGAGGCGGGATCGTTACCCATTCAATATATGTATTGTGTATGATACAAAATTCACGGGAAACCAGTTGAAAAGGTTGAGAGAAAAACAGTTGCTTAAGATCTTTTAGTTCCGATCGAGCTCCGACAAAGTTTGTAGCGTTATCTAAATAGATCTTGTGGCAGACTCCCCGTCGGGAAATGAATCGACGAAGACACGCAATGAAGGCTTCAGTTGACAAAGTATGAACCAGTTCTAAGTGAACTGCTTTGGTAGTGAAGCATAAAAAAGTAGCAATATAGCACTTGACCTTAATCTTAGATCGACTGGATTGAGATAGTTTGAATGGTCCAGAAAAATCAAGCCCGACAATAGTAAATGCACAATCTCTTTTAACTCGATCCTCTGGTAAGTCTCCCATAATCTGGTGTCGAATTCGTGGTCTAGATCAAAAACAGGCTACACACCGATGTACAATGTTTCTACATAGCCCACGAGCTCCTATAATCCAACATGACAGGCGTAAATTATAGAGGAGTGCTTGTGGTCCAGCATGGAGCAATTTCAAATTTCAAATGTTCAGTTCTAGCGATCATTGAACTTAGCACATGATGTCTTGGTAGTAGTATCGGGTGTTTATGATCGTTAGAGGTTTCTGCTTTTTTGGTACGGCCAATACTCCTTGGTTGTCCAGGAAAGGGGCTAAGGACAATAACGGGCTTTTGGGGGAAAGACACTTATGTTTGGATATGTGTCGAATATCGTCGATATAATATTGCTCTTGAACCAATTTTACAAGAGTTAAAATTACCCTTCTTATCTCAGACGGTTACAACTGAATAGAAGTTGAAACTTGTCGAGTGCTCGTGTGCTTGGCATTATCAAAGAATCGAAAAATGTATGCCACGACTCGGTATAATCAAGTGACGGAGCTGAATCGATGGAATATTCTGTTGCACCAGAATTAGCTCAGGGGATTTGCGTAGCTCGAGGTTCGATCCGTCTTGGGGCCAGTTTTGAGAGGTTTCTGACGACCAGTATGTTGCAGTTTTGAGAATGACAGGACTTGTCCACCAAAGACAGGTTGAGCTAAAGTGGGATGGCATGAGTCCTCTGAATACAATATCAGCAGGGTTCTCCTTTGTTCTGACATAATGCCAATTTTCTGATGACAATAATTCCTGAATTTTGGAAATCCGATTTGCCACAATGGTAGCATAGTTTTAAGCTTCAAATCGTATTCGAAACATTTTTGTATCTGTCCAGTAATAAATTACATCAAATTTAATTCCAAATATATAGTTAGTATCTTATCGACCACTTCAGACAATAATACCGCAGTACACAATTCTAGTCTAGGAATGGTTTCCCTCTTGAGTAGTTTTACTCTCGATTTAGCACACAATAGGGTGACTACATACTCATTTGATGCATTCAAACTTCTGACATATAACGCACAACCATATGCTTTTTCGAAAACATCGTAGAAACCGTGAAACTCGACGTTTAAACTTCCTGACGCAATCACAAGCCTTGGTACTGTGATTTGACTTAATACAGATAATTCAGTCTTGAATGTCTTCCATTTATCCGTTATATCGGGTGGTAAGGTATCATCCCAACCAATATCTTGATGTATCCAGATATATTGCATCAACAATTTGGCGGTCACTGTCATTGGAACACAAAAACCTAGTGGATTGAATAAACGACACATCTCAGATAATATACCTCGCTTGGTGATAGCGATACATTGTCAAATGGTGTGTCGGAGGAGTCTGAATTGGTATTCCAAACCAGGCCCAAAACTAAAACTGTAAATGAATTCAATTGATTCTCTGATGCGAGTTGATTTATGTTAAAGTAAAACTTTCGTAGCTTAAAACCACATAATGCCAATAGATTTATAAGATCAGATTTTAATGTATGTGCTTCTTCAATTGTCAAAGCACCCATTAGCACGTCATCCACGTAAACATCGGTTTGCAGTATGTTAGCTGCATTAGGAAACCAATTGCATTTATCCCTAGACAATTGTTTGAGAGTACGGGTAGCGAGGAATGGGGCACACGCAGTTCCGTATGAGATTGTGCGCAGATTAAATGCTTAAAGATTCTCAGATGCATGACTTCACCACCAGATTTGTTGAAGATCTATTTGATCGTCACGAATTCTCGAATGCCATAATTCTCTATAATAATAATAAAATTTCATGTCAAACAAATAATTAATTTTATTTTTTCCAAAAAATAGGGTAAAATAATAAATAAAAATCTTTCTTTTGACACACTTGACAACATTTTTTGACAAACTTCTAATGCAATAATCTAGTTTTTGATCTCACATACCAATTCCAACCACCAAGATTTCTCCACATTTTTTGTTCCTACTGATTATCACTTAAAATGAACGTTTTTTAAGTCAAAAATATGAAAATTTGCTATTTTTGACACACTTCCGGTACAGTTATCTAACACATCGTCCTTTCGGACCTGCTCATTGAGTATACCTATTTTTAGAAAAAAAAATTGATGAAAAAATGACGGACGGCCGGCCGGCCGGCAGACAGACATATATTTTTTTTTGCTTTTTAGAATCAGTAGGTCCTAAAACGTCGAGAAATGCCAAAAAGTGGGGGTTTGAATTTCACTTTTGGCTCATCAATTCAAGATTTTGGTTTTTTCAAAACCGAAGTAATTTCGTTTTAAAAAAGTTTTATAATATTTCATATAAATATACGAATAACCAAAAACTATCACGCTGTGTATGTATGCCGAAATTGGTTTATAGTATATATTGCCGAATTATAAAGAAAATCATTCGGTTATGAATATGTCTTTGTAATTCAAGTTAAAGACGTTGATTATTTAAGTTGATCTTACTTCTATCGCAACTGATATACCTACTACAAGGTATATAGATTGAAATGAATCTTTGATAAATTAGAAGTATTAGATTAATCTGCTATACCTTGAGTTTGAATGTTTGTAAAACAAGCAATCATGCGTTTAAAGTTAAAGTTTTTTTATAGCTGTTTATAAAATTCAAAAACTCATTTATTTTACAATTTAGTTGTGCGCACAACGTTGTACATACACCCCGACTGTAAGAAATGTAGATTACGCCCTTGGTTCAATAAAGGCTATTTCTTTGCGACGGGCTCCAATATAACTCACGGACATAGCCTTCTTCTTTCAACCTTCGATATATAAACCATATATGCATACCATTTAGAGTAAATTCGATGGCACAGTTTTTTAGTATTTTTTACTTTTTATTTATGAATATTGAATATATCCAAATAAAAAAATTAAATGCTTATTAACTAAAATTAAAAATTAAATGCTTATTTTAAACCGTTCTCACGTACCCTCCTTCACTTTGGTTTTAATTTTGATAATTTCGAATAATAATAAACAAAGAATAAACCCATGAATTGTATAATAATGTTTTCAATTTTTCAATTTTTTGACTGCTAATAAGTATATTCATTTTAAAATCAATTGATGTGTTTTCAGTTGAGCTTACAAACTTAACTACCTACAGTTTGTTGAACAAACTACACAAAATATGACGACTTCTTTCAAAATCCATTACACTCAAACGTATCAAACCAAACAATCACTAAGGAATTTATCTATGTTTTTTATTATTCTATCCTAGCTTCTGACAAAATAATCTTAGTTAATTAAATTATGATCATAACAACCTTTACATTTCGAACTACTCTCACCGTTAGTCAAAGTAATCTTAGTTTCATTCTTCCAAGAAATTGAATAAACTTTTTGTTTTATTTAGTTTAAAACATCAATTGTGAATAAGTTTTTGATTTCATCGATTTTCAAGAGAACACAATTAAATATTTTTTATATTTTTGAGTCTTAATATTTTCTTTTGTTTAAAGTTTTTAATAAAAAAAACATTTATATACCACAAAACCGATACAAAAAGTTTTGCCAAGTCATTTTGAGTTTTTCTTCTTTAAAATTTTTAAATTCAATTTCAAGAAGTTGTTGGTGGAGACTTTGAGCTGAAAATTGGAAGCCTTGGTAATTTTTATTTTTTAATTTAAATTTTAATTTTATTATATTTTCTTTTTAAGACCTCCATAATTGTAAGTGTAAACCTCGCGTAATCATTTTCTGTTTTGGATAGTTCTAGACTGTGGGATTATGAGTGGGCTAATTTTAAAAATCATTTATCAATATTTTCACAAAAGGTTTGATTTTACTTTAATAAACTATTGATCATGTCTAAAATTAAAATTGTCATGAAACACATGGGAAATTATTACTATTACTATTAATTTATGAATATCCAATTTAACCTAAGGAACTAAGCGTCCATTAACTCATTATAATTTCTTTAATATCTCAAAAATTTTCTTACAATATAAAATACATAATGGAACGTTCCATTAATTTTTCATCCAACGAAAAGAAAAATTTCATTTGCTTTTCATAAACATACATTTACAAAAGGTGTCAAAAGTCCAAAAAAAAACGTACAAAACGTTGAAATGATTAATTTATATAATATTATTTTATTATTTCAAACTGATGGCCCATTGTGATTTTAATAAGTTTAATCATTTATAGAAATTACTTTCTTTTTATTAAACGTATTACAATTACATACATCATATGTACAGAAACAGAAACAATAGAAAAAGATAGGAAATAAATTGTTTCTATAGCTTCATATCATTAATTTATTTTTGTTAAATAAAGTATGTAAGAATTGAATATGTTTTTTTCTATTTTGCGTCTAAAATAAAGTCATTTCGATACCCAAATGCGTATCGAAATGGCCTTCATTAAGATACGCAAAGTTTTGTTTTTCAAGGTTGGTCACATTGGTCATACAAACGTCAGTGAAAGTTAAAACGAATAATTATATAAATAAAATTATTCTTATTAATTAATCTTATTATTAAAAAATAATCTAAATTAGTGTTAAATATTTTAATTAATTAAAATAATTAGTAATAATAACAAAATATCAAATTGACTATATTTTAATAAAATACACATTTCATGAAAGCTAGTTTTGCACCAAAAAAATATATAGAAATATGATGAAACGCAGAGCTTACTATTTTGAATTGAAATTTTTAGAAATTTTCTTTAAAACATTAAAACATAAAAAATATTTTTTAAAATTTCAAGACAAAAAATGCAAAATAGAAAAAATAGTATAAAAAACTCGTTTCATAAGACGTTTTATCGCACTTATCCTTTAGAAAACTCCCCGCTGCGCGGGTCGTTTTCTAAACAGATTGCGTGCGATAAAATCGTCGATTATGAAACTAGTTTCTTAATATACTATTGTGATTTGGATTTCAATCATTTTCCTGTATATAACGGTTCTTTCAGAGAGCAAAAAGGTTTTGAGTTTTGTTGGAAAATTATTTTTTTTCCTAAACGACATGTTTCTTTTAATAAATAATTTACGAACTTTAATAAGGTTAAGAAGGATAGAAGGAAAACAGAAGTAGGATAAAAATAGAAGGACAGAAGTAGGATAAAATAAAACAAAATTAGGATGATTATGGTATATTATTTGGTTGGCCGACAAACTTTATAGACTCAACACAAAAAGTAGCACTTTAGCTCCTAATTAAATATACAATTTTTTCGGCAAACGTTTAAATTTTTTATAAAAATGAAATTAACACATCAATTTTTTTATAAATATGTGATGAATTTTTTCAAAACAACATATTACTTTACTGCCACCGTAAATATATGAAAAAATTGGATTACTTTACATTCGCTTTGATTATATGACTATGTCAACAAAGACTTTAACTTCTCTCTAGCGGCAGTAAAGTTAAATTTTACAGCCGTTTGCCGAAAATAGCTATTTATGTATTAAGGGCGTAACGTATATCTCTTTTGCTTGAGATTGGAATTATTGCTCGAGGCGTTAGCCGAGGGCGACAAACACTCGAAAGCAAAAAAGATGCTTTATGCCCGAATTACATACAAGGTTTTCTGTACGAGATTTGCATAAATTAAAATTCATATATATTTAGACAAAATAGTAAAATGTTTGTTGAGAAAATTGTTAAATCCAAGTAGTTTTTCGTTTGATAACTATTTTCCTAAATTTCTATAGCAACCAATTTTTTTTTTTAAATTTTTATATTAACTTATTTAAAACATTTTGTATATCAGTTTCATTTGATCTATGGTATCGCTAAGTATGCGTATTTCATGTAAAATATTTTTTGAGAAAATTGTTAAATTCACGTAATATTTTGTTAATTTTTTTACTAAATTTCTTTAGCAACCAACTAATTTAATTTTAATTGTATATAAAATTACAAAAAAAACAAAAACTGTTAGGATTAACAATTTTCTGAAAATGAAATTTCACAAAACATGCCTGTGAATATATTGTAACGACTCTTCGTTGGTTCTTTTAGATTATTGAGCAAATATGACAGTAAAAAGACGGATCTTCGGTTAACAAAATCTCAAACTTTATTTGTCAAGAAATTACAGCAGCTTCCGATTTTAATTACAATAAAATCTAGGGTCTCCAATTTGTGTACGATAGATTTCACCGCTTTCCACAATTTGAATCAATGAGAGTCGGAATCGTAAAATCTGTATTTACTATTCCACTAGGTTCAAATTCTTTCACTATTAGTACCCAGGCTCAAGTACCACCGATTATTCCTTATACTTTCGAATATTTGTAAAACACTTTTAATTGCAAAATTAAAACTGACTATCTGATATTTTGTTCGCTTATATATATCGAAAAATAAATAAATCGAAACTTCTATAATCCACTAGAAATCAATATTACGTAGTCCGTACATCTTGAATAGGCCACACCTATTTTCATTCATACTTGCATTTGTATTAGCGAACTCAAATTTAATTTATGCAAAATGTATTTGTTAAAGGGAGTTAACTTTTAATTCATCTTTGAATGTAGAAAACATTTAGGCAGAACGTATTGGTTATTTATGATTAAATTAAATTAACCCATTCTAGACGAAGTTTATTACACTGCCCTCCATTTAGTTTTGTTCGTCCCGAACAATATCAGCTATCGCATTGGTGCTGTTACCTTGGTACGGTGCCAACCTTTGCAGATGTATCACTTTCATCTTGGTACGGGGTCCCTTTTGGATGCGGTAGATAACATCATTAATTCGTTTGATTATTTTATATGGGCCTTCCCAATCTGGCTGCAGCTTGGGTGATCTTCCCTTAGTTCTCCTGGGGTTGTATAGCCATACCAATTCTCCTTCTTGAAAACCGCCACTATTTGCATTTATGTCGTACCTGGTTTTCATTTTGTCACTGGCAATCTTAATGTGGTCTCGAACCTGTTGATGGATTTTATTCATCTTCTCCCTTAATTGTCCCACATAATCTGTTTTCGTGGATACCAGACCTCCAGGGATGCCAAACTCGATGTCACTAGGAAGATGTAGGTCTCTTCCGAACATGATATTCGCTGGCGTTTCACATGTCGTATCGTGCACTGCGCTACGATAGGCCATCAAGAATAACGGAAGATCCTTATCCCAATTTCTTTGGTTGGCTTCCACTACCTTCGACAGATGTTCTTCCATGGTTCGGTTGAATCGTTCTACCATGCCATCCGATTGTGGGTTCATAGGCGTAGTTCGTGTTTTTCTAATGCCGAGTGTTCTGCACAGCTCTTCCATCAGTTGAGATTCGAAATTCCTTCCCTGGTCGGTATGCAACTCGAGCGGTGTTCCATATCTGCAAACCCATTCATTGACTAATGTTTCCGCGACCGTAACTGCTTCCTGGTTCGGTATTGCATAGGCTTCCGGCCATTTTGTAAAGTAATCAATGACCTCCATGATGTATTTGTTACCTTTTGTAGTTTCCGGAAATGGCCCCGCGATGTCTATTGCAATTCTCTTCATTGGAGCGCCCACATTGTACTGCTGCATCTCTCCTCGAGTTCTAGTCTTTGGTCGTTTGCTCGCCGCACAAGTATCACATCGCCGACACCATTGCTCTACGTCGGTTCGATACCTTACCCAATAAAACCTCTCCCTTACTTTAGCCAGGGTTTTATACGCCCAGGTGTCCTCCAGAAATACTTCCATGCAGCTTTCCCAGTACCTCTTCTACTCGACTTGATGGCAGCACCAGTTGCTCTAACACTTTCTTTCCATCAGCGGACTCCCATTTTCTTTTTAGTATCCCGTTATCCATCAATAGTGAGTCCCATTCCGTCCAGTAGCATTTCACCTCCGTACTTAAAGGTGCTACCTCTTTCCACTCCGGTCGCCTTCCCTCGGTTTTCCATTTCAATATTGGTGCCATAGCTGGATCTTTAGCTGCTCTCTTTTAGATGCCTCGGTACACCAATCGTCAGGAGTTTGGAACTTAATTTGCTTCACTTTCATTGCCTCGTTTCTCACAGTTCTGCTACATGACTTGCACTCCTCTATACAGGGTCTTCTGGACAGGGCATCGGCGTTACCATGGATCCTTCCCTTACGGTGTACAACGCGGAAATCCCTTTCCTTTTTGACATCCACTTGCTTGTTTGAGAGGTTCATCATCTGAACTGGAACTACTCGTTCTTTTGCTGCTACTAGTGTTTTGCATTCCTGTCTAATGTGCCCTAACTGCCCACAATTCCAGCATCTTACTCTGCTAGATCTTCTTCGTTGATTTCGTTCAGGCATATCTTCCAAACTTTTGACACGCGTGATCACTTCATCAAGCGCTGCTTTTAGTGGTTCTTTAGCAACTTTGATCTGACGTACCCTATCTGAGCCATACGCTCTTTTTCCAGCTTCCATCTGCAGGGCCAACGCTAAGACTTCCGCGGGTAGTTTCTTTCCACTTAGATACAGCTGATTTTTCATTTGTACATCTCGAAGAGCATTGATAAATGTATCAGCTGCCAGTTCGTCTCGGTGTTCCGCGTTATAGTTTGGATATGACACATTTACCACTCTCACAATGTCAGCCTCTAATTCTTGCAAAGTTTCGCTGACTCCTTGTTTTCGTGTTTTGAGCTGCATGCGATGGAGAGCTTGCATATGACTTTCCCCATATCTTCCTTCTAAGGCCTCCATTATCTTGCTGTAATCACGCTCTGTCGCTGATAGTGTCTGCAAAATTTCAGCAGCAGGTCCCTTCAATGCCAATATAAGCGCATTTGCATTTTGCTGGTGATCAACCCCAGTTGTTGCAATCTCAAAATGCATCTTAAATATCTGATACGATGTAGATCCATCAAATACGGGTGTTTTCATTCTAGCTGGGGCTGAAGTAGTTGATGGATTGATCATGTTACCTGACTTCCCTTGTGCCATTTCTTGGCGTAATTCACTTGAAAGATTGCGTAATTTCTCTTCATGTTCTTCGGTAACTTTCCGCAGCTCCCTTTCCATGCTGTTGATTTTAACCTCCGCACTAGATATACGTGACTCGATTACTTCACGTAGACTTTCTTGCTTCGCCATCATATCAGCAAATTGTTGTCGTTGCCCTACTTTTTGTTCTGTTGCCTGTTTCTATTGTCGGGCCATCAGATTGTTTCCTTGTTTGGCGATCAAGACAGCAAATTGTTGTTGTTGGTTGTTTCCTTGTTTGGCCATCATATCAGCAAGTTGTTGTTGCTGCTGTGCCATCATTTCATTCATCAACACCATCATCGGATCAATTACTGGGGCATTCTGAACCGGAGCTTCCTCCGGCTCTATTTCTATGACCTCTGTGTTTTGGCCTGCTTCTTCTAAAACTTTACGCAGCCGGAATGCAAGTTCTGCCTTCGTTCCATGAATTGGAGCATTCCTTTTCTTCAACTCATCCTTCAGCTGGGTCTGGCTGAGATCACTAATATTTACTGTTTTGACCATTGTTTCAATAATCCCACTTCTGACACCACTGTAACGACTCTTCGTTGGTTCTTTTAGATTATTGAGCAAATATGACAGTAAAAAGACGGATCTTTGGTTAACAAAATCTCAAACTTTATTTGTCAACAAATTACGGCAGCTTCCGATTTTAATTACAATAAAATCTAGGGTCTCCAATTTGTGTACGATAGATTTCACCGCTTTCCACAATTTGAATCAATGAGTCGGAATCGTAAAATCTGTATTTACTATTCCACTAGGTTCAAATTCTTTCACTATTAGTACCCAGGCTCAAGTACCACCGATTATTCCTTATACTTTCGAATATTTGTAAAACACTTTTAATTGCAAAATTAAAACTGACTATCTGATATTTTGTTCGCTTATTTATATCGAAAAATAAATAAATCGAAACTTCTATAATCCACTAGAAATCAATATTACGTAGTCCGTACATCTTGAATAGGCCACACCTATTTTCATTCATACTTGCATTTGTATTAGCGAACTCAAATTTAATTTATGCAAAATGTATTTGTTAAAGGGAGTTAACTTTTAATTCATCTTTGAATGTAGAAAACATTTAGGCGGAACGTATTGGTTATTTATGATTAAATTAAATTAACCCATTCTGGACGAAGTTTATTACAATATGAATGTTTTTTTTGGAAATTGCTATAATGTATTTTGTTCTTTGAGTTCGTTTGATATTGACAAAAACATTTACGCTTTAGTTAGGGCGTAAAATTGTAATTTTAGGCATTGTTGTTTCAGTTTTAGGCATTGTTATTTCAATAAGAAAAAAGGCCTGCTTTACGCACAATTTTTGAATTGTAAAAGTGTGTAGTGACTTTTTTATTTAACCGTTTGCCTTATTTGAAAATCTTCTTAAAATTCGTTTCAAACTTTTAGCAATAGATGAATAAAATTTTAGGTACCATTTTTCCATCTAGTTTTCATTAAAATACTTTGCATATAGTTTTCTTTTCAAAATTTAAATAATCAAAATATTATCGCCGGCGTATTATGCATCGTACTCGTGTTATTTAATATTTATAAAGCCTAGTTTTCTGGACTTATAGGAACAGTTGCTTTAGAAAATATAACGTCGTCATGATAATTTCTTACCAACTATTCCTATAACATAGTTCAGAAAACTTCTACATTTAATGTAAATGCTTCTTTTCAAAATATAATTAGTTGTTTAAAAAAAAAATTGTGGCAGACTAATTTTTTTTATTAAACAAATAATTATATTTTTTATATTGAATATTTCATATTCATCAATGACCAAAATTGAATTCAGTCAATAAACTTCTCACTATACTTTTCCGTTTGACGTAAATATATATTTCAACTATTACAACTTTTTGCATAAAAACAATATTTGATCTGGCAGAACCTAATATTTTCAAACTGTGCCTATTAATTAGAAGTGGAGCAACCCAGATTCACACAACAAAATTTCTTAAAAACATCTCTGATAATCCCTAATAATTTCCCTAACTGTTATGAAAAGAACGATATTTAGTCTGCAACAAAATAATATTTTCCAGTTGTTCTTATTAGGTGGAAGTAGCTAAAGCTGGGTTGGACCATATTTCATAAATTCAATAACATTTCATGATACCAAATAATTAATTTTATGGGCCGTTTCTAATGCAAAATGTTTCCCACTAAGTAAATGTTTGTCAAAAAAATTTGGAATGCTAATGAATGAAAATCATTCTTTTGACACACTTATAATAATCAAACTCCTGTGTCGCGTTCTTTTTCTCGACAATGTTGACTATTGTTAACAATTATTAACTTTCCTCGTTCTTTAATTCAATAATTTTAACATTGTGTAACAATATGACGTCATGATGTCGTTCCTAAATTCAATGTTAAACTGTCAAAAGTTAACATTTTGTAACAATTTCCATCTCACCCCTAGACATGAATTATAGTCAGTTGTTATGTCAAATGGTATGTTGTGATCTATTTATCTGTCAAAATGTTTATAATTAAGAGATTCGTAAATACAATTTCTTGTTTTTGTGTTTCGCAATTGAGTTTTATTATATATAAATTAAATAATTTTAATATATTTAATTTATGTGCTCAAATAGAACAAATTTATTTTTGACAGATCAAGAGTCTAATATTTTGTCGTTCTTAAATTATAAATCAACATTGTCGATAAAACTTAACATGACGTTTCAACACAATTTTATGACATTTTAACAATGTTAGAAAATGTTAAGAAAAAGAACGCGACACTGGTCTTACATACAAACGCCAACCATCAAGATTTCTCTACATACAATAGCCGTGTTCGATTTGACTGAAGCAACTAAAAAATTGAAGTATTTTTAATTTTTTATGAATGAATTTCAAAAACAAAAACATATTATACGTTTTACACGTTTTATACGTATATTAACAACCCTGGTTTTTTCAGTGTCTTTATGCACACTACAGCCTACAATAATGAAGTGATTATGACGAAACCTATGGAAAAGGTTTCAATTAGTGTGAGAAGATAATTATAAATTTTTGGAACACATTGATTGAAGTGGCGGGGGGGTCTACCATACAACTGTTGCCTTTTCACACTTTGTTTTTAAAGTTTGTTGGGAGCATACAAACTTCATTCATTAATCAATTTTAATAACGCTTTGAAAAAAGATGTAGATTTAAATGACAAAGAACTGATTAGTTTTTGGACAATATTGGGATAAGTGGTGGGGGGCCTCCCGAACACCTGTTTATTGTTTTAATATTTGTTGGAAGCATACAGCATTCGTTCGTGAATGAATTTTTGTTATGACCACTAATTGTGTGATGTCCAACATGTAGCGTTTGGAAAATTACAATCTAATACAGAACAATTTGAGTTCTGAGTACAAGTGTTGGCAAAGGAGTTAGCTCTTTGTAGTTACGTCTAACAGTAAAGACTAGCCTCGGTGCAAAACATCTTTCCATTTTCCATCCTTGAGTCTACAACGTTACATGTTTTGCATTAAAATAATTTATCATTAATGTAATAAGTAATAACAATACAAAGAACTTTTTGATCGCCCCATCAACTGTATGATTTCATAAATTTGTTATAGTTATGTATTCACATCATCTCTACATAGATATTTTTAGTTTTTGTTATTATTATTGTTTCTTTTGTTTTGATATAAAAACGAAACCAATAAATGAAAATGTATGAACTCTTTTCGTTCTATATGAAAACCTGAAAACTCTAAATATTTACTTTAAATTTCTTTAGATGTATGAATTTATATTTTCAACCGGTTAAGTGATGGTATGATTGCATTTAAAAGAGGATGATTCCTATTTTTGTTTATATCTTTCAATTAGCAGAAAATATAACAATATGCCTTTATGTAGAATCAGCCTGTATGATTTGTGCATTTTTTTGGGAATCTGATGTGATTGTATTAATAATATCGAACGTTACAAAAACGAGAGGATGGTTATGCACTCAAATTTTTTCTCTCTCGTTTAGTTTAAGAAAATGCTACTTATAGCTGCATTTTTGATATTATTTGGTGAGTCGTAATCTAGAATTTAAAAATAAATTTATTAGTTAAGTCATAATTTAATATTTTGCAAACGCAGTTAGTATGTAGATTTAAATAAAACCGTGAAGATTGTTATTGTAAAAATAAAAAAAATTTACAATGTTGAAATTAAAATGGTTAAATTAATTTATTTAAAAATTTGGTGTTTTTATTCTACCAGTGTTAAGTTTTTGCTGATTTTTATTTAGTTTCGGTGTGTTAAAAAAGTTAACTAGCATCAGTTTTTAAATAAAAAAAACAGCTTCGAATATAGCAAAACCGTTGATCTACCATTACGGTGACTGAAAGATTAAATCGATAGTGGCTGAAAAATAAATCAACGGATGAATATATTGGATAGCCGAAATGGTGTTCTAAAAAGGCAAAAATAACTATTCTAAAGTTTTTCGCATAAAAATAAATGAGCTCTGCATAAAAATAATTTATTCAGCTTAATTTGTAAGTTATCACAGACAAATTTAGCTCGTCGCTAATATTTGAACGGGATAGAATTTTTTCAACCCGAAACGCATATGTACTTACTAGCGTTTGAGAAATTTTTAATATTACAAAGCGCAACAGTGAACCGTTGTATTGATATCACAGTATTTTTTTGGGGCATCAATAGCTATGTGGTGGTATGAGATGATTTGATAGATATGTTTCTTATGTATATGATTGTATTGCTGGTTCATCTTTTGATTTTGTTCACCTTTGGGGTGATTAACATTGTATATTGCATTTTACGAGGCGTCTATATGGATAACGCTCTAATTTTTTGGAGAAGTGATTTTTGAAATGCAATTTGTGATCGACTTCTATCAACATCATTTTAATTTATTGTCTCTCACATTGTTAGTTTTACTTGCATGTTAGTTATAATAATTTTTTTAGTTTTCAAAGTCAAAATAAAATGACAAAATAATTACTTTTCTTTAGAGATCTTGCTTGTGTTAAAGTCCGCGCATAGTCCGTTCTGTTCATTCATGTATCGTTTAAAATTAAATCCGTTATAAATAGGTACATTTTGTTTCTATTTATAATATAAAAGTCCTCTAAATTTTGATGACACTTTGGAAAAAGATGCAAATATGTATGTAAAGGAACTGATTAGTTTTTTAACGATAGTGAACAAAGTGGTAGGGGGTGTCCCATACACCTGCTTTTTAGGAAGCTCAATAACATCTGTATCTGATAATCGAATTGGATAAAACTTGGTATATAAATATTTAGTACGGTCCACAACAGTTCTGCATCCCAACTTCCGGTTTGTCACTTCCGGTTAAATTTTTTTTTTAATTTTTCTCGTACAACAGAATTTATGTTTGTTGGGATACTACTGCTTTCTTTAATATTTTTATAATTAGAACTACGTGGAATCTATAACATTGGTTAGCTTTTAATTAAAGTATTTGATGGATATTAGCTCATTATATATCCAGAACACTATGTTTCCAGAGCTGTGGTGAAGTCAGCCTATGCATCAGCGTCGCAATATTATTTTTATTGTAATTTACTTTCATTTATTTTATTAGTTTTATAAAAATGTTGAAAGAAGTTGTAATATTGATATCATTTGGCAGTCAGCGAGAGCAATTAGATAAAGATCTCTAAAACTAAATAAATTTACATATAAAATTTATTTTAAAATTAAAACACATTAGGACACACATAAAGTTAAAACAATAACTTTTATAAATATATAGCAAAAGATGGTAGCTCAAAACAGATCAAAATTTTATTTCAAAGATTTAATTCAAATAATTTAATGTATCGCGATAATCCGCTTAATATGTGTCGCGAAAAATTAGGTGAACATCAAAACATTATTGGGTGTTACAATTGTCAATGACTAACTCTGGAACCGTCATACTTGCCATACAAAATAGGCACACCGCACAGTGGTGCAACTGGTTTAGCGTACCGTTTCATGTTTTTTTTATTGGAAGTTAGGCACGTTTAGTGTTAATAATAACGAGTTATAAATTAACGTCTCCGAATATCCGAAGATACCATGCCAACTAGGATTGGGATTCTAAATTATATTTCCTTTAGGAATTTATGAACGTTGAAATTAAAATTTTGAGGATTAAAATTATCAGGAAAAACCCACGCCGGCAAAGAATTCCAAGAGTGTGAGAAAGGCTAGAGTTCTACACTTTGTTATTTGAACCGCAAAAGGATGGGCCGCTGTTGCATCTCTGGTATGACGCAAGAATAATGTCGGCATCGGTAAAATCGATTTGATATCTTCAGAAACCCGTTCATCCATAACGTATTTATAAAAAATTGTTAAATCAGCAATATTTCTCCTGGCTGCGAAGAAGTGGAAAAGAAACTCCCATTTTCTTTATTTGTGTGCATGCATTAGTACCATAAGGTACCTTCTCTTCACACTCCTGTGTACTCCAGATTTCTCTGGAGAGCGCACACAGCCAAACAAACACTTTGTTTTATTATTATAGAAGATAGAAGATGAATGCTGTGTGCAAAAAATTACAACTAGCAATATACACCTAAATTCCTTAAAACATATAACAAACTAAGCCAAAACTATAGTTCACAACTTTCACATAATCGTAATATCCCATAAACAACAAAATATTTTTCCACATTCAAATCCATCATATCAAAAATCCAACATTTTCATAAGACATAATAAAAAATCAATCAAAATTCTAAGACAATAAATTCCATCGATCATCAAAATATAATAAATTCAAAATATTCTTTCTGCTTATGTCATTTTAAGCTCAAAACTCAATTTTCTTATAAAGGAATAAATAAGACATAAAAATTAAAATATTGATCACTTTTCTTCAAAGCCTTAAAAAAAATAAAACCAATCCACACGATCAACTTAAAAAATAGAATTAACATAACAATTATTTTTAATATACTAAAAATAATTGAGACATCATGATCATGATGATTTATCAATCGATCGCGTTGTTGTTGGACTTTTTCTTCAAAAATAAATAAGATTAGAAAATTTTGAACAAACAAATATTATGTCTCCCGTTGCGAAATGGATATTTTTGATTTGTTGTTGTTTTATAAAACGATCATAAATTATTACAGATTTTTTTGTTTTTTCTATTTTAGGGTTTTTATATGATATTGAGATGGCGCGATCATAAGATGATCTTCATGATGATAGTGCCTTATATCAACAAAAAAATATGATAAATCGATTTATATTTTGATGTAGTTTCAATCTTTCAGCGCGATCTCACCACTACGAAAAAAAAACATATATGTAAGATCATGTGTGATCTTCAAAAATTCATTAATCAAAAATTTCGGATATGAATTTATGTATTATTTCTTCTTTTATCCGTTAATTCTTTCATTATTTCATTATTTCATTAATATTAAAAGTTGTAATTAGTGTTGATAATGACCTTAAACCATTGATAATTTTATAAAATTAGTTAGGTGATGATGCTGAGGTTTACAATGCTGATATCGCTTTTAGACTTACGTGCTCTTGCCTCTTTCCTTGCACGTTAAAATTGATATTCCTAATTTCATCAGCTCATGGTAACTGTCATAGGCACAGCGCGGGATGTATAACAAAGTGCATGGTTAAGACATAATCCATCACCTTTCTAAAAGTTATCAGTGAAAATCACAAACTGATCCCGGTCTGCAAAGGTGGTTCATGCTAATAATTTGGTATACATCGGAATGGCTACAATCTTGGATGCTGTAGGAAGGTGATCAGTCTTCGAGGAGAGGTTTATGGAGGTGCCAATCTGGCAGTGGTTAATGTAAGATAAGGCTAAGCATAGGCGTAACTAGGTAGGGGCCCAGAGGGCCCGGCCCCTCCTAGACGAATTTTGGCCCCCCCTAGAACACAAAGTTCATGAAGTATATATAACAGTTAGGGAAAATGAAAATGTATTTCTTTACTAAGGAAGTTGCTGTTCAAGATTATTTCAAAACGTACAATTATATTATTCATATCACTGATCTTCATTTAAATTTAATAAGGAAGTTTAATAAGCACTACCAATAATATTGCCACAAAAGTATCTATAAAATGGTCGTTTATCTTATCGGTTCACCATAGTAGCGAAGTTTAAAAAAGCAAAAGTTTTTCTTTCCAACATGTGATGTGCCAGATGTCTGAATGTCAAATGAATTCATAATTTCTGGAAAACAACACCTTCCAATTTGTTCAACGAAAAACATCGCAATAAGAACAGTATAGACTTCGTTTTAAAAAAATACGGTCTCATTGCTCCAGAAGACCTAAAACCACACCGAAACACCAACACTACTCGTAGTTTTAAGTTTGTTTGGCAAGATTACTTTTACTTAGGCGCCAGCCAATTTTTTTTTTTTAGAGTACTTTTATAAGCAAATTACAAATTTTTTTTTGAAAATCAGTCCCGGGGACCAAGATATAGGCATTTGAAACAAAATATATCGTATAAAAATACACATTTGTTTACCAAATGTTGCAATTTAAATGCTATTTTTGATATACATACAATTTCAAAGAATTAACATCAATAACTTAAAAAAAATAATTATAACCTTAGGGATTCACGTTATGACCATTTGAGGCAAGATTGGACTTGAACTTAGGCGCAAGTGGATTTGTTTTTGTTTTTTTATCGTAAATTAAGAAAATTTAGTAAAAGGGACTAAAAAAATAGACAAAATTCTTTTCAAAACTGTAATTTTGAATGGATTTTGCTTTTTTCAAAGGCCTGTATTTTGGATCCCGGGGCTGATATACAACTCGTTTTGGTTTTATTCGCTTCAGTGAGTGATTCTATATCAAATAAAAAATATCTTGGCGCCTAAGTAGAAGCAATATCCCCGTTTGTTTGTATGACCATTAGTGAATTGACGACGGAATTCGAAGTCTGATGGATTTATTTTTTTAATTATCTGAATTTTGTATGGCTGAAAATGAAGATTGTGCACAGTACTGCATTAAATGGTTGGGGGAGTGCATGATTACTGTAACAATGAATTGTTATTTTTGAAATATTTTTTATTTTTATTTTTTCAATAGTTTTAGAGACTAGGAATGTAAAGTTTAATTTAGAAACTAGGAATGTTGCTTTTGTATAATTTTTGTTTGTTTGAAAGTTACTAATTGAGGATTTATAAAAATATCATACTGATATAACAATTTATAATTTTATATGATTTTTTTCAATTTTAATTTGTCAAACATGTCGATTTTAAAAAGAACATTTTTTTCTTTTAGATTTATAATTTAAAGATTTATTATTTACACAAATATATATCTAAATATAAACATAAATAACTGCAAACAACAAAGCATAAATAACTGCATTCGAATCAGTAGATGTAGTAGCAACAACGTCAAAAGTGACACTAAACCACCGGTAATTTCACCGTTCATATTATATAGGTGCCGGATCACAGTGGCGTTAAATACAACTATATAGTGGACGGATTTTCTAGGTAAAGGACTGAACTCGATCTTCTACAAGAAATGGAAGCTTTAAGCGAGTCGTTTGCTCCTCTCAAACAACTAACTTATGACAGGGTTAAATGCGTAATCTATAGGTCGGTGGTCAAACACCATTAGCTGCAAGATAAGCAGGTAAATCTTTCTTAGACTAGACCTACAGCGTTCCAAAAAACTTATAACCTTGAGTAGGCAGAAAACTAGTTCATTGTTAAAGTCATCACTGATTACTGGATCCTTGGAAAGCACCCAAGTGTTGATTTGCAGGAGCTGTAAGGAGGAGGATCAGGTGCAATCAGCGTTTCATCTACTTTGCACATGTCTAGCATTCGTCCAAAATACGTCAAACTCATTTTGGAACGCACACATTTAAAACTCTCACCGACCTGGATAATTTTAAAATCACGCAAATACTTAGCCTCATTAGAAGCTCCAAATGGTTCGAGTTGGGGAACGAGATTCTTTGGTATCACAACCGACGTATTTTGGTCTAGGTATGTCGTCCTGATGTTGTGTTTTGGTGACAGTCACTGCAACCTAACCTAACATAAATAATCTAGCAAAAAAATATAAATGACCGTAAATTTGAAAATTACCCTCAAATTGACACACTCTTTATGTATTAAATGAAAGAAATAAAAATGGAAACTTTATTAATTATTTTACTCAGCAATATTATTGGGGCCAGGCCCACCCTAGAACAATTTCCTAGTTACGCCAATGAGGCTAAGGATACGATAAGGCGCCTGAATTACCTGATAGGAATACTTTCTACACGCGAGGAATCTCAGCTAAAGTATAGGACGCGTGAGTAATATCTTGAGACCTCAGAAAACTGGTACCGATAACTGGGACGCTTGTTTACAGGAGCTATTTTTATCGATGGGGATCTGAGAACTTCCTGATGATTACTATCCTGACTCTAATGAAGTGTTGGATTTAAAGGTTGTGGAGGTGGGGAGAACAGTGCAATCTAAAGTTTCTTCAACTCAACCTGCACCACTGTAAAGAAACGAATGCCTCTCTTTTGCTCAAATTGACAAAAGATTAGCAACATGTTGCCTTTATCCATGAACCATGGGTCTACCTTATGACCGGATGCTTACACTCGAGACTCAAAACTGCAAACTGTTGTTTGTGAAAAATGTAGGCAAAGATCGTTTCTGTATTTTAAACGGAAAATATGGAGGGACTGAAATCTCAAGCTCTGAGATATCAAGACTTCGGTCTGGGTTAAGGATTTTGATATAGTTTTCGGCAAAAAACTTTTATGAGGACATGGGTTTTAGTTTTGGGCAGTGATGTATTGTAACGGCGGACTAGTTCAATTTTTACTCTGAAAATAATAGTTTTCAAACTCAATAATAATTTTATTAATTTTCTTAAATTGTAGTAAACGTACCTACATTTATCTGTACCACTGTTTTTTTTAAATGAGTTCAAGTAATTTAAAATTACGAACTTTTATAAATGAGAGAAGGGGAAACAGAAAACCTAAAATAATATGATATAAAACTTCGAATTGTTTAAAACAAGGAGATAAGTATAATTTTAAAACTCAAAAAGTGCAGTATAATTTTGTAAATGAGGAGATGGTTTTAAGTTTTGGGCAGCGATGTATATCAAACATAACTTTTTGTTAAAGTACATGTATTTTTTATCTCTGTTTAGATATGTATTACAAAACTAACACGAAACATCAATACGTTGCCGGAAAATTATAACAGATCATAAAGTAACATAATTTAGTGAAAAGATTATTCAATCAGCAAACTACTCAAAAACCTCTCCATTTAGCGTTTCGAGAAAATATTTCAAAATCACAGATTCACATTCTTTCAAAATTCCAAAAATATTGTAAAAACTAAATAAAATCAAAAATTCAAACTTTTTTCAAACAAAATTCTAAAAATATTTCAAAAATTATTACAACATCAAAGATTAAAACTTTTTTCAAAAATTCTAAAAATATTGCATAAATTATAAGAAAATCAAATATTAAAACTTTTTCCAAAATTTCAAAAATTATAATAAAATCAAAAATTTAAAATTTTTCAAAATTCTAAAAATATTCCAAAAATTCTTACAAAATCAAAAATTGAAAGTTTTTTCAAAATTCTAAAAATATATATAAAATTCAAATTTTATTTTTCAAAATTCTAAAAATATTTCAAAAATTAGAATAAAATCAAATATTTAAACTTTTTCTAAATCCTAATAGTATTCCAAAAATTCTTAAAAATTCAAACTTTTTCCAAAATTCTAAAAATATTGCAAAAATTATAAGAATATCAAAAATGAAACTTTTTTCAAAATTCCAAAAATCATAATAAAATCAAAAATTTAAAATCTTTCAAAACTCTAAAAATATTCCAAAAATTCTTACAAAATCAAAAATTGAAACTTTTTTCAAAATTCTAAAAATGTATATAAAATTCAAAAATTTTTTTATTTCTCAAAATTCTAAAAATATTCCAAAAATTAGATTAAAATCCTATATTTAAAATTATTCTAAATTCTAATAATATTCCAAAAATTCTTAAAAATTCAAAAATTCAAACTTTTTCCATAACTCTAAAAATATTGCAAAAATTATAACAATATCAAAAATTGAAACTTTTTCCAAAATTGTAAAAATTACAATTAAATCATAAATTTAAAATTTTTCAAAACTAAAAATTTTCCAAAAATTCTTACAAAATCAAAAATTGAAACTTTTCCAAAATTCCAAAAATATTTCAAAAACTATAACAATTTCAAAAATTTCCATGTGCAATTATATTTACGTAAGCAAACAGCTAAATTTTTTTTTGCCAAAAAGTTATCTAAAAACATAAATGAAATCGGATTCGAGCCGGGCACTGACGAGGGTAGGTTCGAATCCCATCCGAAACACGAAAAAATGTGAATTGGAGTTTTTTTCTGAAAAAACTTCAAACCATACCTTTGAATTGAAAAAATTCTAATTACTTCTTTACTTACTTCAGTTTAATTGATTTCAAAAATCTAAAATAAATAAATGAAATCATTTTTTGACACACTTGACAATATTTTTCTGACAAACTTATAATGCAGTAAAATTCTCAATAATAATAATTTCATGTTCATTATACATTTCATTTCACAGAAATAACTAATTTCATTTTTTTCCAAAAAATAAATGAAAAACATTCTTATGACACACTTGACATTATTTTTTTGACTAACTTATAATTCTCAATAATAATAATAAAATTTCATGTCAAACAAATAATTAATTTGGTTATTTTCCAAAAAATTTGGGTAAAAAATAAATAAAAATCTTTCTTTTGACACACTTGACAATATTTTTTTGACAAACTCATAATGGCATAATTCTCAATAATAATAATAAAATTTCATGTCAAACAAATAATTAATTTTGTTTTTTTCCAAAAAATTGGGTAAAAAAATAAATAAAAATCTTTCTTTTGACACACTTGGCAACATTTTTTTGACAAACTTATAATGGCATTATTCTCAATAATAATATAAAATTTCATGTCAAACAAATAATTAATTTGGTTTTTTTCCAAAAAATTTGTTAAAAAATTAAATAAAAATCTTTCTTTTGACACACTTGACAACATTTTTTTGACAAACTTATAATGCCGTAATTCTCAATAGTAATAAGAAAATTTCATGTCAAACAAATAATTAATTTTATTTTTTTCCAAAAAATTGGGTAAATAAATAAATAAAAATCTTTCTTTTGACACACTTGACAAGATTTTTTGACAAACTTATAATGCATTAATCTAGTTTTTGATCTCACATACCAATGCCTACCATCCAGATTTCTCCACATTCAATGTTCCTACTCGTAATCACTTAAAATAAAAGTTTTTAAGCAAAAAATATGCAAATTTCCTTGTTTTGACACACTTGACGATTTTTTTGACACACTTCCGGTACAGTTATCGAACACACATCGTCCTTTCGGCTCTTTCCATTGGTTAGACCTATTTTAAGAAAAAAAAATTGAAATCCGTCCAGCGGTTTTCTGGATTTCGTCGGTTGTGACGGCCGCCAGACATTTTTTTTGCTCTTTTAGAATCAGTAGGTCCTAAAACGTAGAGAAATGCCAAAAAAGGTGGGGGTAAGAATATCACTCTTAGCTCATGAATGTATTAGTTAATTCTTTCAGACCGAAATAAATAGACATGGTTGCGAGCCGCAACCGGATGTCATTTGAGAGTCCACCAAGATCACTTGCACAGGGGATTTAATAATTACCGGTTTGTAGACATAATGAAATGCTAACCAAACAATATATATTGGTCTGTCACAAAGAGCAACATCCTTGCAATGACTCCTTATTAACTACTGAACCACTCAGAGACATAAGGAGGACAGCAAGGTACTTTCTGCATGATGTCAAAGACAACTAAGTAACTATTTCTACTTACAGGCGACAACGATGGCAATACAACTGCAACGGGCGTGGGAGTTTAATAACCAAATACGAACTACTAAATAATTTTGGTTTAGTTACCGTGACAAAAACGCATGGGATCTCTATGAAACTTTTTACTTCACCACAATTTTAAATTGTGTGAAGTAATGCAATCTATCGTGAAAAAAAAAATCTTACATACCCCAAATTTTATTTTTTCTTTTGTTTTGGACCATCCTCTATCTAAATAGCCAAAAAAAAATTGGTGTACGTCTGTGTGTGGGTGGGTGGGTGGGTGGGTGAGTTTTCTGCATAGGATCTTGATGAAACCTAGGCAAATGATACAAGTTCACTTGAAAATGGAAGATCTGGATTCATTTCAAATTTGGACAAAATGGCGGGGGGTCTCCCGAACACCTCTAAGTTTAAATCTTGAATAACTTCTGATCTCGAGCTATGATCTTATTGAAACTTAGTATGTAAGGTTTTAATACTGTTTCCAATATTTCTGCATACCAACTTCCGGTTTGTCACTTCCGGTTAAAAAGTTTTTTTTTCAGGTGTTTATCCCTACTGTAGCCTACAATTACCGATCGATTTTCATGAAACGTTGCGAAAGGCTTTTAAATAACATGAGAAAGATTTATCAGCTTTTGGAGCACATTGGATAAAGGGTTGGGGGGTCCACCATACAACAGGTGGTTTTTTCCACAAAGTTTTTATGTTTGTTGGGAGCATAAAACATTCATTCGTGAATGAATTTTGATGACACTTTGGAAAAAGACGCAAACATGTATGACAAAGAACTGATTAGTTTTTGAGCGATAGTGAACAAAGTGGTGGGGGTCCCTGGAGCACCTGTTTTTTTTTAAAGCTCTATAACTTCTGTACCTAATAAGCGAATTGGATGAAACTTGGTACATGAGTATGTAATACGGTTTACAATAGTTCTGCATCCCAACTTCCGGTTTTTCACTTCCGGAAAAAAAATTTTTTTTGTACTCTTTTGAAGTTTTTTCAGTGTCTTTATGCACACTACAGCCTACAATAATGAAGTGATTATGATGAAACTTATGGAATAGGGTTCCAATTAGTGTAAGAAGATAATTATCATCTTTTGGGACACATTGATCAAAGTGGCGGGGGGTCTACCATACAACTGCTGACTTTTCACACTTTGTTTTTAAAGTTTGTTGGGAGCATACAGACTTCATTCATTAGTCAATTCTAATGACACTTTGGAAAAAGTTGGAAACTTAAATGACAAGGAACTGATTAGTTTTTGGATAATATTGGGATAAGTGGTACGGGGTCTCCCGAACCCCTGTTTACTGTGTCATCATTTTTTCAATGTTTGTTGGGAGCACACAGCATTCGTTCGTGAACCAATTTTGATAACACTTTGGAAAAAAATGCAAACATATATGGCAAAGAACTGATTAGTTTTTGAGCGATAGTGAACAAAGTGGTGGGGGGTGTCCCATACGCCTGTTTTTTTTTTTAAGCTCAATAACATCTGTACCTGATATTCGAATTGGATGAAACATAATTGTACATAAGCGTTTAGTATGATTTACAAAAATTCTGCATCCCAACTTCCGGTTTTTACTTCCGGTAAAAAAAAATTTTTTTTAATTGTTGGTAGTTTTTTCAGTATCTTTATGCACACTATAGCCTACAATAATGAAGCGATTATGATAAAACTTATGGAAAGGTTTCAATTAGCGTAAGAAGATAATTATCATCTTTTGGGACACATTGATCAAAGTGGCGGGGGATCTACCATACAACTGGTGATTTTGCACATTTGTTTTTTAAAGTTTGTTGGGAGTATACAGACTTCATTCATTAATCAATTTTAATGGCACTTTGAAAAAAGATAAAGACTTTATTGACAAAGAATTGACTAGTTTTTGGACAATATTGGGATAAGTGGTGGGGTCCTCCCGAACACCTGTTTATTGTTTCAATGTTTGTTGGAAGCATACAGCATTCGTTCGTTAAGTAATTTTGATTACACTTTGCAAAAAGATGCAAATATGTATGGCAAGGAACTGATTAATTTTTTTAGCGATAGTGAACAAAGTGGTAGGGGGTCCTCCAAGCACCTGTTATTTTGGAAGCTCAATAACTTCTGTACCTGATAATTGAGTTGGATGAAATTTGGTACATACACATTTAGTACGGTTTACTACAGTTCTGCATCCTAACTTCCGCTTTGTCACTTCCGATAAAATTTTTTTTACTTTTTCTCGTACAACAGAATTTATGTTTGTTGGGATACTACTGCCTGCTTTAATATTTTTATTATTAGAACTACGAAGTCCATAATATTGGTTAGCTTTTAGTTAAAGTATTTTATGGATGCTAGCTCATTATATATCCAGAACACTATGTTTCCAGAGCTGTGGTGAAGTCAGCCTATGCATCAGCGTCGCAATATTTTTTTCTTTATACTAAGTTAGATATGTTTAGTGTTAATCTAAATAAATTATAAATAAATTAACGTTTGATATATGATGCGGGTTGTCTTGGAAATGAAAGATCTGGCCTCAATTAAATAATAGCGGAGGTCTCCTCCCCTTGTTTATTTGAATCTACAATACCTTTTAAGCCATGGCTTTCAATTTTATTGAGACTTCGTATATATAAGGCTTTAGTATACTGTTTCCAATATTTCTGCGTACCAAATTTCGGTTTGTCACTTCCGGTTAAAAAGTTTTTTTTACATTTTAAGGTGTTTATTCCTACTATACCCTATACAGTTACAAATTGATTTTCGTGAGCCGTTGGTATAAGGTTTCAATCATTATGAGAAATATTTTGTTAGCTTTTCTGGTAAACTGGACAAAGGGTTGAGGGTAGACCATACAAAAGGTGATTTTTTCACTATGTTTTTATGTAGGTATCATACGACATTCGTTCAAGAATTAATTTTGATAGCATTTTACCAAAAGATGCAAATATGTATGGCTAGAAGCTGCCTAGTTTTTGAGCCATATTAAACAGAGTATGGAAGCGGTCTGCACCTGTTTTTAAAAGCTCAATAGCATCAGAACTTGATAATCGAATTGGATAAAACTTAGTATACATAAACATTTAGTACGATTTGCAACAGTTCCGCATCCCAACTTTCAGGCTTTTCACTGCCTGCAAAATGTTTGTTTTTTTGTTTTCTATTTGTACATCGGAATGTATGTCTGTTGGGATACTACAGCTTTCTTTAATGTACTAATTTTGATGAAACAGCAGCTAAAAATTAAGATTTATATGAGAAGGAAAGGAACTGATAAGCTTTTCAGATAAGGAGAAAGCGGAGGGGCCGCGGAAACATTTGTTTTTATAATCAGAACTAAATAAAATCTATAGCTCACTATAAATTAAGATGTTAGGCCATTTTGTTTTGCTGTTGTGAAGCCTATGCATCAGTGTCGCCAGTATTTTTTTTTCTTAAAATGCTAAAATAATTTGTAACTAAAATAAAATGTAGTTTTTTGTAATAATATTTTTTTCGGCAAACAGCTGTAAAGTTTAACTTTACTACCGCTTGGGAGAGGGTTAAAGTCTGCCTTTTTTGACATATAATCAAAGCGGCTGTAAAGTAATACCATTTTTTATTTTTTTACGGCGGCAGTAAAGTAACTTTGATATTTTTACGGTGGCAGAAAAAGTGTCACCTTTTTTTTCTCTCCATATTTTTACGGCGGCAGCAAAAGTAACATAAGATGAGATTATGAATTTGCTCAAAACAAGTAACCTTTGCCCAAAATATTTGTCATTTATTTTTTAAAAATAACAAATATTTTGATTAAATTATGAAATTTTGAATTGAAAATTTGCTTTGATAAACAATTATATTTTTTATGTAATTTATACAAATTTAAATGTTTTTACTTTTTGGACATAACTATATAACGATTATAAATCATATTTATAAAAATTTTGAAGTATCAATTTCATTTTGATGTATTGATTGTATTAATTTACTATATTTCTTAAAAAAAGTTTAAACATTTGCCAAAAAAAAATGTATTTATTTCAGTGCTAAAGTGACTTTTTGTGTTGCGTCTATAATTGTCAAATTATAGGCTCAACACAAAAAGTAGCACTTTAGCTACTAATTAAATAATATGGTATTTTCCATTTACAATATTTTTGCACTTGCAAAAACTTTTTGCTTGTTGTTGATTTATATTTAACAAAAACATTTAAAATTTATTTTTTTTTTGAGTGCACTGAATCTTTTAGTACAGGCACTCTTTTTGTTATGTGCTCTCAGTCCGAAGGCAAATCATATCCGGCATAGTGGACAAAGAAACTCCAGATCACCTGCAAGAAGTTGAGGAACCTGTTTAAAAATACAAACAAAATAAAGGCTGTATTCTGACCATACTCAAGCTTCTGGGAGCACGCGTCTATTTTTGATTTGATTTGATTTGATCTCTGCAGCGAGATGAATGTCAGAGACGCCTATAATTCTAACCTAACTTAGCTTAAGGTGATGATCGTTGACCACCACAGTATAAGATATGAAAGTTCAGTTTAAAATTTAAAGGAAGCCAAAACATTTTTGTCTAAAATTTGCTTATAGACTATTCTACTATTTATGACTAAAATTAGCAATAAACATTTTGCTAAAATCTATTATCTGGATTCCCTTTATTTAATCTCATTTTCGTATAGAAACTATTCTTTCTACCGATTTATCTTTGTTTATTTAAAGTTTGAATAAAGTTCTTTTGAAATAAAAATAATACAAACAAAAATGATCTAAACTGTTTTTACAGAATAATTGTATAATGTAGCAGAGTTGGTTTTAGCACAATTCGAACTGTTCACAACTGCCATCCTACACACGAAGTGCAAAAAATTAATATCCCAGTCATGATAAAGACTATCACCTTTCTCAGTTAATCTTGAAATTCCTTACCAAAATACAATTCCAACCTCTTTAAAACACAATGATGAGAATAATTTACAAGAAATTAAAATTCATAAATAAAATCCTTTCAATCATTCATTTGTGTAATTATAATTAAATAATAAAAAAATAACAGAAATAATCGAATTGTTGTTTCTGGAATGTATGTTTGTTTCTCTCTCTTTCAAAGCTACAATAAAAAATATATTTCGCTCATTGAAAACTATAATTTCAATGTAAAATACAAAATATTTGAATGTCATTAAATTTGATGATCATCAACTTTATTCGAATGATCATGATCATTTATCAGAAAAAAAAATAATGTTTAATTTTTTTTTTCAATTTTTATAATTTCACGATTAATTTGATCGATCGTCATTATCATGTTTAATTTTTTTTTTTTGTAGATTTATTTGTTTTATTTTTATTTACATGATCATGTTTATGTTTGTTTGATTATTAAGATGAAGATCGTTTTGTTTGTTTTATTAAATTAAATTTGTGGTTGATGTGTTTTAAAATGTTTGTGATGTGTTTTTAGATCCAGCTCGATTAATAATATTTTTATTTGGTCTCGAAGATTTAACTGGTTTTTCTTCTTGAGTTTGGTGCTTAAAACATTATTTTCATCATCTTGACTTATTCTTGTTCGGCCCTTACAGTTGATCATTTTCATTAAGTAAAATAGTTATTCGTTCTTTACAATAAGCTTTTAAATATCATATTCTAGGTTGGGTTCGTTCTAACTGAGAATCAATTGTGATTCCTGTAACTGCTACCAATAAATATTTTCAAGTATTTTGATAAGAAAAATATATTCACACAACATGTGTGAACATTACCAATTATAATTTGCCTGTTAACACAATTCCAACAAAAATTTTATCTTAAACATTATTTAAGAAACCAGAATCCTCGTTCTAAGTTTAATTTACAAACATAAATAAATAAATCAAAATTTTACAATTATACGTATAGTTTTCCAGTTCATTTAGTTTTCTTTTGTAAACATCATAAAAACCGGAAAAATGTGTCACTTGAATTAAAATAAAGTTTTAACCCTTAGTGTCATTATCATCCTCATCATCACACAAACATCCAACCACCGCATATTTATTACTAAACAATTTGTCGAAAAAAATTTAGATCTATTAATAGTCTAATTGTTATGGACCAAAAGTAAAAATAAGATCTGTCAGAATTATGATGGATAATTTGTTGTTGGGTCTTATGAATTGAGATATAGAAAAAAATAGAACTAAAAGGATAAAAAAATAAAATCAACTAATAACTTGTTTTGACAGTTTTATGTATTTTAAAAAATAAAATTAAAAAATATATTTATCTTTTCAATAATTCTATTATGTCAATCAAAAACTAGAAAATGGAAAAAAAATAAACTCAATCGAAAAAAAAATTTTAAAATGAAAATTGAAAGATCAACAAACTGAATCTCCCTATTTTATCATGACATATGATCATATGGGATTGTTTGTTTTAATTCCTAGTAACAGATTGATACATTTTAATATAATTGATGATAGAAAAGAACCAAAAGAAAACACAAGATTTTCATGGGCTAGAATCGAATAAATTAAAAATGAAAGGGATGACTCACCTCATATTCTTTGAGATATCCAGACTGGTCAGCGAAAAGGTTTTTCTATAGTTTTTGGAAGATGTATTATGGTGAATTTGTTTTGTAAAATTTATAATTTTGTGTGTATATGTACTTATATTTATAAAAATATTGTATAATTTTCACTTATAACTTGAAGAGCTTAAATTATTTCCGGAAATAATTTAAGCTTGCGTGGTTGGTATTCGGCAACAAAATTTCTACTTAAATATCGTAGCGCCTCGAAAAAATTTCCGGAAATTTTTTTAGTTGCCATGGTAACTAGTCAAAATTAAGGCATTTTATTGTTTAAAAAGTAGTTCAACGAATTGTTGAAAATTACTAGTAACTCGTTATTTTCGTACGAGTATTTTTTCTCGTACGAGTAACTGCACACGTTTTCATTTCTCTATTTTCAAATGGTAACAAACCCAATACCGACTACACATACCAGCATAACATTGTCTAAATTGTAAACGAGTACTCAAAAAGAAGTAATGAAAAAATAAACAAAATAGATTAAATGTAAAGGAAAACTTAAAAATAAATAAGGAACTTTAAGCTAAATTCACTGTAAAAATAATTTAGTATACTATAAATAATATAAAATTAATTACATTTTAAAACAAAAATAACAAAATATTAAAATTATGTATTTGTATTAGTTATACGTATTTTTATGTAATGTATTTACTGTTTTTTATTTAATGTAAAAAATTAAAATAAAATGTTTATAAAAAAAATAAATGACAAGAAATTTATGAATATTCAAAACCATGGCCACAACATTTAAATTAATTCATAAAAATGTTTTTTTATCCAACAATATCAGAACATGATCATGTAGGATGATGATTGAAATATTGATTAATATGATTTTCGTAAAATTTTTTTTTATTGATGAGTCATTAGGTTGTTAGTAATGTAATGTAGAAACAAGATAAGGTAAATGTTAATTGAAATACCTATTATTATATAACGGATTGATTCGGACAATTTTATTGAGATATTTGTAATTGTAAGTTTTGTATCGATTTGATTTTGGTTATAAGTTATAACTCTCTATTTGTACATATCTACATCCATCATCAGCATATTAATAAGCTAATGTATTAGTGATGATCATATCAAATAGAAACCTAATTCTACAATTCAAATCAACATTCCTATAACAAAACATTTAACTATAATATATTCCATCTTTTTTCTCTAATCTGGATTAAACTAACACGTTTTCTTTGTTCCTTTTGAAAATGCAAAAACAACAACAGTAACAGCCTAAAACAGTATTAAAAGTATTCATTTTTAGTTCATAATTTAACATTGAGTGAGACTACGGTACGAGTAGTTTTCCTTCTAATTCTCACTCAATACAAACTCAATACATTTAAATTTAAAAAAGATTTACTTCTGTTACTGATTATTTTTATGTAGTTTTAATCTGTTGTCAACCCCTCTTGTCAATAGTTTGTAGTTTTGTTTTTGATTTATATTTTAATATGAATGGTAGACATCTGTAAACGGTGGTTGAGATTTTGGGTATGTGTTTACAAAAAATTAATATTATTTATTTATAAACATATTATGATTAAGAGCAGTTATTTGGTAAAAAGACTTTTGTGGTGTAGTTAATTCAATTATTATTGAAAATCACTGTGATCGTACTAGTAAATTATTAAAATTGTTTATGATTTTTACTCTTTTGACTCAATCATTTCTTTGATCGTGTACAGTTGTTTCTTATACAGATCTTAGATTATTGGATCTGAGATCAAACAAGACTATCAATATTTTGATAAGTTGAAGTTTTAACATTGAGTATTGTGCGAACTAAACGTATAGGTTAATGAATCTCCATCCTATTAAGTTATTGCCAGTGGTTTGTTATAGTCCACGTTAACTCATATGTCAATAGCAGGGACTGGATTACGCGGGGTTGTCACACCCGTAGATCAAAAATTTAAAAAAAAATGAAAAATTAAGAAAAACTTAGCTTCAACTCCATCATGCTGGTACCCAAACTGGGTCAGACTCTCAAATACGGACAAGCACTGTCCCATTAATGGTTAACAGAACTTGGCAATTGTTAATGTTCCATTACAAAAACCATTCATCGACCGGTTTATGGTTTACAAAAAAGAGGCAGTTTATAGTTACCTTTGAATGGCCAAGCACTAGCACATGAATGTACTTAGAGATTGAAAGAAAAGTACTAGTACTAGTATTTCTAAGAAAAGTACTTAGATATTGTTATTGGGCCAGATATTCTTGTGTCTAAACAACTTTCTTATCATGAATCAGCACGTTCAATACAACTTATCGTTTTTCTAATTCAAATCTTTTTTCACCCTATTTGCAATGATATTTGCTTTTTCGATTGCTGTCTCATTTTGACATGTTGTTGATTCATGATTTTTTTTATATATGTACTTGGACATTTGTTAGTTTTGGGCAGTTCCGTGAATATGCTCAAATGAAAAACATTAAAAAAAGAATTATGAGTTTTTTATTTTCTCACACTTTTAGTTACATTTTAATTATTAAATTACATCAAAATTTAATGAAAAAAAATTATATTTGTTTGTAGCGTAGCGTCAAAATTATTATCAAACTTATAGTAATAACGAATTAAATATTTAGTTTCATTTATTTAGTTGGAATTGTTTAGTATATAGTAGTAAAATAATAAATTAAATTAAGGCCGTCTAATTGTTTGGCGAATTTGTTTTTGTAACAGGACAGTTTTGGTTATATATTCAAGATCGGCATTAAAAGCTTATTAAGTGCGGTGTTCTAATTACAAAAAATGGGTTTAATTTTGGAAGATTCGTAGATTCAATTACATAATATATATATGCTTTTATTTAACAAAGACCATCATTTTTAGTAAAAGTGGTTTTCTAGTTATTCTGTTCTTAATTTGAAAATGCCGCTATGTTTATCATAAGTAATTTGTTGTTTAAAACTGATCTAATTTAAGGGAGAAAAATTTGATTTAAACTATGTTTCTTAGCTTTAAATTTGGATCTGTTAGTATAACTAAGTAATTCAGGGGGTTACTTGAAACCGCAATTGATATACTTTAAGTGTCTTGAAGTTTAATATTTTTTCACGTTATAAGTTAATAAAAACATTAAACTGAAACATCTGCATCATTTGTTTGTTGATTTGTAAATGTTTTGTTAATTTTGGAGTCTTAAGTGTTTTAGAAGTTTAAATCTGATCAACGAAGTCCATATCGTCAATAATTTATCGGAACAATTCAGTGGTCAGCATGTAATGGAGACTCAACCTGTTGCAAAGAATACCAACAGGAAGCAATCGGGGGACTGCGCGTCTTGAGATTTTTATATTCCAGCTAGCGAAAGTTATGTGGATACGAGAATAAACGTCTCCCGTTCCAGCATAAGCTACTTAATTGTCACGCATTCAAAAAATGAACAGACAGACCAAGAAAAATTGAATAGAGGAGACTCTGAGGACCCTAGCAGCGAGGGAGCCAATATTATAGCCTCTACACCAATATAAATATGTATTATAAATTATATAATCAAATAAATGAATGACTCACCAGTTTGATCTGCTACCACCATGATGGTAGCAGATCAAACTCCTCTCCACCTTCTTTAGCCTTAGCCTATCATCCTACTTAATATGACGGCTTAATATATTTTGTTTTGTTGCATCCCAAATCTGCACGGGCGAGTGTTGAACAGCACTTATAAATATCGAATTGATCCAGTAAATCGTTGACAGTAATAGTTATATATATTTGACTAAGCAAGCTGTTGTTCCACTATGATTATGAATAAATTTATGTTTTCTTTTATTACATAATTTAAAAACTTGTCGAACACGTCACAATATTTTTCTTTTTTTTCTTACAGACAACGGTATTTAAGCCATTTTGTATTGTTATAAATGCCTATCATACAAAGAAGTCACTCAGTATCTTCACATAATTTTCTTTTCTTTACTTTGAAATAATTGTTTATGCATTTTTTGTTATAATACATAAACAATTATTTCATAGTAATACGTAACTATTTTGATTACTATATATTCAATTTTTTTTGTTTTTTTTAAATTTTAAGAATAAAAAAAATTTAATTCAGAATAGAACAATTTTTAAGCTATAAAAATATGTACCACCAATATTAATAAAACAGATTCACAAACATGTTTTAAATTAAATATTATATTTGTAAATAAAATAAAATTTTCCACTTACAAAGAAACGGATTCCTAACCACGACGATGCAAACTCAACTCCCTTGTACCAAAAATGAATATCTTATACATAGTTTTTTCTCGTTTTTCCCCTGACAAACTTCAAATCGTTGTATTACCGTATGTATCTGACAGATACGTACAGCAATAATAGTTAGGAATCATCAATTATGTATTTCTTTTTTTTTTTAATAAAATGTGTTGTGTAGTAGGAATTACAATATATGTCACAATAACACATAAAAACCTTTTAAGATCAAGGTCCCACAACAACATACGTTCAGAGGTGTTGATGGACGTAAATCTTTCCTTTTTTTGTTTTTTTAAATTTTTTGTTAAAGAATGGATAACTAAACAAAAAATCCTATCACTGACAAAATATGACATAGGCCAATATTTTATGATAGAATAGAGAAAATAAAAGTAAATTAAAAGGTAAATAGCAAATTTTTACAAAAATTTGCTGAAACAAAACAAAAATGTAGTTGCCAATAATCCAGCCGGTTGCATATTCCTTGATCCTGTGACGCACCGTCTTTCTTGAAGATTAAAGTCCACGCATAGTTATATGAAGGCTCGTTTCCTCAAGGAAGCAATAGCGTCTCATCATCAAGGATAATTTCACAGCTAAGATTGATGGTGCTACCGTTGACTGAATAC
Source organism: Diogma glabrata (assembly GCA_963693315.1). Taxonomy (NCBI): domain Eukaryota; kingdom Metazoa; phylum Arthropoda; class Insecta; order Diptera; family Cylindrotomidae; genus Diogma; species Diogma glabrata. The sequence goes on along the minus strand of OY856187.1, from coordinate 13,769,856 downwards.
AGTTCATCCGCCACCACCCCTAAGATGTCACCTTGGCTAGTGATATCTCACTGCTATAGCCAGTGGTATGTGATATCTCACGTTAACTCGTATGTCAATAGCAGGGACTGGAGTACGCGGGGTTGTCACAATTACAATTTTCTTCAAAAAACCCGACAGTAATACAAATGTGTCAAGAATTATTCGAAGATTTCCTGAAACAACCCAGATTTGAAAGAAATAACAATCATTTAAAAAATTTTCGAAATATAAATCAGCGGATCATTAATATCAAGTTTTAATCTCTTGTGAAAGGAACTATGACATGTAGAAAATGAAATCGAAGAGTATGCGTGGCTTGTATAACTTGTCTATCTACACCGTCATAACAGAACAAATATTTCAACGCATCAACTTTCTGTACCTGAGTAAACAGCATCGTAACAACCATTGACAACAATTTATGAAAAATTTCTTTCAAATAAGTTTAAAATTTTTTTTCATTAGACATTTTTTTTTTATTATCTTATATTTAATTTATTTAAATTTACATATATGATAATATTTTATAATTTTTTATTTGCCCAGTCATAGTTGCCATGTACTCGACCATTGCTGCAGCCTGCAATACTGTTCATCATTCGTGCTCCGTTACTGGGACAGTTGTAAACCTTCTATGGGCCGGGCCATTGCTGATTTTTTTCTCTGATTCCACATAAATGACAGCCATTTATTGCCCGAAGTTATCATCCAGTGGCAAATGATTTCCTTCGGAGTGGTTCTAATGAGAATTTGGTTTGAAGATTATCTGACATCAAATCTGTGGTGAATTTTTTTTTAACAAACGTCAAGAGATGAATTGAAATTAGATTAAGTTTTGAAATTTCTAAGTGATGCAACTTTTAAGTTCTTTTTAAGTTGATTCAGTGTTAATTAAAATTATTGGTTAAACTACGTGCAAAAAATATAAAATTAAATAATGTTTTGTGTAGCTTCTAAAAATACAGCACACAATTATAGTTGAAAGGATTTTTCCAATAACATTTAAGTTTTATTAATGTTATATTGATTTATGAAAAACAAAAGAGTGAAGTGATATAAATTTTATTTAATCTTATTACTTAGTTAGTATTTACAGTTAACGTATTTTGTATGTAAAAGTTATAAGTTAGTATAAATATTTTTTTTACATTTTGTTTACATCCTATCGTTAACACGTGCATTAGGGTCCCAGCTAGCACAGATTTCGATTTGTAACATAAATATGTTACAATTCGGTTGTAATTCAGTTTTTTAAAACAAATTTAGTCACATATGGGTTATATTACAGTTTCGACCTAGCGATTGGCAACAAATCATTCGGCTCAGTTACAAAACTGTTTTAATTTTGTTACAGAAAAATACACTTGTTGTTAAAATGTTCCATGAAAGTTACACAAAAAAAGTTATGTTTAAGTTAAATTAACGTCAATAAAACATTTCGTCTTGTAGCACGTCTTAAAAATGTTATTTTATTGTAGTTGCCACAAATCCAGTAACGAGCTAGCTACATTGATGTGACTAACAAATTTTCCTCAAGTTACTGTTACAAGGACGCTGCAGTGAGGTTTTTATTTAGTTGCAATGACAGAAAAAACAAGGTTCGAGCATTGTAGTTGAAGAAATTTAGTTAGTTACAAGGACGCTGCAATTAGGTTGTTATACAGTTGCAATGACAGAAGAAGAAAACGGGTGAAGCGCAATAATTTTAGACAGCCAATTAGAACGCTGCAATGAGGTTTTTATTCAGTTTCAAAAACTATGAAAGAAATCTGTCTTGATGTTCTATGTTCGCCATATTTTTCGTTGTTTTATGTATTTTCTACACCATGCGGTTTTATTTGAGAAAATTCGAATGTGATTTTCTATAGCATTATTTATTTCCTATAACAATTTACGGTGCAATATGACACTATGAGCATTGAAAACTGTATTTAGATATATAGATGTGAATTTTATGGTGATAATGAAAATTCGAAAATTTTCTAGTTTTCTACTTTTTTATAAATTTTCATTTTTCGGGGGGTGCGTTAACTTTTCAGAGGTAAAACATCCACACTCATCGACAAAATGGCATCCGTTATAAAATTTTGATCTAAAAATCATGAAATTTTTCAATTTCAAAGTACATATTGAGTAGTGTCTGATTTTTAAAACTTATAAATTATTTCAATAAAAATCATGTAAAGGAGAACTTATTAAAAACATTTTTAAAACATTACAATATGCAACTGAAATAAAAAAAAATTCGTTGTTACATCTTGTTGCGTGCAACTTCAGTTTGTTACATCAACACATTTTAAACATAGCAATAACCCATTTGTCGCCTTATTGCGACCAAATTTGTTACAAAATATACCGTAAATTCTGCTTTTTCTATCGCAATAGAGCTACAGTTGTGTTACATATCTAATCTTGCGACTATTTTATTTGATACATTAGCTGTATTGCTACAAATTTGTGCTAGCTGGGGTGTTCCTTAGCCATATGAGAAAAAAAAAATAATGAAATATTTTTGGTCTCACCCCCTAAATCGGTGTGTATACATATAAAAATAAACTGCAAGAAATTTTAGGTCAATCAAATAAAGTTAACCCGTGCCGACTTGAAGTTGAACTTTGGCTTAAGAGCCATTCCATATGAAATCATCGAAAAAAGAGAAAAATTGTTGCTGCACTGTTTTAGATTTTACTCAAACTTTGTGGAAATGTTCTTTAGGGTTTGAAAAATCAAAATCCACAAGGATTTAATTTTTGCACGCGCTACTTCCGGTCCACACAATATAAAGCACTTGAAAAGTCGTATATTTGTGTTTTGCGGTTTTAGCTGTAAAACTTTTTCTATTAAAGATATTGTTTCGATCAAGGTGGCATTATAAAGTTAAAAGATGGCCGTTTTTATAACAAAAATAAAAATGTAAGAAACTGTAAGCTGTAAGTAAGAAGCTGTAAGCTGTAAGAAACAAATGGCTATATAATGTTGGCTTCTATTTAAACACCTGTACATCTGCATCTGGAGGAAGTAACAAAACGAGTCGTAAAGTTTTTTAAAGTTAAAGGTAAGAACTAAATATCCTGCTAATGTCAAATTTTTGTCTCTTGCCAAACACGACCAAATTGTAGTCTGAAATATGCAAATTTCCTGAAATTTCAAGATTTCAAGTAAAGATTTTTTGCATTACGAGTTGACTGAACGAGTCGATTTTAATTTTTTATACTACAACGATATGTGTACTTTGATATTTGAGAGTATTTAGACTTTTATATTCAACAGTGCAGACACTGGTGTCAATTGAAAACCACAAGAAATCAATAAAATACACGTATTTTCAATACTCTTTCATTTTTCAAATATATGAAAAATGTCAATTTTTATTTTTGTTTTGGAAACTACCATCTTTCAGCTTTATAATGCCACCTTGATCGAATCAATATCTTTAATAGAAAAAGTTTTACATGCTAAAACCGCAAAACACAAAAATACGACTTTTCAAGTGCTTTATTTTGTGTGGACCGGATGTGGCTCGTGCGAAAATTAAATCCTTGTGGATTTTGATTTTTTTTAACCCTAAAGAACATTTCCACAAAGTTTGAGTAAAATCTAAAACAGTGCAGCAACAATTTTTCTTTTTTTCGATGATTTCATTTAGAATGACTCTTAAGCCAAAGTTCAACTTCAAGTCGGCACGGGTTAACTTTATTTGATTGACCAAAATTTTCTTGCAGTTCATTTTTATATGTATTCACACCGATTTAGGAGGTGAGACCACAAATATTTTAAAATTGAAAATTAAGGAACACCCTAACGTGCATAAAGCATTAGAGGTTTATAACCTAAGTGATTAGCTCGAACTATAAAAAAAAAATTTAAAATATGAATTAAATAAATTTAAAATACAAGATAAAGTTCTAGTTTCATTTTTATCACTATATAGATAACTAATTGCAGCAAATATTTTTTGTGTTAATACAGGTGCGTAATAATTAAAGTAACTCGAAATTTTCATGCAATTTGCATTTAAATCTCATACAACAACAAATGTTGCACCTTGCGATATTATTTAATGCAAATATGTGTTAGAATACAGCAAGCTTTATGTTGTCATAAAGCGCAGTTTCGTTGAATGACAACGAAGTGGCATAGCAGGTCGCGTACCTAGCGAGATTTATTTATAGCCCCAGACTAGTTTCAATCTATGGGAACGAGTAAGAAATCCTGCTACTTCAGCACAAATAACTGTATAGTACGCGAGAAAACATGAAAGGAACGGATATGAGAAAAAGCAAGTGAAAGACTGAGACTCTGGCGACCCCCTAGGCGAAAGAACCACGATCACCACGTCCAACCCCTACAATTCACACACATTCACCCGCTCTCGCACCTCATGCACTCACTTGCACACGCATTCTCGTCCCTCATATGCTCACACACCCACACGCTCTCGTACCTTAGACACTCATATACACGCACACATACACCTTCGTACATACCTACACACCATCTTCCATACCCACATACGCTCATGTATGCATATACACATACACCACTTTCACCATCGAGTTTACTGTGTAGAAAAGAGTCATCGAAGAATTCCTATTCTCCGACATACTTATATAGACCGTCGAAGACTACTTTCGGAGATGTATCAATCAAATACTTTGATAGCCATGTCCAACAGTAATCTCCTCAAGAACATATTCTGGAGCGGATTCGGAAATGTTCTGTATTAAAGGGTAGGTATTTTCAATGTGATTGAGTAATCCTACAAATGCACTATATAAACGATGACATTTCGAGGTTTCATCTTTAGTAGCAGTCGCCATATTAATGATACATAATTTTATTACTTCACCGTGAGGCATCGCTAGGTTGTCACTATCAGGAATAGTCCAGCATTATCCATGGACGCCCTGTTCCTTATCATTTAATAGAACCAATGCACGCATAAATTTATAGCGGTTTCGTTTTCCATATGTGGACAGTGGATACACCATTAAATTAGCGGCAAGGTTTCACACTGCATTTATTTAAATTGGTATTACTTATTATAGGAAGATCTGTAGTGGTTAATATATTTAAATCTAAATAATTAATCACCACAAACTCATGACATGAACCATCTGCTACTTAATCAGATTCACGCCACCCATACGATAAATTAATTAATTAATTTATTTAATCAATTCGAAATCGAAAATCCGATTTAGTTCAATGGAACTTTTTCCATCTTTTATGGTTTGGCGGTAAAGTAACAAAAATAAAGAAAATGATCTATCACTTCTTTTCCGAACTTTGTAAAAGCAAAACGTAAATTGAATTCATTTGAGTGAGCTCATAAGTTAGTAAAAAAATTAAGTAAAACCTGGTTTATAAGTCATATAAATAATTGTTAGTGCATAATTAATAAAAATTATAGATTAACTCACATAAACATTTTATTTGTGGCATACGAAATTTATGTTAATAAATTGAGTTATAAAATCGTGACTGTGGCGTGTTTTATTAACAACAACTGAGAATTGCCACAGCACCACCATCTACCTCCAGAAATTACAGATCAATGAACTAAAAATTAATTTGCAAACGCGATGAAGAAGTTATCATTATATCAGAGACGAAGGAAAATCCAGACGCAACAAAGGGAATGATATGCCATTCTCTTGGTGCCTCATACTACCTTACCTACAAAAACAAATGGTAAGTAGATTGTCATACGTTTCTATTTCTTAAAGTTTTCATTGTATAATTGTCGAAATAAAATTTGTATCAGTAAATAAATTCTCATTCACCCATCCACGCACTCACACACTTTCAAAAAATACATATATAGATAATAAAAACGTTACTCACCCCATGGTGTTGACATATCCCTTTTCTCTATTCCCAGGTCTCGCCTAGCCCTTCATGACTTCGGTCTCCCATAAAACAGTATGAACAAATTTTTTTCCTTCCCCACTTCCTACAGTTATTGTTGAAATTCTCAGCCGCCACGTCAAGCCAGTCCCAACATAATGCGTGTCGTGTTACCTTCCAATTCGCCGTTCACCACACTCGGATGATTAAACAACAAAACCTCCAAAAAAGAATGGCGTAGCGAGGTCGTATAGTTCTCAATCAATAAAATAAAACTCAATAAAATAGCTTTTAATAACAATTTCACGCTTCTACGTGAATTAATCTGCAAAATTCTACGCCAACCTCGATCGCATTAACTTTCCGTGATGTTTCATAAACTTGGTTGAGAGAAAACAAAAGAATTTTCGGTCGAACGGTATAAACTCGTAATTTTTACCTTTTTTATGCTTGAGTCAGAAGGCACTACCGTAATCAATATATAAAATTTTTCCAAATTTCTGTTCGAATTGGGATATGTGCGGAATCACCGGTAACAACACACAAAAGAAATAACTGAACACTAGATATTATTTTCGTATTGCTTTTAATGACAAAAGTTTGACACCAACTAATTAAACATTAGAAAATAATTATTTTAATCGCACTAATTTGTCACAAAGTTTGAGACATTTTACCAAAAAAAAATTTAATCAAAATTTCATAACTTTCGACAAATGTACAGACATTAGAATATAATAAGTTAACACGAATGTACAAACAATATTTTACTATAATAATTCACCACAAAGGTTGAAAACTTTGATAATATTCGTTCAATTATATACAATTTACTATGAATGTTAATTCAATTTTATTTAAAGGACGTCAACAAACATATAAGATTTTTTTTCTTGTTTTATATATTTTATTTCTTTTTGTTAGCGATCCAGAGGCATCGCACTCCTAGGGGACTTACAAAATCATGCCCAGCATCGATCTCGTTACTTCGTTTTCTTTTTCTCACATTTATCTTAGTGGATCAGTAGCTCAAACATAAATTGTGTAAATAAACGGGATAAACTCGTTTACGCGAACCGTTTAAACTTGAAGAGTTACAATGTAATAACATTGAATGAAAAACTTACAGTTATTGATGCCGCCAGGAGCCGTACCTTGGATCTGGTGTAATATTTTTAGAACTAGATTTTAATAAATTAACACTAAAAATTTTTTTATCATTCACACACATGCACAGTAATTATTTTATTTATTTTTATTTAATTTTAAAAAAATTTTTAACTGGTCGTTCCGTGACCATACCATATTTTGGTAAAAAGCAACAATAAATGACAGTCAGAATAAAATCAGACTAAGAGAGCCTCTATACGTGGCTAGCGTATTTATAGGCAAACGAAATAACGATCGTTAAGGGGAAACAACAACAAGTTGATAAATCGATAAATTTGTTTCCGATAATTATGTGTACTCACCAAAGAGTGAAGACTCCAACCTGTTCTAAAATGGTAGAATATTTATAAACAGAAACATGGATTATAAAACGATTGTAGGAAATCTATATGGAAATAGCGGAATTACGAATCCAAATTGAATAAAGGAAATTACATTGGGGAAATATCAAACAACTGTTTTATGTTCATAATTTTTTTAACGGAAACTACAGTAGATGATGACCATGGATGTATACGAAATTATGTGTAAAGGAAAAATAAAAACAACTACGAAAATTTCTGTTAATGGTAAATTCGATGTGTGAGGGACAGTGGTTTGAATTTCAATCATGGAGTTTGAATTACCCTTCATAACAATGTTTTAATGAAAACAACCATAAATTTTAGTACAAGTACTGTATTAAAGATTAATGCAAAGAACATTAAATTTAACTTTGCAGCAAGCTTTGCAAAGTTTTATAATGAAGACAACCGTAGGACCTATATGTGTAGCAATTTGCACTACATTAATCAAGTTTTTTTCAACTATGTAGAGCTTAACACGCTAAATTTTCCAGGTAATCCTTATAGACTGCTGGGTGACTGTGGAATCGATTTTAACATATCCTATGGCTGGTTCGGGTCTTACTGTTAGTAAGCACTGAAAAGAATTTTGTACACATGTTTGTTATGCTAATGCTAAGTGTTGTTTTTTATACTTAATTACTATTATAGTTTTATGTTAGGGTTGGTGGCGGATGGTAGCATCTTCAATCTTACTTTTGAAGTATTCCTTGATAATGTCACGCATTCACTTGCTTGAAGAAATGAAACTTCATACAAACGTTAAAGAAGACTCTGTGTCACATGATCACTAGCTGGATTTATTAAAAACCCGATTTGTTTTGTTCTTGCAAATTTTTAAAAATATTTCCTCTATCCATATCATGAAATATTGGTCTATTTTATATTTTATTATGAGATAGGATTTATTGTGTACTGTGTATTGTATCCATCCCTTAAAAGTATTGAAACCAAAATAAAATCTGCATTCATCAACTCTGCAGAACTCATATCAAATGTCCATGTTGTTTATTTGTGCCAGCCCTCTCTCAAATCACTTTTAGAATCTTGGGTACTCACCCGAAACTAGGATCTTGTGTTATTTTTGTGTGTCAACCAATTCTGATTTTGTATAGTTCCATGCGCTGTATCACATTTTTAACGCTGTTGCATGTGCTTTCTCCAACCATGTGAGCCTTTAGTTTGCGTTTAAAATTACATGTCGCATTTAGAAAGTTTTTCATTTGGAACTAATCAGCATAACCTATTTTAGATTGGTGAAATCACCAGTGCCGTTACTACGGTACGGCCCACCCGGCCCTGGACCGGGGGCCCACCCTAAAACATTCATAAAAATATGAAAATGAACACTTCAAATAATAAATTTAAAAAAAGAACAATGCAATTTTTTATATTGGGCCCATGCCAATTTCAAAAATTCATTTTTTGTAACTAAGTTGCAAAATCTACGCTTTTTCGTGCGTCCTTTTAGTAATTAAATGAGCTTTATTTAAGCATTAATCTAGTACATTGGTCAGATTTATTAAAGTACTAATTGTAGTTGTTTAATAATTTATTGAAGTATTAATAATAATAGTTTAATGATTCATTAAAGTATAGGTACTTAATGATTAAATAAAGCTATCAAATTCGTGAATGATTTCATATCCACGCTGGCGTTCAAATAAACCGGCGTTTAGAGTACTCGCACCTAGTTTTCTTACAAAATAGGCCAGCATGACCATGTCATTGATTGTTGTAGTTTTTGATTCTTTGAACCACTCATCAAAATTTTTGTATGAAGTTTCGTACGCCAATTTCGCCAATTTTTCCGGTACGATTGTAGAAATAGCTTCATTTGCTGCTTTTTCTATATCTGACGATACAAAATCATCATCAGTTGAACTCATCTTGATATTTTTCACAATTGGCAGTATGAAAACTAAAAGAAAACTAAGGCTACTTACTCCTTATAAGATCAAATTGGTTTGCTCAAAACGTACTAGATATACAAATGCAATTTGTTTAATTTTTTTTTTATAAAAGTTTAATTTTGCAGCTTCGTTACCAAAAATCTTGTATGAAACACGTTGGAACAAGTGTATGAAACACGTTGAATTTGTTGGAACAACCTAATTTAGCAACTCGTTTCATAAATAGCTATTAAATAATCACAAAAAGACATTATAACAAAAATTCTTTGAATATTGAATATATTAGAAAATATTTCCCGTTATTTCTCTTATTGAGGATAACACTTATTATTCAAAAGAATTTAATTACTATGTTTCCAAACATAGAACGAGCATTCAAAATTTTTTTAACCATTATGGTCACTAATTGTTCAGGAGAACAGTCTTTTTAGGCGATGAAATACATAAAAAATGATTTGCGAAACAGCATGCCGCAGGAGCAACTGAATTCCCTTGCGTTGATGTGCATAGAAAGTGATTTATTAAAATCTATAGAATTTGAAGATGTTGTAGATAAATTTGTTGACAAAAAAGTGAGAAGAAAAAATATTTAAATAAAACAAACATTATAATAAACCTCAAAAACCCGTTAGTAATTATGCCTTTAAATTTAATTTAATGTTATAATTTTCGAAAAGGCCCCCTAGAAATAGTGGGCCAGGGGCCCCCAAATACATTGGGACGACACTGGAAATCACGTCGAAATACCTTTTGCGCATTTACCGGATACATGGCCAATTTTAAAGGATTCGGTTAACCTCAAAAGGTTAACCGAATTAAGGATTCGGTTAACCTCAACATTTACGTCATAAAAACAGCTACATTTTTTTTTCAAAAAATTGGCTAAAACATAAATGAAATCATTTTTTGATACACTTGACATTATTTTTTTGACAAACTTATAATGCCATAATTCTCTATAATAATAATAAAATTTCATGTCATACAAACTATTAATTTTATTTTTTTCCAAAAATTTGGTCAAAAAATAAATAAAAATCTTTATTTTGACACACTTGACAACATTTTTTTAACAAACTTATAATTTTTTTAACAAACTTATAAAATGAACGTACCGTATAAACGAACGGACGGCCGGCCGGCCGTCAGACAGACATAGATTTTTTTTGCTTTTTTGGAATCAGTAGGTCCTAAGACGTCGAGAAATGCCAAAAAAGTGGGGGTAAGAATTTCTCTTTTGGCTCATGAATGTAATACTTAGGTCTTTCAGACCGAAGTAACTATGTAAAATTAAATCAACAGTTTTCCATAATAAACAACAATTTTTAATATATATAGCAAAGGCAACAATAGTTTGATGATTACTATACTGAGCAATTATTTGAATTAAGTAAAACGACGCCCATAACATGAGAAGCAAAGTAAGAAATTAAGAGATCAAGTTACTTCTTTTTTATCGAAAATTCATTCAATGATCTTCCATCCAAGTTATTAATGAATAACATAATGAGAATTATAAATACAGAATTATAAAAGTTAAAATCAAAATGAATTAAAAACGATGATCATGATCATTTTTCTTTACTTACTGTCTGCCAGCATTACATGTACACAAACAAAAAATTTTTGCTAAAAACAGGATTTCAACTTTAATTCATAATTGTTTTCTCTTGTATTAGCTGCAGCTAACATTTGCGATCGATGTTAAATTGGATTAACAAATGCGTTGTTGTTATTAAAAACAATAAACTACAGATCAAAGTTTGAAATTATGTACATTTGTGTGATGTTTGATAAATGGTTAGTATAGCGATCGTTTTGAAAATGGTTTCGTTTAACACCGTCAAAATTTGCCAGTGTTTTCAATTTTACTATCGTATACAATCTTTCGTGACCAAGAAATATTTTATGTATTTTAAATTATATAAATAATATTCAAGACCAGAAGTTAGTCTTAATTTTATTTTATTATGATTTCTTACTTCTTCTAAAATATTTTTATTATCCTTAACTGAGTGTTATTCGTTTTAAAACTTTTATATCGACAGTATTTTGCTGTTGAATTTTATTAAATTAAAATATATTTAAACATTTTAAAGACGATGTACATTCATACAGCAATTAAGATTGTGTTTAATTCTATGAAAAATTGAACCAACCAACATTTAAATTATCTCTTATTCTTGGAATATTAACTTGCGAGTTGTCTAAAATTGATATCAAAAGAAGAAGGTTGTGCTATGAAAACTATTCCTACATTATATTGCGAAATAATAAACAGGAAATGACACCGTAACACTGACAATTATTACCCAAAGCATACTTTCAATTCACATTCCTAATAGACAGAATTGAAAACTGTGAATAATCAATCAATCAGAACTATAATTGTGTTTACAATTTAATAATTTGCAGAAAAATTTAATAAGTTGAAACTTGAGGTGGATAAACATAAGAATGTAGATATATGTGTTAAAGTAGAAACTATATAGGAACAAAAATGAAATTTACCAAAAAAATTGACATTTCTTGTTTAGTAAAATATATAACCCTTCAACTTTCGTAGGAAGATTTTTAGAATTTTAGAAGCTTTCTTCCCGAGCAAAAAGAAAAAAATGGAATATGACATTGAATTGGTCTGTTCACAAGTAAATATAATTTAATTATCAATAAGCAATTTCTACTCAGGTATATCAGTTTTTCCTCGATTAATCGATTAAAGAAATCATTTTTGTAACACGATCTTAATTTATTTTGAGTAAATAAACAAAAGTGTTATGATAATTACAATCTTCAAAATTTTTTAATAACAGAAATTTAAACAATCCAAAACATCCAAACAAACCACTTTTGTTTGTATTTTAATTTAATTTTTATTTGTTTATTTTTTGAGAGAAAAAAATAGTGCTAATACCTTAAAACACTTTGACAAGTGAGCGGAAACTATAATTTTAATCAATGGTTTTATGTTTAATTTAAGCGATATATTCGTATCATGCCCATATGATTGAAAGAATATTATGTATGTAAATAAATAATGCTCGTTTCTTAAATTATCTTCGCATAACACCAATAAATTTATAAATGACATGTTGAATATCATGAGATGTTATAAGAGTGACAGCATATGAACTCTTTTAAAAATGGTTTGTTTGATTTATATAAGATTCCAAATGAATATCGTAATAATAAACCCGTTAATATAATCCGTTGATATTTAGTTTTAGAGCATCTAATGTTTTACTAAAACGTGTCTGAAAAAATCGATAGTTATATTAATCAAACTCAACTCCAACTCCAAAGCAATTTCTTTGACTACGGATTAACTCTCTCTCGCTAAAAAACATAAATAAGATTTTATAAAAAATTAAAATTAACATTACAATAGTACATTATGATGCTAGGACGTAAAGCTAAAGATTTTGGACTTATGTGGAGTTTGCAAATCGAGGCGCTAGCCGATGCACGTCCGTGCATCATATACTATTTTTTATTCGCCGCAAGCAAAATATTTTAAGAAAATTGGTTCATTTTAAATTAAAATTTTAAATTTTCATAAATTTTAAAATAAAAATATGTGGAACAAGTAACCTTTGATAAAATATTTATTATTTTTTCCAAATTATTGTGTAGCTATGACACCAAATGATAACAACTATTTTAATTGGATAATGAAATTTTGAATTTAAGGGTTGCTTTGATAAAAATTTTTATTTTTCATAGAATTTAAACAAATACAAATGCTTTTTACTTTTTTGGACGTAGCTATGACAGCTAAATAAATAGTTGAAAAGTGATACTTTAAAGCCGCAAATCACAGTAATAAAATAACACTTTAATATGTAGGCGAATAAAAATACATTTTATTTAACAAAAATGGATAACATTTCTCTTGTATTAATCCATCTTATCTATTAATCTAAAAGCACAACGTTTTTTCGTATTCTTAATAAGCAACAACCACAAAAAACTTAGCAAATCAACATTTTCCTTTTTCTTAAGTATATAAATAAATAAATAAGATTTACAGCACAAGAAAAAGGCTGTTTTACTTTAATTCATATTAGGAAAAGTTATTTTAATTTTTTTCGCATTACAAATTCATCCAATGTACGAAGAATGTTAGAAAAACTTTTACTTACTTCTAAGATTTTATTTTTTTTAGCGATAAACAAAATAACACTGAGTTAATTTGTTTTCCATTTCGAATTAAAATGTTTTAAAATTTTACTTGATAAAAGCTTTGAGTTACTTGGCATCACAAAATCTAATTTGGATAAAATGTGAATTTAAATCTACGTAGATTTTAATTCTCATTGTTTGATATTACACACGTATATATATATATATATATATATATATATATATATATATATATATATATATATATATATATATATATATATATATATATATATATATATATATATATATATATATATATATATATATATATATATATATATATATATATATATATATATATATATATATATATATATATATATATATATATGTATATATATATATATATATATATATATATATATATATATATATATATATATATATATATATATGTATATATATATATATATATATATATATATATATATATATATATATATATACACTCAGTTCTGTTTTTGCACGAATTTATTATACACGAATTTGAAATAACACGAGTTGGAGAAAAATAATAATTTTCTTTATGCACGAAATTTTTTGAAATAACACGAATCGACTAAACCTTTAAATTTAAATTTTTCGCCCGTTTATCCGAATTTTCAAGAAAAAAAATTTCTTTTGTAGTACCTTATATATTTTTAAAAGCCGCTTTAAATTACAATACATATGCCAAAAAAAAATTAAATTAAAATATTTAAATTTAAAAGTTCTAAACTGTAACAAGATATTTAAATAATAATAAAATAATAAACGCCTTATGCTTGTTAAATTGAGTTTTATTTCACTAAATACGTATTTCAAAAGCTATATGCTTTCATCGACAGTAGTATCTAAAAACGTTTTTAGATACTACTGTTGATGAAACGATAGCTTTCGAAATACGTATTTAGTGAAATAAAACTCAATTTAACAAGAATAAGATATGTATTATTTTATTATTTTTTAGAATTAAAATGTAGAGTAGAAATACAGTAAGTATTTACATTTTTACCCTCTATTCATTATTGTACGATCCGGGATACGAATCAGAAAGGGAGGATGTTTTATAAATTTTTATCTAAAAATAGCACGGTTTCCACTAATTATTTTTCTGTGTTTTGAGGGGATGGAAATGGGGAAGGGTGAAAAAATCTTTTTTGACTTAAACTGGCTGTCATTTGAATGACTTGCACTTGCTTTAAGAAACATAGCAATTTTTACATAATTGTGAAGTGCACAGTTTTTGAGTTATTGTCGTTTATTATATTTGAGTTGATAATTTATAAATTATAATTTTATTTGAACAGTGCGTGTTTCAATATAGTGTGTGTTTCAATATAAACCATTTACAGGCTGGTATAATTTAATATTTCCTTTTTCTGTTTAATTTTGTTTTTTTGGCGTTCATGTTCCATGTAGGGGCGCTGCCAAGCTAATCAGCTTTGCATATTCACCACGGCTATCCGCCATAGCGACATAATTACCATGGCAGCCGATTTTTTAAGGTCGTTTATTACATCCATCTCCCATTGCAGTCACAGTCTCCCTTGTGGTTGCCCACTCCCTGTGGTACTAACGTACATTTTTTGATCATTCCGGTCAGACTGTGGCTGATTTCAATCAGACTGTAAATTGGCTCGTAGATCATGGTCAAACCAAGCAATCCCATTGGACCAGATACAATCTATTGTATCGTGACCGACAAGAAGGACGCTGATCTCAAAGTTATATCGGGTTCTGTACTCTACTCTTCATCGTCTGTGAACCAAAGTAAGAAGTGAACTAAGTGAACCAAAAATGTAGCGTACGATCTTACGTTCAAAAAAATAAAATGTAATTTAATAATAAATGTGATTTTTTGTAAGGATTCAGGTTTGTGACAAATACATCACAACCGGTCTAATCAATGTCTTGTATAACTTGAGTTTGATGTTAGTTGATACATACGGTGATCCAAGGAGAGGTTTAATTGAGTCGAAAGTTCGACTATCTGCAATGATTGGAGCTTTTATTTCTGTAAGTATGTTGTTGTTTGAGTCAAGCATTGGTCCCAAATATTTAAAAGATTCAACTCCCATCATTGCCGCACATCAAATCCTTCCTTGAAACATTCATATATTTGGTTTTATCGTAGTTATTTTTCAGATCAATTTTTCTAGCACCATTCTTAAGTGACTTGAAAGTTTTACTCATAACATTTTCACTTTGGCCGAGTATGACATCAGCTGTGCTCGTCACCCGACTTGTTCCTGGTCACTTAAGAAAATTCTCAAAATAAGAAGCCCAAGTATCTAAAATATTTTTAAGGTCCACTTTTAGCTTGCCATCTTCGTTTTGAATAGCAGTCGATCTAGTTCTTTAAGGTTTTAACCTGTTGAAAAAATAACGTGTTTGATGATCCCTATTAAAGCTTTCAATCTCCTCACACTTCTTCATCCACCATTCTCTCTACGTTCACCTACATAGCTTTGTAACGGCTTGTCTTGCCAGTTTATAGTTCTCCTTCGTGGACCTGATTCCTCCAATGTCTGGCAATATGGTTTTGATATCTCTCTTCTGTTTCAGCATTCTTTAGTGATTAGATGTTAAAACGATTCTGTTCTTTGAATTTTGGAATGCCTGGATTTGGAAAGTGGAACCTTTTCTTAGCCGTACAAGGAAGTGGGTGGTCACTTCCAATGTATGTAGATCTAAACGATCGCGCCACCAGATTCTCCTAAAAGAAACGTGCTGTTACTAGCACGTGATCAATTTGATTTCGAGTTTTTCCATTCGGTAAGACCCAAGTCTGCTTATGAATCGATCGATACGAAAAGAAAGCACTGGCAATTCTCAATTTATTTGATAAAGCCAACTCAGTCATTCTCTCACCATTATGATTCGATTCAAATATCTCTTCCAACCTTCCCATTAAAGTTATCAAGAACCATAATGAAGTCTCGTGTTGGTATTTGTTTCATAACCTCTTCCATTGGTATGTAAAAAGCATTCTCCTCGTCGACGGTCTAAACTGCAGTAGGTGCATGCACGGCAATAAGCGAAATATTGTTGTATGTACCGTGTACCCGTAGGTAGCAGATCCTCTCATTGACCAGAATGAATTTCATCACGGCTCTATGTGTGCGTGCACCAACAAGAAACCCAGTACCAAATTCTCTTCGAGAAGGATCACCACTACAGTATAGATAGTGAATATCTAAATCTTATTTTCCGATTATTGGCTGTCTAATTTCTTGCAGAGCAATGATATCCACCCCATACCTCTCAGCCTCTGTTTCTAGACATATTAGAGAGCATCAAGAGAGCTGCGCTCGGTAGTCTGTCCTTTTTCACGTCCATGTAAAATTCTGTTTTTTGTCCGGGTTTGTTATTCTTTTTCTGGTTTCTAAATTTAACAAAGCTTTTTTCGGGGTTAGGGTGTTAACCTCAGACCCAACATAAATTTTGTGAATATGTCTGTTCTAATGGTAAGGTCATCAGAATAACCTAATTTTGTCAGCATTATCCAGGCAGCAGGGCAAAGACATCGGATTTTGCTATGAATAAGATTTAATATGTAACATTTTTCAATGGATAATATGTTACACTTTTGGTATCTGATCGATCAATTTTCCATTGTCATTGCTACTTGTTAGCGAAATTCTACGTCCATGCCGTGCTACTTGTGTAACGTTGACAGAATTAGGTAAGTTTAGTTGAGAAGAGCAAAGTAGGAACTGCGTAAGAACAAAGTAAGAATCATTCTACACCATGGCGAGACATTGCCGCTGTAAAACAAATGCAACTCAAGCGTCTGTTCTCACCAACTACAATCGGAAAACGACCACCAAAATCGCAACGAATGGTTTGACGACTATTGCCGCTAAAGCGTTGAACATAAGCGAGAAAAATGGTTAACAAGGAACACCCGAAGCTGATTATCTTCTACGGAAAAGAAACGCGAACATATAAAGGTTGTATCGAAAACATCAACCAATATGCGGCTAATGGAAATTCGAAAGAGTGTTTTGCCAATGTGCAAAATATGACAAAAAATTACCACCTAAGATCCACAGTCGTAAAAAATGGAAACTACGAACTTTCAACGAATGAACGTAATGTGCCTCGGAACCTTTGGCGAGCGAATTTTATTCGCACTTGACCAACTTTTTTGAATTTTGTTTACGTTTTGGGCCTCAATACTAAAACTGGATTAGCAGCTAAATTCTGTAATTGGAAAGCGGTGCAGTTTTAAAAACTCACAATAATTCTGCATATTCAAATTTTTGGTTTGCCACTCTCGATAAAATTATTGAATTCTACTTTTATTTAACAAATTTTCTAAAGTTATAACTAATTTATGGCAACAGCTAGACATCACTTGAATTATATATATAAGCGTACTATATTTTCAGAACTGATGGTGGTGTGAGTCAGTGCAACAGTCCAATATCTTTTTGTACTGATTTCTTGAGAGTGGAACCAATCCTCCATTTTTCCATATATACAATGTATATTTTTACACGAATTTTTTTTACACGTCTTTCTCTGGAACCAATCTGTCGTGTAAAAACAGAATTAGGTATATATATATATATATATATATATATATATATATATATATATATATATATATATATATATATATATATATATATATATATACATATATATATATATATATATATATATATATATATATATATATATATATATATATATATATATATATATATATATATATATATATATATATATATATATATATATATATATATATATATATATATATATATATATATATATATATATGTATATATATATATATATATATATATATATATATATATATATATATATCAGTGGCGGATTAACGATTTCTGGGGCCCTGTTGCAAATAATTTTAGAAGACCTTTAATTAAAATAATTTAATTTCTTAAATTTTATTTAACGAAATTTTAAATAACGATCAATTTTTTCTTTAAATACACCTATTCTTCTGTTGACCTATAATAATAATTTTCGACATATAATAACTAATGGTTATGTAAAACAGGCGTTGATTTAATCAGTAATGATTTTTTCGAGGTGAAAATAAAAGTTTAATTTATAAAATATGGATAGAACATATAAAAGATTACTCCAGAAGATGGCCTAACAAGCTGGAATATATAAAGAGTAACAGTAAAATTATAAAAAACTATATTTTCTTTAATTTTCTATTAAACTTATTAAATAAGTTATTTACGTAAAGTAACAAGAGATTGACATTAGGTTATTTGAAAACTAACCCCAAATGCCAACGGCAAACAGTGTTAATTATATAAAAGTGGTGCTGAAAAGCAAAAATTAAAAGCAGAAAAAGAAGGAAACAAACATTTTGTATAGGAGGGTTGACAGGAAATTAGTTCTTTGTAGTTAACGGCCCCGGCTCACTAGCAATAAAGACTAAGTTCCTGACCAACCCGTCCTTTTCCATTTTTCATTTATGATACGACTACATTGCATTTTTCATTAACAGTTTTACATACCTAAACTTCGGACACACTGTAAAATATCAAGGTTACAATAGTTTTTGTTATATACCTATATTCTATTTACAAACTTTTCGAATTTTGTTTGTTTTCCTTCATATGTTTAAATAACACGAAACAAAAGAATTGATAATGTTGGAATTTCTCTCTTCGTTTTATTATAATAATGAAACAGAGAAAGAAAATAATTTTTACAATACATGATCATTTCCAGTTCTTTTTATTTATTTATTTATTTATTTATTTATTTATTTATTTATTTTATTTATTATTTCTTTTAGGTAATATTAAAATGCTATTTATAGTTGCATTTTTACAAAATAAAATCAGTCCGCGTTTGATATTAAATCAAAAATAATTGATTGTTTTTAGAGTCCGTGATTTATTTTAAAAAGTAATTGTTTATTTGATCTCAGCTCGTGATTTTTATAATGATAATATCGATTAGGGATTTAAAATTAAAAATATAAATTAAATTCTAACTTTAGAGTTATTTAAAAACAAAAGAAATAAAAGAAATAAAAATCCGTTTAGTCAGCCGTGAGTTATAAATTGAAAAAAAAAATAGAATTTTTAAAATTTCAAGATTTGTTATGTTAAAACAAAAGTTTATAATAAAATTGAATTAGTTAATTTTGGGAAAAAAAAATTTTTTTTTCTTTTGTTTTATTCAATTAAATAGTCTTTGGTGTTATTCGGTGGTACTATCGTAATAGAAAATTTAAACAACAAAAAAAAAGAAAATATGAAATTAGTGAAAAGTTCTCGGAGTTGTGCACAACAAAGAATAAAAATAAATAAAAGAAAATAGTATATTTTCCTACAAGAGATGAAAACATTGTTTTTTTTCGTGAGTAAACATTTGTCCATGCGACGCGCTAGCGTCGAGTGAGACATGTTGACGAACGGAAAACGTTTTTATCTCGCGTAGGAAATGCAATTTTTTCTATGATAGTAATATATAATCGATATTTACTATAAATTATAAAGTTAGAAATCGACAACAAAACATTCAAAATTCATATTCTATTTTTTCATAGTTGCGTTGTTTAAAATACTCTGCAAAATTATATGAAGAACCATAGCAACTACAATTTGTTATTCTTTTTACACTAGTGGAATAGACTTTTCATTTGTTATCATAGAAAAAGAGGTTTTTCGCTCTGTGTAGCTGGAAAAATAAAAGTGTTCGTGTTTCACCGTCATCAACTGTTCCTGTTTGTGGAAATGTTTATTTGAGAATAAGGAATTTTGTAGTCGACATACCAGGACGAAAGTCGCTACCAACGTTCAACATTGAAGTCAACAATTTGTAACGATCGCAATAATCGCGAAACAATAATAAAACCAAATTCATCTTCGTTTTCAATTCAATAAAAATGCATTTCATTAGTTTCCGTTCATTTTTACTTTAATAATAATTTTAAAATTTTCTAAAACTTAACTGCTAGTTAAATTTTGAATATACTATAAAAAGCAAACGAACGTACTAAATTTTTATTTCCAATGCTAATGAACAGACGTCGTTGTTAATCATTTGCTGAATTTCGATATATTACACGATTGATTAGAAAAGGTCAAAAGCAAAACACATTTTTTGCAATTTTTAATTTGGAAAAAATTATTATTCATTCCATTTTTGGCTTTTCAAAAGAAAAGTTTCAATTCAGTTTTGTTATTAAACATTACCTAAAACTTATCAAAAATAAATAATAATTACCTTTGATTTTGATTTTAAAAAGAAATTTCTTTAATTTATACCAAAAAAAAGTTAACACTGTTTTCATTAGTGTGTGATTTGGATGTCTATTTTGTTTGATAAATAAGCAAAAAAAAAAGTTATTGATTTATTAAATACAAGTGATAAATTATTAATGATTGTTTACTTACAACATCATCAAAATAAATTAAGAATTCCTGAAATCTGCTTTATAAATTGTGGCAGTACATGAAGATAAAGTATCCACTGATGTTATCGAAAGTATGAATAGCAAGGATAACAGTGATCGAAGCTATTACCACAGTTAGAGACAATCGTTTGTTTGATGGTTTTTCCGGTTGTTAAAACCGTATGGATTCAAAGGCAGATATATAAATGGGAAGTTAAAAGGTCAAACGCTAGTCAAGGGATATTGGAAAATCAAACAAATAACCTAAAGCAACAGAACATTGATGACATCAATCAACAGTTACAACTTAAGGTATTTATTATTAATATGTATGTTAATTTTAATTTAAACATTAAATATTGGAATGTCAAGATAAATTAGATAAATAAGAGATTCCCAATCTCAAGGGTTTGTACCGGGGGGGATAAATCGATATACCGGGCGTATTTACATGGTTATGTATCATAATTTAAGGTTTTTGTATTAAAAGTCCATATTCACAAAGTGAATACTACAAATTAACTATAATAAGCTAAGTTTCTGTTTATTTTTACAATTACTAAATTCTTTGAATTTTGTTGTTTTGAATTATATTGAGACCATCATGGTCTGCTAGATAAACCTTTATTAGAGATTTTTCCTTAGTAGTAGTCCGTTTCATTCAAGTATCATTTTAAAATTAAATAACCCTTGGACAAATAGATACCGTATGTTTCTATATTAATTTATAATAAATAGTCCAGTTTTCTACAAAACAATAGCAAATCATCCATACCCGGTTCGACAATTGCAAAAGATAAACATCCCAATGAAACGGATCTTCCTGAAGTGGCATTCTTGTGGTGTCATCAATTAAAAAACATATGTTTCTGAAATTGGAAGTGAATCATTGTTGATGAATGCTGTGAGATTTTGGATACTCAAGGAAACGACTCCAATTTTTATTCAAATGATCCAGGTATTTCGCCAATAGCATTCAATCAAACAATTTTACAAAATATTTGGATTAGGAAGGGTAACTGTATTAAATATACCTTCGAAACATTTAATATCATATCGAAGTAATTTCAAATTGTCAATCTTTATTGGCATCGTTCGTGTTGAAACATCTTGTCGCAACAAGAAATTCTGGAAAATATGGTCAAAAATTCATTGAGTTTCATTTTTATAAAAAACTGCCAAATGGTTACAAAATTAAACGAGATTGGCTATCTATTCACCGTCAGCGTGAAACAGTTTTTTTGTTTTATTTACCGTTTATTTTTTGATTTGCATGGAAAATCGCTAGCATTTTCATTAAATGAATTCAAAAATTGGTATTTCGCTGCATGAAGAGTCTAAGTATCACTCGAGCAACGATTTTACATATAAAATCCGAATAAAAAACTAATTGACTTCCCAAAAATCGATCAATAATATAACTAAAATTGAAATGAGCTATTGGAAAATGATTGCGTGTTGTGAAGATTGTGAAACTGTAATGAAAATGTAATTGAAAATGTAAATGTAATTGAAAATGAAATTGGACATGGAAATTTTTGAATTTGTTATAGTTTTTGAAATATTTTTGGAATTTTGAAAAAGTTTGTATTATTGATTTTGCAATAATTTTTGCAGTATTTTTAAAATTTCGGAAAAAGTTTTAATTTTTGATTTTGTAAGAATTTTTGGAATATTTTTAGAATTTTGAAAAATTTTAAATTTTTGATTTTATTATAATTTTTGGAATTTTGAAAAAAGTTTTAATTTTTGATTTTGTAATAATTTTTGCAATATTTTTAGAATTTTGGAAAAGAATTTTTAAGAATTTTTGGAATATTATCGGAATTTAGAAAAAGTTTAAATATTTGATTTCGTTCTAATTTTTTTTATTTTTGGAATTTTGAAAAAGTTTGATTTTATTTAATTTAACAATATTTTTGGAATTTCGATTATAATTTTCCGGCAACGTATTGCTGTTTCGTGTTAGATTTGTAATAAATTTTTAAACAGAGAAAAAAAATACTTGTACTTTAACAAAGAGTTATGTTTGATATACATCGCTGCCCAAAACTAAAAACCATGTCCTCGTGAAAGTTTTTGGCCGAAAACTAGATCAAAATCCTTTACCCAGACCGAAGTCTTGATATCTCAGAGCTGTGAGATTTCAGCCCCCCCATCTTTCATATAACTAAATTGCAAGCAAAAACTCGGAATTTTATCTATAATTGTATAAAGTGTATTATAACGGAGCATAAAACGTACAAGCAAGAGGGACTGCTTAATTCAATTCCAAACATCTAGAGATCTATCATGTGGACCATCTAGGAGGGCTAACAGCAACAAAGAAGCAATACCGGTCTATATCCTGTCTATAATTGACGCCTTTTCCAAATTCGTATGGCTATAATCCGATTTTATGAATAAAGTTTGACCAACTTCTACCATAGAAAACAAAAACAAGACTAAAAAACCTTTTTAACGGTGGTTGTAATTTAAACAATAATTTTTTTAATTTTTTACACTATCGTAGTCCAATTTATATCTTGTATTTCATTCTGCAAAAGAAATTGCTTAAATACAATTTTACTTAACTTCTAGATAATTCGAGGTCAATTTCTTTACAAAACAACTCGAGAAATTGATAGCGCACGTTATGCATGTATTTTATTTAATGTTTTGGTTTCGTCGAACTTTTTTCTTAGAAACACTGTTACATGTTCATGAAAGTGATGTAAATGATTTTATTTTTCTTATTGGTGAATGGATAAGTTGAATTGAGTTTGAATACAAATTAGTTGTGTATTTGTCATTGAATTGATGGCCTTTTCTAATCCTATAAACCACGTCATTCAACTGGTTATATTATATTATAATGTTCTAAGGCTCTTTCCATGGAACTGTCAACTTTGGTGATAACCTTCGTTTTTGCTGTAAATAGTGTGGAGAGTTTTGCATAGGAGAATTGTAACGACCAACAAAAATCTGATCAGTGGGCGTTTTCTTTTAAAATCTAAAAACAAACAGTTTTGACATAATCACAAATACATTCCGTACTATCAAACAACTTAAGATCATTTCATAAATAATATCTAACTGTATACAATGTGTCACTATTTAAACAAATTCATCTTTTAGTTTATTACTTCATAATGTATATCTTTCATTCGAACTCAATTAACGGATCTTACATTTCGGTGTATATTCAATTGTTGTTTTATTTTATTTTTTTAACGAGAAACAAATATATTTTTTTTGTTAAACAGATAACGAAATAGAGTATATTTCTTCACAGGTGTGTGTATATTCTGCGCAGGTGTGTTGATCTTGCCATCATTAATAGAGTACTTCATTTTGTGATGTTTTGACTGAGATATGATTGCAGCATTATTAGTTGATTAAATTTTGAAGGAACTTATTATGTTTTGATGGTGTGAGACGGTTTGTTTGAATGATTTTTTTTCTGTATGTTTCATTAGCTTTTTTATATGTACGACAGATTTTCAATCTTGTTTGATTTGAATAAGAAAACCAAAGCGGAAGAGATAAATAGAAAGACTTTTTAAAAGCCCAAGTCGATAAGTTAAATTACATTCTTTATGCTGTAATAAGAAATAAGATATTGTAAGTAAATAATAAATAAGAAATTGTTGATTGTTTTTGATAACTGAAGTTGGTGATCTAGTTTCTTTAAAATTATGGGAAACAAACAAATCAAAAAATTGTAAAAATAGTTCTTTATTTGCCTTTTTTGGCAGTAATCAAAAACAAAAAAATACCATAAAACAGTTATTAAGGTCGTTTTATATAACGTCGCTTTAATAATGAAATAACGTATGCCATATATACGTTGTTATTATAAAATGGGTGCGCTGCATTCCCCATAAGGATGTCTATAAAGTGGCATTTTAATATTTTCCAATTTTTTTATAACTGGGGGTGAAAACTAATATATTGTTAATTAACGTACATGCAAATTTGAATTTGGTTAAATATTGAAACAGCGTAAATGCATGTACAATATTTCAATTCTTACAGAATAATAACTTGGGTAAAATCAGCGTCGTATACTTTACATACATTACGATCGCAACACGAAATGGTAAATCTAAAATATTGTATAAGCATCATTCATTACTACATGATATGCCGGTTCATATAAATAAAAAATTGTAAGAATATTATGCGTTAGTTCAATAATGATTAGTTTTAGGTTTATCGTACTTCCATGCAAAATGAAATAACGTATATGAAATATGAAATAACGTATAAGGTACCTGATTGACTTTTCACCTCTTTTTAGGTAGAAAAGCCAGCAGGTACCAATGTGAAATTTTAATATGCTATGGGGAAATTAGTCAAGATCAATTGGCAGAAATTTTTTTTCCAATATCTTTATTCATTCAATAGTGCTGCCGAGTTTACGAAAATCAGAAAATCGAAAAATCTTTAAACCCAATTATCTCGAAACTACACTTTTGCGAATACGTTGTTTCATTATTAAAGCGACGATAAAAGATAACTTTAAACTAAATTTGTAATAAAATATTATTGTATGAAGGTTTGTGAATACTTTGTAATAAAACTTTGATTTCATTGATTTTTACTTAATTAAAATTTGAAAAAGAAAACAAACTTGAGGTTATTTCAATGGCCAAAAGTCAAAATTTTGTTGTGGGAGTATGCAAGTGAGCATTGATATATTGAAAGGAAAGAAAGAATATATATAAACTTTGAATATCTTAAATTTATAGACATCGAAGATTAAGGAAAAGAAGAAGTTCTTATTTGGCCATAAATGAAGAGGAAAATGAAAATGGCGGAGTACAAGTAGGAGGTACGATAAGGACAACAATAGCGCAGTTCTAATTGCCTCAATAAGTGATTTGTGCATAACTGGAGGAATCCTGGATAATTTGAACTGGAAGCACTCATCCTATAAGTTATGTTTTCTTTGTATATCTTTTACATTTTTATGTGTATACATTAGACTGGTCGGTAAAAATTAAATTTTCCGAGACACCCCCTAAAAACATTCTTTGTGGTCAAAAAAACCGAAGGCATTATTTTTTTTAAATCAAAAGAACACGTGCCGCAAAATCATCGAAGTTGGTTTTTTGAAAAATTCGTAGATTTTTGTTATATTATTTTTTATGTTAATTTGAATTCCTATAAATATCGTTTGATAATCTAGATTCTAGAGATCTTCCTGGTCTTGGAAAGATATGGTATTTTAAATTTCCCCATTTTGTACACATTTGGTAATATTCCCGGTGTAGCAACCAAATCTTTTTTCTACTATGACAGAATATTTAGAAATTTGTTGATTAACTTGTTACACTCAGCAAGTTATACTAGTTGTCTTTCTTATTTGATCGAATCGTGACTATATATTATATTGCCTATCGTATCGGTATTACATTCTATCCCCTACCAGATGCGTCTTCTGCCTAGCTCGATTGTCTGTTAATTTGAAAATGAAATGATCTACAATCTACATCAAAGAATAAAACTAACACTTTTGGCTGTGGGCACTTGGGGCAGTTTTGGCGGGAAACTCCCGACGATGTCCTAAGAAGACGAAATGCGCATCGAGTTATAAAAAAATATAAAAAATTATTTAATTTGCGCAAGAGCAAGTGTTTTTCATGATGCTACATCAAAGATATTAAATTTTGCACTAATGCGAAACCAAAAAACACTCATGAACTCAATATCTAATAATTTACATGCAATATCCAAGTTCAACATTCAACGTTCAGTAGTCAAGTTATAAACCACTAAATTTTGCAAGAAAACGATCGGTCAAACATTAACATTAATTTGATTGCTCGAGACTGATAGATGGTGTGAATTTCACAGTCACAATTTCCTTAAACGATAAACAATCAAATCAAAACTCAATAAACAAATTCGATCGTTAAAAATTATTGCATATTATAAATAAACTAATAAAAGCACAACCTGCAATTTATTTTCGTTTATATTATCAATTTATATATCAGACCCCAGGGGGGTCTATTAAATTTATAATCTGTTTTTATTTTCTAACAATATCTTTTTTAACCCATTGCTTCACAAAATTTATTACAAAAACATATCTCTATAAAATTCGACAGCAACCAAGAACAAGCTAAGATGTCTGCAAAGAAAACATATTAATGTCGAATTTTATTATAATATTTTTATTGTTGAATATGAAAATCAGAAGACCACAAAAGGAATATAATCACATGATGATCGTAGTATAATATTAATTATGATGATCGCGAACCCTTTAATTATTTGAGTGTTAAATAAGAGAACCATAAAAAAGTAATAAATTATTTAAAGATGTGTTAAATATAATGAAAATAGCCAGTGTAGAATTGGACTTTACATATTATATTTTCAATATGGAGACCCGTTGCAGAAATCTGTAACATATCAATAATTGAAAAACATATAAACAACATTTTACGATTTTCATGGCTAATCTTAATTGGAAAGACTACTGTCTAATTCAAATCTGTAATAACTTTATTGTAAAAAACGAAAAAAAGAAGATCAATGACATGTGCATATATGATTTATGAGAATCTGTACCATCGACGGTAGATCGATTTTAGTTTTGTATTTAAATTCCACTTTTATCTTCAATATCTCGTGCCTTTTGGCAATAACTAATAAATTAAAAATATTTTTAGATTTTGAAAGCAATAAATTTATTGTGCATAATATTAAGATGCAAAAAATCAAAACAACCGAAACGTATATTAATAAGAAAAAAACAAATGAATCGAGTTTCATCTCATTTCATTTTCCTACCGTTTTTTAATTTTATTTTCATATAAATAAAAAAAAAGTTAAATATCGTTTCTGTTACGCTGCCATTCAGCATTAATATTGGAATAAGAATCTGAATTTAATTCAATTTAACAAGTAAAAGAGATATTTAAGCTAAAGCGATTGCATTTGTTTAAATTTTTTACTTTATGATCGATCGCGTGATCGTGGGCTTCATTTAATTTTATGATGATATAATTTGAGGTTATATTTTCGTGAAATTGATCGTGTAGATTTCTTTTAACATGAGATTATACTGAAATTACATAGAATTTATTTTTTTAATTAATTTGTTTTCTTTAACTTATAATTAATAGAAAACGGAAGTAACCTTTCTGTTATATTTTATTCTCACCTTTTTCCTAAATTTTAAAAAATATATTTGTTTTCAGAATGATAATTTATTTTGAGCTGTAGGTATATTTTTAAACGATCAACAAATAATCGTTTGATGATGATCGCGCAATTTTTTTCAAAATATTTCGAAATGTTTTTTTATAATTTCGAAAATAAACAATAAAAGAAGTTATACAAATGAATTATAATTTTATTTAACTTTTTATGAAACTGGAACAGGTGATCGTAATATTGTTATTTTTGCTAATTGAACATCAAGAGTAAGAATATTATGATGGATCAAGAGATCAGTTGGTTGATCTACATACATTTATATGTATACAAATATTATTATTTAGTTACGCAACTCGCAAGTCAAGAAATTGATAAATAATCTAACACAATCTGTTTCTGTTTGTAAAGGATAGACCGACAGGCACGTGGTTGTAAGATCAATTATATTTATATTTTTTTTTAAGTTTTGACATGCAATGTATCTGTCACTCAGTTTCAATTATAAACACTAAATTACATTTACATTAATGGGGTATAATTGGTCTATCGTGTTTGTTTTTGAATTGTATCTATAATTGAATTGTTTTGGATTATGGAGACTAAGTATAATGAGAAAGAGATATTGACAGTTATGATTTTATTTTATTATATTTCGATTCATTCTTCTAGCTTAAAAGTTCATGACGAATTTAGAGAAATTTTCTTTTGATAATTAATCAATAATTAATAAGTCTAAATAAAAATTTGTGAAAAGTTTGGTTAGCTTTACAGATTCCAATCAGCAACTGAATGTTCTCTGTCACAATAACCTCAATTACGGTTGTCTGATCTTCAAAAACACCCTGTTGGATCCAATTCAAATCCGGTTGGCACAAAAAAAGGCTGAGTGTTGTGAAAGAATTCATTGTAATTTTTTTTGTTGAATGTCACCGTACGACATTTATAACTCTAAAATATTAGTCATTCGATCAAACTTAACTTAATGTATTAAACTTAAATCTCAATTATTGCTTTTGATTTATAATTTTACGTGTTTCTATTTTGCCCTATACTTTGATCCTCTTATTTTGTTATGCAAACACAAAAACACATTAACAACTAAAATAGTTAAGAAAAACCAAACTCTAAACACCTGATGATATCTGAATAGATAGCTTCAAATCTCAACCCATTGTTAACTGGTATTCATCTGACAGACCATCTCATAACAGACAAACAAAAAATTATAAAATATCTGATAATTATTAATTGAATATCAACAAATTCATCCCAAACATTATTTTAATGTTAAAGAAGAAGAATAATAAAAAAAAACACTTAATCTTTTGCTTCTGATCACAGACTGATTAATTCTTACTTAAATTTTCTTAGAATTAAAATTATGTTTTACTTCATTGTATTTATTGTATTTCAATTTCGTCAAATCAAATAAACTAATAAAAATTGAATTCAAATTTCAACTTTGTCTTGTTTATAGAGAAGTAAAAACTTACTTCATATTATTGCAAGTCATTTAATGGACGCCAGAAATTGAAACTTAAGCCAACAGCAACAACAATGCATAATGTTTTGTTTTAAATATTTTATACGGTTTTGACGTTTAGTATTGATAATTTTGACATGTTGGTAGGAATTTATTTTTTTTGCTTTATATGTTACACAGATTATTATAATTACTAAAAAGTGTTTACGATTAATATGGGATAATATTGGTAAGTATGTATATGAACTATTCAAAAATTACGTAACACAATTTTTGCAGTTTTATAAACCCCTACCCTCCCTACCGCCTCGTATCAGATCGTAGCAAGTAGGGAAGATATTGGTGTTCCCACTGTAACAGAATTGAAATACTCACTCTCTCCCCCAGGCCGTTGCGATAGTTTTAACATTGCACCTCACCTATATATATTGTTACGATTTTCTAACTTTACTTCGAACTAGCCTAACTTTCAATTCTTTTTCTGAGTTCGATCACTGATTCGTAAAAAAACAAACCAGGTTTTATTAAGTATTCAACACCTTAATTGTTCCACAAAAACAGGAAACAATACAGCAATCGGTATTCCTAACTAGAATATTCTGTTGAAATTTTAAAAATAGCTTCTATTTACACGATTTTATATGCACGGTACAACGTTTTTTTTTACAATTAATTAATTTTACATTCCAATTAAACGTCTTAAACTATCGCAATTTTAATTATAACTTTACCATTGCAGGTTTAAAATAAAACTAACTAATTCTACAATTTTGCATAATTGACCGATTATTCGAGGTCACTTCCGATTAATCGAGGTCAATCTAAAAATATTCGAAATATTATTTCATGTTGGCCCTGATTCTAAGAAACGAATGTGACCTTGATTTTACTTTTGAAAAATCGTATATCGAAAAATTAAGGTTTTGTATTTCTTTGCGTTCATGCGCAGAACTGTAACAATATGTTATTACTGGACAGTGGATTTAATTAGTAGTAGCAATCCATGGAAAAAGTTTACACCGAAAATCTGTGTTCTGCCATAGTGTAAATTAGATGGAGTTTTATATTTCATGCTACGAGTCCCGATAGTGTTATAGTTTGGAGGACATGTATCGAAAAATAAAACAATTGTGCTAGAATTATTACGACATATATTTGTTTAGTATTTAACCCAAACGATCACCACAACTAATATTTCGGGTGCAACAACTTATGCGAAAACGTATTTTTTTGTTTTTCTCTTTTTGTCTCTCTGAGAAACCGTTATTTCTTTCCAAAGACGTGCGCACATTTTTCATTTGATTCAAAATTGTACCATTATTGCGAGTTTTTTTTAAATCAATAAAAAAAAAAGGTCAAAAAAGTGCGAATAAAATTCGCTCGCTCGTGAATGTAAAAGAACACAATATCAAAAAAAATTGCTGCTCCACACCACACCAAAAATGCTGCTTCAAGTTAAATCTTATCCATAGCTTTTTATGATAACTCAAGAAAGATTCAATTAAACCAGCTTATATAAATAGCTTAAATTTGATTTTTTTATCGGTCAATCAAGTGTCGAAATTTAGGGGGGTTTAGTCTACAAACCAAAAATTTTTTTTTACAATGACATAAAAACTGTGCATTGTAAAATTCTAAAAAATCGTAATGCTTCTTAAATTAAGTGCTCCTTCATATGACACCCTATTTAATTTTGTCGAAATGGTTTTTAGCCTCCCTACATTCAGGTGTGAAAGTTGCACTTTTTTGACAACAACACAAAAACTGTGTACCACAAAATACTAACAGAAATTCCAAAGATTTCTAAATTAGGTGCTCTTTCAAATGACACCCTCCTCCCCCCCCCCCCCACTCGCTTGGATTAAAAATATTTTTTTTACCCTCTCCACCTCCGTCCTCTAAACACCCAGAAATATAATTATTTGAGATTTCACTATGATTTTCATTCAAAATTTACCAAACTTCCGAACTCTGTAAATTTTTACAAATTTTTCTGTCAATCAGTGTCAAAACGTAGGGGGGAAATGTCTGAAGGTTGCGATTTTTTAACAATAACACAAAAAAAATGTGCTCCCCGAAGTTCTAAAAGAAATTGCAATGATTTTTAAATTAGGTGCTCTTTCAAATGACACACTACTCGCTTGGGCCAAAAAATTTTTTTTACCTTCTCGACCCACATCCCCCAAACACCCAGAAATATAATTATTTGAGACTTCGCTATAATTTTCATTCAAAATTTACTAAACTTTCTACTTCTGTGAGTTTTTTCGAATGCTTCTGTCAATCAGCGTCGAAAGGTAGGGAGGAGAGGCGGGGGGGGGGGGGGGAGGGGTGTAGTTGAACGATCTGAAGTTTGCGGTTTTTTCACAATAGCTCTAAAGCTGTGCACCGAAAAATTCTAAAAACGTTTTAAATAGCATTTTTACCGCTTCTCATATCCACCCTCTTAATAAATATAATTATAACTATGTGACGCTTTTATATATATTATTTTATAAACTTACTAATTTTAGTGAGGAGCAAAATTCCAAAATAAATTTTTAAGCAATACCGAAATGAAGCCGTTTCATACGATACCCTACTTGTATCTATTTGTATTTTCGTAGCCCTGTAAAACAAACGAAAACATCTTTAGTTTTATTTGTATCTGTCACCTTATGTAAATAGATTAGTTTTATATGCACCTCAAATTTCAAGTCCATAGCATTTATAATTTACGAAATAGTCGTTATAATATCAATATGTGAAAAACTCGTTTTGCTCTCTCCAATAGGGTTCGATATAAAAAACGGAACCCTAAAAACCCTACCACAAAAAATAATAGTATCTTCCTCCCTGCGAATGTATAAAAAGTAAAGAAAAAAACTGACATTTTGGTTTTTACTATAACCAAACCTATAATTTTTGATATTTTATCAATGAAAAATAAATTTGTCCTTAATGAGAAAAGTTTGAGATCAAATTTTGAATTTTCATAATATACTTTGAGAATCTTAACATTACTTAAATATTTTTTCGGGTTGTTAAAAAATATTGTTTGTCCTATATAAAATATTTGACTTAAATAATCACTGAAAATAACACAATAAATTTAAATTACTCTCATAACTGTTTTCATGCATCTTATAAAAATTAGCACAACTATATGAAGAAAACATTTAATATTTTTTGGCATTTTACATTTAGAATTGTTTTTAATTTATAATTTAATAAAACGTTTGCATTGGTAATTTAAAAAAAAAATGAAAAAACAAGACATGGAATATTTTATTTCACATTCCATGTCTCATCACTATTTTTACTGTCACTATTTTTTATATACTCTGTTCATATATAATTACTTCGGTCTGAAAGACCAAAGCATTGAATTCTCGAGCCAAAAGTAAAATTCCTATCCCCACTTTTTTGGCATTTCCCGACGTTTTAGGACCTACTGATTCTAAAAAAGCAAAAAAAAAATGTATGTCTGTCTGCCGGCTGGCTGTCACAACCGACGAAATCTAGAAAACCGCTGGAGCGATTTCAAAATTTTTTCAGGAAATGGGTATACTCAATAGGAAGAGCCGAAAGGACGGTATGTTCGATAACTGTACCGGAAGTGTGTCAAAAAAGTCGTCAAGTGTGTCAAAACAAGGAAATATGCATATTTATTGCTTAAAAAACGTTCATTTTAAGTGATTAGGAATAGGAACATTGAATTTGGAGGAATCTTGATTGGTGTGTGAGACCAAAAACTAGACTATTGCGCTATAAGTTTGTCAAAAGAATGTTGTCAAGTGTGTCAAAAGAATGATTTTCATTTTTTAGTCAATTTTTTGGAACAAAAATTAAATTAATTATTTGGTTGACATGAAATGTTAGCGAATATGATATTGGACATGGAAATATTTGATTTTGTTATATTTTTTGAAATATTTTTAGAATTTTGGAAAAAGTTTTTTTAATTTTTGATTTGGAAATAGATTCAATTTTTGATTTTGTAATATTTTTTGAGTTTTGAAAAAAATTTGGAGTTTTGATTTTGTTATAATTTTTTAAATATTTTGTTATAATTTTTGCAATATTTTAGAATTTTGAAAAGTTTAAATTTTTGATTTTATTATAATTTTTGAAATATTTTTTGAATTTTGAAAAAAGTTTGCATTTTTGAGTTTGTGAATTAAGAAATTTCGCAATAAATTTAGAACTTTGAAAAAAGTTTTAAGTTTTGATTTTGTAAGAATTTTCGGAATATTTTTAAAAAAGTTTGAATGTTTGATTTTATTATAATTTTTGGAATTTTGAAACAGTTTGTACTTTGATTTTGTTATAATTTTTGGAATATTTTAAGAATTTTGAAAAAACTTTGAATTTTTGAATTATGAATTTTTGCAATATTTTTAAAATTTTGAAAAAATTTAAATTTTTGATTTTATTATAATTTTTGGAATTTTGAAAAAAAAAATGTATTTTTGATTTTGTTATAATTTTTGCAATTTTTTAAGAACATTGGAAAAAGTTTCAATTTTTGAATTTGTTAAACTTTTTTGAAATATTTTTAGAATTTTGAAAAAAGTTTCAATCTTTGATTTTGTAATTGTTGTTGTAATAATCACATTCGAGTGTAAAATAACTTTGGAGACATTAAAAAATTATATATGGAATAATATAAGTTTAAGTTATAATCAAATTGGTTTGTTTAAGAATTTGGAAAATCTATAAGTTTACATATTTTGTTATGTTTTGACCTACAAAAAGGCCAAAGAGATCACAGAAGTGGTTTAAATTCTAATGAGTTATTTTTACGTGTAGTGAAACCATTTCAAAATATACGAGGCACTTTAGACCATTTGTTTCGTGACTATAACACATTTCGAATATGAAAGTGATTGCTCTATGCACGCAAAAAATAATGATAAGTTCTACAAATTTTTTATAAATATACCTACAACACACAAAATTTTTTTATAAAACTATATTTATTTTTCTAAAAATCCAAAAATAATTTGTAACTCAATAAATCTGTGATTACTTATATCAAATAATTTTTTTTTTTCAATTTTCAATATTTTTGGTGTACTTACAAAAATTTTGTGAGTTGTATTAGTTAGTTTTTTGTACTTAGTTTTTTTTTGAGTATATGTTCATGGCCTGCAGTTTTTCAGTCTCCAAAGTTTGTTTTTAAGTCTAAGGTTTGGACTACGAATTGATTGGTATTAAATACTCTAACCAACCTTTTTTAACCGATACAAGCCATTATGTGATATGTCAGATTGTTTAAAAATAACCTTATTTCAAAATCATTGTAAATCTAATCTGATTGACCTTAAAC
This sequence comes from Diogma glabrata, assembly GCA_963693315.1. Classification (NCBI taxonomy): domain Eukaryota; kingdom Metazoa; phylum Arthropoda; class Insecta; order Diptera; family Cylindrotomidae; genus Diogma; species Diogma glabrata. The sequence continues at coordinate 13,735,040 of OY856187.1, read as the reverse complement.
CTTAACCTCAAGTATATAGGGAGGTTAAATTATAAAATCCGCATATAAAAATTCATGTTTGGTATAGTCAATTTCTTATGTAACTTAAATTATAATTTAAATCAAATCACAGGAACAAAAATATAAGTCATGAAAGACAATGAACCTGCATGTTGAGTAATAAACATTTTTTAATATTTATGTTTAAACTAATTACATATTTTTCACACAAAAAATCAAATTCATTTGCAATTGTAATTTTTCATTCAATTCAAATAAATTAATTCAATCCAGTGTCTTATAATATAACTATTTAGTTATATAAATACGATGACATTCGTAGTAATAAAATTATGAATTGAAATCGGTGTAGTATACCCAAATGTCACCGTGTTTATCGCGTAAAGTCTCTGACCAGAACAACACAATACTTCTAACCTGGAAATGAGATAAAAACGGGCTATGGCTTTCTTGCCATTCAAGATAATTAATTTTTCATTGAATTCAATTTAATGAATTCAGTTCTAGGATTTTCTAATTCTAAAAAATTAAATTCAAAAAATGTAACAGCCTCTGCAAACGTCGGTTAACAATAAACTTTTAATAACAAATAGAAATAACATTGTTGTTTCATGATTCATCCTCATTCATCCAAGGTCACATATGAAATAGAATTGAAATTGAAGAAAACATGTTAATTAAGTTCCTTCATCACTCGTTACGGAAAATTTCATCCTCGTGAAGAATTGCCATCATTTAAGCTCATACAAGAATTTATTATTTCCTTAATAACTTTATAATTACACGAGTAGGTAAGTGTTATTAAATGAAAAGATACTGAATTATGGAAAAAAATATTAACTATAACGTAATAGTTAATAAAAAATGCAAATTATTTAGAATCATATATTTATCAATAGTTTATAAACTTTATACAGCATGTTTTAAATCGAGACTACAGGTTGACCTCGAATGATACTCTAAATAGTTAAACACTGCGCGCGCTCTGCTCTCTATCTCAAAAATGGTTCAATATATAAAAAAATGTTTAAACAAAAGTTGTAGAGAATTTAATCCTCTACAATATTTATTATATATACAAATAGCATAAAGTCCATAGGAAACGAGATATTTGCAATAAATGTGTATAAAATCGATTTTTTTACCTTTGACCTTGGAATATCTGTAGACGCGGACACCCTACGATAAGTAGGTTTTGAGACAAGATTTAGGGTGCCAAAATAAAGGTTTATACAAGTTTACAGCCGACTATCTCTCATTCCGAGGTGAAACCCCTAATGTTCCTGGACTAATTGTGTTTTAGAAATTCAAATATATTACTCTACATAATACTGCCACAGCGAGAAACCACAAAGTTTTCAATATAGATATTAAAAAAAGAAACAAAACTTCATTTGTCCATCATTAACTAGTTTAGTCAACACCAATAATAATAACAGTAACTTTATGGTCCAAATACATGTTCAGAATTCTGCATGCAGCGCAATTAGAACATGTGTTGTTATATGACGGCAATTACATGTAAATTCTGCATGCAGAAAAATTCTGCAAGATATCTCTAATTCTAATTTCGCTGCACAGAGGCAGTGCTACCACAATAAAAAAAACAAAAACTACTTGAAAACTCAGATAAAAATGGATGATTTTGACATTTTGTTTGAATTATTTTTTTATAACTCAAATAAAAATGAATATTTTTTTGAAAATGAAATTATTTTTGTAATGAGTATTTGTTTATAAAGATATTCAAATATTCTAAATAATCCAAATTATAAAATCATTAAAACTAATATTGTTAATTAATAAATTTTTGGGAAAGGATTATCGGAAACAGTGGTATATGTAATTTGAACTTAAATTTTAATTTAGACATAAACGTTTTTACAGGCAACGATTTAATTATTTTCTTCTATCTTTTAATTAAAAACACAGTTTTCTTTAAATTGCGACAACTTTCACTTATAACTATTTCATAATACGTAAGAACTCGAACTGTCAGTCTTACGAAAATTCTGCACGTCAAATATATAAAAATTCTGCACATCTATTTTAGATGCAGATATGCATGCAACACTGCGTGCAGACTTTCTGCACATGTATTTTGGGCATTATCATTGGTAAAATTATGGAAATCAAATACGTTTTTGTCCTTTGATGTAGTAACTGACGGCACTTGACAAAACATGATTAATATTAAAATAATTAATTTAATTATTATTAAAATAAAATTATTATTAAAATATTTTACTACCGTAAAAAAATATAGTTAAATTTTTTTAGTGTTTCGTACGCTCCCGGAGATGGTGTAACAACCGAAATCGATTGAGCAGTTAAATTTAAGTAAAATATTGTAATTATTTTTATATTTAATTAAATATCTACATAATACTATTTTGCAAAACAGAACAAGTGTTTTTTATTTCAATTAAATTCTTAAATCTGACTATCTCTGTTCATTGTATATTTGTTTGTGGAGTATGTACTCGACATTTATCTTGCTAGACATTCGGCTGGTAATGATGTGATGCGCCAGAATCTGCAAATTAATATTAGTCATCTAAATTAGTTGAACGGTTAGCATGATAATACATATTTCAATAAATTGACATCAAGTTTTCTTCTATATTCAATAATAGTTAAGCCTAATAATAGTAGTTAAGTCAATGTCTCGATTTAATTCATGTAGAAGTACAATATAACATTTAATCAAGGATGTGTGAAAGCCAATAAAAACCAGTTTTTTGTTCTATTATGTAAAACTTATATATCATTCCATGAAGCTATTGTAAATTTTTATTTTTTTTTTTTTCAAACCCAACCGGAGATACCTTTTATTGGCTGGTCCTGGCAATTGTTGCATAAGATAAATCAAATCAATAATAATACAATTCGTAAAACAATGTTGCGGCTCTGGTCATGATGTGATGATAACCGATATGGTACGATATGATGATAGAAATTATAATCGATCAAACAATAAAAAATTAAACGTGTTATTGAGCGTTTTTTATAATAACCTCTCCTTTTCAAGGCCACAGACCACCACCAATAATATTAAAACTCCCATGCTATTAACCATATTTATTAAACCACTTTCACCTGTCCATTTATTTGAAACCACAGCTGTTGTATGATTTAGTATGAATATAATCCAAAATATAAGCAAACAACTACATTCCAATCGAGTTTGTGTTTTTTTTATTTTTATTTTATTTATTAATAACACTATAGAGATAATATGATTTTTATCACCATATTAATATACAAAATTTTATCACTTTAAAACATCGATTTTGTTATATGTTTTATTTTGTATTGTTATATATAATTCATTATATTTTTTTTTTAATTTTATTTTTTAATTAATTATTTAATTAAATTTAATTAATTAATGTTTTTAATAGAGGTGAAACTTATATTTTGTATTTTTTATATTATATTTTGTGTTTTTCGATTAGTCACGATTTAATTCCGATCGACTGTCTTGTTTGCAAAATGTCCATGTCCATAAAATAAAAAAAATTATGAATCAACAACATATCAAAATCGATGAAAAAAAAATCATTACAAACAGGGCTGAGAAAGATATGAATAAAAAAGATAAGTTGTATTGATTGATTCATGCAAAAGAAATCTGTCCGGACAAATCAAATTTTACGGCGACAACAGCTTCGTAACAATCATATCATGGACTGTCACTTCTTCTCTCGATCAAAGTTGTTATTTGATGATTATTTTAATTTTTATATTATTTAATTGTCTTTACCGGATCAAAAATTAATCATTATAACACTTGAACGGTGTTATAAAATATACATGTAGATATAGTAATTAAATATATTTCAAACGTTCAAAAGAAAAATTACAATCAAATATTACTGGAAATTGTGTTTACAATTATTGGAAACTTATAACTGTCATGTGAAAAATAGGTAAACAAAAATCGATCCGTTTCGCTTCGGGTTTTTAAGTCATCAAACCAAAAAAAAAGTAAGCTGTCACGGGACACCCAGCAGATGTGAAACATAAAGTTGATAGTACAATTTATAAAATAAATTTTTATTAAATTTTACCAAGCAAACACACACGTTGACACACATTTATAAAACATACATGCTAGCGCATAACCCATTGAGTGGTAAAAGATGGTTAGAAGATGACAAACCATACTGTTTCTTTGGCACCCTGGATGTTAAAATTCCCTTTAACTGGAACTAAATGAAAGCACCAGAAGAACTGCACGTACCTGACTACCTGTTACGTATAATAGCAAGCTACTTTGTACTGAATGTAAGAGCACTTATAAATTCTGGGCAAAAGTGTTTGGCAAAAGAGGTTGAGGCTTGGCAGTAATATCTGACAGTAAAGGGTCAACCTCCTGCGCGAAGCACTTTTCCATCTGTTGTACTGCAACATTAGTCAAGTAATAGTATAAAATTTTAGATTCGGCTATGTTCTATCAAATTCAGTTAATTGTATTCTCTTGTATTAACGCAACCAAGCAAAACGACTAACTTTTAAGCTCGCCTTGTACATTCAAAAAACAACAAATATCAATAACATATACAATCGATCTTTATCATAACGTACGTAGCCATTTGGGCCATTTTATTGAATTCTTTTATTACATATGTAAACATTCGGGTAATTTGATATTATATTGAGTGTAATGAAGCGCTGCTTCATTGGTAATTCAATGAAGTGGCATAGCAGGCCGCGCACCTAGTGAGATTTATAAAGCCCCAAACTAGCTTAAGTAAGTGGGGTCGAAAGAAGAATACCTGCTGCTCCAACACAAATATCAGTATAGTACGCGTGTCTCATGATAAAATAAGCGGATATATAAGAATCAAGTGAGCTGAGTAGACTCTGGCGACATCCGTATATGAACAAGCCGCGATAACCACGTCCAGTCCCATATTTTTAACACCCTCTCACGCACACTCACATATACTCACACACACACATATACTCACACACCCACATACTCACACACGTATGCACTCATCCATGCCCATACGCGCATTCACACTACGCGATACGGCCAAACTACCATATTTAATCCAGTAGATTAACTGGTTATCATTTTCATAACTGTGGATATGCACATTAGGAGAGGTACCACCAGGATACAGAATGTTTTGATTAAGGAAACCAGTTCAGGAAAAGAATATCAGATGACGAAAGATCTAGTGCTCGACGGCTTGAATATAAGGACTAATATTGATGATTAACAACAGTTAGTGCATGAGAGTGGATCGTGTTTTAACTTTTTGGTAACCGATTGTAATGCTTTCCATGCAATAGTTCGAGCATCAGAACTTACTACAAGCTGTTCAACTGTTTCTACTAGTGTAGGCTGATCATACTTGTATAACTTAGTCCATGAATCAAACAATGATGTCAATATACCTCCCTGTTTGGAAATTGTTTATAGTACAATCACATTAGGCCCCACACATATGTTTAACCAACGAGATGCATATTCTCATATGCCGTTGTAACATTTCTATTAATTTTTTTCCAAACTAAAAAAAAGGTACTCAAAAAAAAATCTTCAAAAATAATATTGTAATTATTTGCACTTTGTAATGTAGTACATGAATTATCGAATTGGCAAAACATTATCCGTTGAGATGCAATAATTGGATTAAATATTGGTATGGTAACAATAGAATGAAGGCATTCTTTTTCATCCACCATATCTTCTTTCACCAATCTATTCGTTACTGCTAAGCCACGAATTCCGTTTTTCATTCCATCATCAAATTCGGTAATGAACCCCAAAACAATTGCTTGAGTGAATATTAATAACGGTATGTGTTATTATGGTTTTCCATATTATTCACTGTTTGTGTGCTTTTGTCACTTTTGAATTAAAATGCAATATTTAAAAATATACTTTTTACTGTTTATTTTTAATTTTTTATTTTATTAATAATAATATAAACTTCCTTATAGTAGCAATTTGAATTGAATAAAAATTTAAAAAGTATATTTTAAAATATTGCATTTTAATATTAATAAGCCATCCATTTTTAATTTTAATTACTTATTAGTTTTTATCAATAAGTTATGCAATATTTATGTAAAATTCTTGTTTATTCGGTTCTAATTGGATTATGGCAGACACACGTGCATGCAACAAAGCTACTCTCTCATACGTATCCATATCCACACAACCATATATACACACTCAAACACCTACATACATATCCATAATCATTCATACCCAAACATAGAAAAAGTTAAAATATTACTCACCCCATAGCTAGTCCAGATCCCGCCACAAAAAGCTCCTTTACTCATGCATCCTCATCCAGTATATGGTTTGTGGAATTCCGCTGGCAATACTTGTAGATATTCAGGAAATATCCTATTATTCAGCCTTCCGGATGACGGAAATGTTGGGAAATTGTTTCAGTAAAAGTTTTTTGATTGTCACGGAAGTGGTTGTTCTTCCGGAAATATCTTTAATTATTCAGCGTACAGGATGACACCAAATGCAAAATACAAATGGTTGATACGGAAATGTACTGCAGTATTCAGCACACAGGACGCAATGGTGGCACATGATAAATTGTTTAATGTAGACTGCCAGCCAAAGCGAATACACCATCCGGACGCAATCACTTGGTCACTTCACGTTGAAACGTTCGCTGTCCCCGAAATATAACAACCCTAGCCATATACTTCCAAATTTTATTTATTTTACAGATTTGTTTTTGTTGATCTCCTCTCTTTGAGACACTGGTTTTCACAGAATTATTATTTTTACTTCGCACAGATACAATTACGATTTTTATTGACTAACAGTCTCTTTTATAAAGAATTATCACAGAATTTTCCATACATATACGGTTATTTAACAGATTTTTATTGCCTAACTTTACAATATTCACTAACATAGAATTATGATAAAACGTTGGACATGCGAACAATAATGATTTATATTCAATATTTTATTTACCAGATTTTTATTGCCTATTTTTACAATATTCGCTAACACAAAACTATGATAAACGCTCGACATGCGAACAATTATGATTTTTTTTCAATATTTTATTTAACAGTTTATTGCCTATTTTTATAATATTAGTTAACACAAATTTATGGTAAACATTGTATATACGTACAAACAAGAGTTTTTGGTTCTTTTTTTTTGGATATTTTCTTTCTTTTTATTGATTTTTATCATCAAATTAATTAGATTTGTAATAAGTTGAAAGAAAACCACACCCAAAAACAAAACTCAATGTGTAAACGTCAAAAATCACAATCGACAGCAAACAGCTGTTAACCGTTTAGCACAGAATAGAATTAAGAGACAGAAGTCCTCTATCGGCTTCTATTTATAGTATATTAACGGCCGGTTGTAAACAATAACAAAACGATAAGTTTGTTCCTTGGGAACTTTCGCTCATTAATATACCCACTAAGGAGTCTGCACATCTCTTTCATAACAAACTGAAAAAAATTATGTAAGAGATAATTACGAATTGGAGGCAAGAAACTGTGTTTAAAAAAAAAAGTAAATACAACTTCGAAAGTTCATGACATTATAGCAAACGAGAGGTAACATATTGCTTGATTTATAAATCAGTGCATTTTTTTTCTTGTCTTTTTGGGGAAATAGAGCGATTCCAAATTAAGGAGCTTTTATCCACCCGTCAAGTTGCTTTTATCCACCCGTACCTGTCGGTTGTTCGTTCCAAATTTTAATTTTAATTTATTTCCCGTTTAATGTTTGTTTTTTTTTATCTCTCAGACGTGTTACAATTTTATGTTGTATTTTATTTTGTTAATTAATTTCTTGACGTGTACAATCAAATGTTGTATTAAATAGTATAGTGCAGTTTTAAAAAAGTGTTTCGTTCATTAAAGTTTAAATTAAAGTTTAAAAACTATAATCTATAACAAAATCTAAAACAATTAATTTATAAAAAGTGAAATTTAACGGCATTCCTTTTATTCCGCTTCCTACTATACATATGCACATTCAACATTACACAAATTCACTTGATTGATATCCAAATTGTTTTCCCATTTTTTTTTTCAAATTTTAGTAATTTTATTGACTCAAATTTTTGCTCTATTAATATAGAGTAATTTAGTATATCATATTCATAATAAATACCGTATCAGCAATTCAATTAATTAAACTCAATACAACAATAATTTTCAATTATAGGCATCTCTTTCTTGTCTGTTTACCATTGCCGATAGGATAGCGAGAACTCACAGAGCTGCGAAATTTTTTATGGCCTATGCCAATCTTATCTTTGCGGTCTTTGTTGTGCTCATATATCTGTCCCTTTTGGTTTTGGCTTTTACTATTTCCTCTTTAACTAAACCATTATCAATTTCAATAAAATGCCTACTCCTTATTCCAACTTCGTAATCGATTCCACTAACATTCAGGGTCTCTCAAAAAACTTTCTTAGCATTCAATACCATCTTAACCACAAGAAACCGCATTTACTTGCGCTAGGTGAAACACAAGTTTCAAATATAGATAATGCACGATTCAGTTGTAACAATTATTCTCCTGAATTTGCATTTTTTGAACACCGGGGTGTAATGATATATATACGTAATGATGTTAAATATACAAGGCTTTTCCAGTACGAAACAAGTAGTATTTCTGAATTCTGCTTTATTTGGCTCAAAATCATAGTAAATAAACACGATCTCTATCTCTGTTATTTATATCGTAGTCCTTCATACCACCATAATCAAACCTTGGAAGCATTTAATTCTCTTACAGACACAATCGACGAAATCTTCATTACCGCGCCTAATGCAGAAATTGTATTAGCAGGTGATTTCAATGTTCATCACAAAGATTGGCTACGTTTCTCAACCAAAACATCTTTAGAAGGTCAATATGCTAAATTTCTTGCTGATTCCAATCAGCTTACACAGTTAGTTGAAAGGCCCACCCATATTCCAAATATTGCAAGCCATTCTTCTAACTTACTGGATCTTTTCATGACAACTCATTCTGCTAAATATACCTGCTCAGTCGACGCTCCTCTTGGCAGATCTGACCATTGTGTAGTTTCGGCCTATTTTGAAACAAGTTCTCAAGCTCCAAGTCCAAAATTGTCTCCTCCTCGTAAGGTTTGGCATTACAATAGATGTAATTGGCAGAACCTCAACAAATTCTACAATGTAATCGACTGGCGGCTATTTTTGCAGGATAAAAATGTTGATCAAGCTACTGCATTGATCACATTCATTATTCTACTATAGGAATGAATATTTTTATACCAACCAGTATTGTGAAAATTAGAAATAAATCCAAATCCTGGTTCTCTGATGAATGTTATATAGCTAAAATTAACAAAATGTTAGCGTTTGACAAATACCAGAGTGATAAATCTCCCAGTAGTAGATCACTTTATATCAGGGCTAGAAACAACTGTCATAGTATATTTAAAAAAGCTAAATTTCTTTTCAACTCCAATGCTAAGCGAAAAATTTTACGTGCCACTAAAGGCAGCCGGTCATACTGGAATTTTATCCGAGAGGTTGGCAACAACTTTATCAAATCCTCTATTCCACCATTGATTGATAAGCATGGCAACCCTGTAATCGAAACCATAGCGAAGGCAGATCTACTTGCTGCAAATTTTGCTGCAAACTCTGTCGTTGATGATGCCGGTATATATCCGCCGATCATTCCACCTGTCCAATCATCAATGAATAAAATTTACTTTCGTCCTAGAATTGTGCGGTCAACATTGCTTAATCTAGATCTTAGCAAATCTGCTGGTCCAGACGGAATACAACCTATTGTATTAAAACGTTGCGCTGATACCCTGGTGTATCCACTTATTAGTCTCTTTTATTTATCCCTAAGCTCTGGTCTTTATCTATCAATGTGGAAGCTGACCAATGTTCAACCAGTCCCGAAAAAGGGCAATAAGTCTGACCCATCAAACTATCGTCCCATTGCAATAACTTCGATACTTGCTAAAGTCATGGAAAAAATTATCAATCACAAACTAATGGCATATCTTGAAAACAACAATCTTCTCCATGACCGCCAATATGGCTTTCGTAAAACACGGTCTACTGGTGACATTATGTCAGTCCTCACGGAGAAATGGGGTAAAGCAATCCATGACTTTGGTGAGTCTCATATCATTTCTCTGGACATATCCAAAGCGTTTGACAGAGTTTGGCATCGGGCCCTTAACAACAAATTAATTTCATTTGGAGTCTGTAAGACCTTGATATGCTGGTTAGAAAATTTTTTATCTCAAAGATCTATCAGAGTAGTGCTGGATGGTGCTATATCGTCTAAATTCCCAATTCAAGCCGGTGTTCCTCAGGGTTCGGTCCTATCACCAACCCTTTTTCTGATCTTTATCAACGATTTGTTATCTATCACCACAAATCCAATATATATAGCTTTGCCGACGACAGTACTATCTTCCACTCCTATTCTTTCAAAAAACAGCCATCCAGTTTGTCTTCTGATTGTCAACGTAGAAAAATGATTGAATCTTTGGATTTAGATCTTGAATTAATCCTGGACTGGGGTAAACGGAATCTTGTGATATTTAATTCTATGAAGACGAAGTCGTGCGTTTTGTCCCATAAAACCTCACTCTATAACGGCAATGTAACGTTTTCCAGGCAACCTTTATTAAACTCACCCACACTTAAACTTTTGGGTACTAATATCAATCACAAACTGAAATGGCATGATCATATTCTTTCCGTGGCAAAATTGGGATCCCAACGACTTGGCTTCCTACGTCGCTGTAAAAGATTCTTTTCTCCATCGGAAATTACTACGGTCTACAAAGCTTATATACGACCAATCCTTGAGTTCGACTCCCATTTATGGGCTGCAGCACCAGAAACCTCTTTAGATTTTGTCGATAGAGTCCACAGGCGTGCTCTGAAATTGATTGATGATCCAATATTAACATCGGGTATGGATTCGCTGCATCATAGAAGAGCGGTTGGAGCTCTTACACTGTTTTACAGATACTACTACGGTAAATGCTCTAAGGAAATTAATAACCTAATACCTCCACTACGAAGATCTTCACGAGCCACAAGACAATCTTCGCATTCCCATAAGCATACCTTAGAGGTCTCTTGTGTGAGAACATCTAGCTATAATAACTCTTTCCTTTCACGCTCCGTATACTGGTGGAATCGATTACCAAATAATGTTTTCCCTGCTTCGTACAATCCCCAAGCTTTTAAATCCGCAATACACCAACACTATCGCTTTAATCCTATCCCAAGTCCCTAAATCCTAACCTTCTAACTTTCCTTTCCCAACGTTAACACGTGCTTCAAGCATTAGAGGTTTATAACCTAAGTGATTAACCTGAACTATAAAAAAAAAAAAAAAAGGAGATTGCACAACTGTTTTTATGACAAATTTAAACAGAAATTATTGTAAGAGACGATTACGAATTGAATATAAGAAATTGGATTTAACAACAAGATAAAAAAATAACATCAAAAGTTCTGGTTATTATAAGTTAGTGCGTGTGAGAAGTAGGGCGACTCTCAATTACGGAGATGGGACAGCAGCTTCGTTACATGAGTTCAGTTAGTACTTTCGTTTCATATGTTTGTTACAAGTTGTAGTTTGAATTTATATTTTTATTAGATAATTCATTGTGTATGGATAGAGAGATCAAAACAGAAATTTGCAATGATTTTTTATATTTCATTCGTACATTTGCAAATGTAAAACGGCAATATGTAATAGCAAAATTTCTTTTATCCTCTTCCATTTATTGATATCAGCTTTATTTGTATGTTTTTTTCCATAATAATAGTATGTATTATTGTATTGTTTTCTAACCTATAGCCTATTGGTATGATTCCAAATTGTTTTGATTAAATATTAAAATTATTTTCAAATTATAATCACAATAACTTTGATACATTTTGTTCAAAAATCAAATTTTAAGTTAAATTCTCTTAGTTCTTTTAGTTCAATTTGGTTGATTGTATGGGATGGGGTTTTTTTATCATCACTTTTGCTTGAGAATAAACTATTTCATTACACGCTTATTGATTAAATTACTATTTATAGATTGACCTATATATCGATCATATGTATTTGAACGGGATGTTCTTGTAATTTTTTTTCTGCCTTGTGTTTATATTTGTATGTTAGTGAAAACAAAGCTAACAAGAAAATTGTTGTAGATCGATTTAAATGATGATTTGCAATATTTTAAACGAAATTTTGTTTTTACACAATAGACGTTTCTTTTGTTTCTTTTTGATTGTAATGATATCAAAATCACAGGAAGATTCATATTTGATTTTTTTGTTGATTATAACGTAAATATTGAAATTGTTTTTGATAAATCACCTGGTAATGTGTGGTGGTGGCTGATTGATGTGGTGGTGTTGTTCTGGGAGGTGGAATCAAGATTGAAGAGACGAAGAAAAACCACAAAGATTGAAAATATTATATTTGCTCTCCCTATGTTTAGCTAGGTTAATTATATATACAGCAATTGTTTTGCTTATCGGCTAGTCATAATTTGATTTTCTTCAAAAATTAAATTAAAGTCGACATTTGATTGATATCGAATAAAATAAAATTGGATCCCTGATCAAAACGCGGTTGAGATAAAAAACGATTTTTTTCTACACCCGTACTATAAAAATACACTTATATGACTTATATGATATTCATTTCGATACAGATTTTATTACGATATAGATTTTTAATCAATAGAAAGAAGCCCATAGTTTTTCAATCAAACATGCTATGCATTTGATCTTTGTTGAAATTTTCGTATGGGAAAAAAATTGAACTTTGAAATTTGAAAATTGAAATTTTCGTTGTAATTTTCGTTCTTCGTTTTACCGGGTGTAGAAAAAATAGCGTATGCCACTTTCATGTAATGGTTATTGATGACGCCTCTGACTTGGCAGTGGACTGTAATGAACTTTTTGATGGAATCATTTGATGAGCCTGAGGGCCATCATTATAGAATTATTGTTAAGATGATTTTGATTTTTAATTATTAGTTCAAATTAGACGTACGATGCCGAATTGTTGATATTTTCAATTATAAACTACGCATGGAATGTTGACTATTTTAATATAAATTATGCCTACATTAGGCGTACGATGCAAGATTTTGGTACCTTCAATATATACTACGCATAGATACAGATGTAAAGGTAATATTACCCATGATAAAATTACCGGTAAGATTGGTAATATTACGTAATATTACTTAGGCTTGGTAAAATTGGTAAAATTGGTAAAATTGCAACAAAATTTTATTAACTTTTATTTTATAAAAATCAAAGTTTGCGATTTTTTTGTGGAATAATAGAATATTTATTACAACAACAAGAATATTTATCACAACAAGATGCCTCTGAAAACCTTGATCTTAGTCCAAAATGCATCTGAGGTATTGAACACATTTTTAAACAGCTGTATATTGAGGCCATCCGAGGTTATTGATTTCAGCAAATCATTTCATTTCAGATGATATGCAGTTCGGTTCAGCAGTATATCTTTGTGCAGTACCCACTGGCGAGCAATTGATACGAATAAAAGAGTAAATCTTATGCATTTCATAGGTACACTGCGGTGAACTGTTTTTTAATTGCAGTACGTGGTGTGACAAACCAAGTGAATTAAAAACATTCTGTTGGAAAAACAAAATGCTTCAGTTGCGGTATAGACGGATTTCTATATTATTTCTTCGCTTTAAATGTTAGATTGAATAATTTTGTGAAGTTCGTAGATGTCTTTATTGTTGGCCGCAAGTATAGTTTATTTTCTCACAAATCGTGATTCTTATATAGTAAGTTAGAATATTTGGAAATAATTTGAAAGTAATTTGTTTCGCGTTGCAATTTTACTTTAAACGAAGCAGCAACAGCAGCAGATCGATAGAATTCTCAAACGGTTAAGAACACACAACGCAACGAAATATTAACAACCCTTCATTGTAAATTTTTGTTTCGAGTTTGAGAAAAAATTTTTTTTTTGCCATTTGCCTTTTATATTTTTCCCATGAATGAAACAATGAAACAATGCACGAATTAGATTTTGATTGTTGCCCGCGTAATTAATGTATCTATCCCATCGTCGGTTGTGGCATATGTGGAGTGACACGTCACACGTTTACTGCTGTTGACAATTATCAATGCTGATAAAACGTTGAACCGGGCTCATTTTCCAACCACATGCGATAAAAGTAGCATCTATCTAGATTGGGATGCATCGCATATAGTTTGAACATATATTAAGTTTCAATGAATATGCTTGGTTTTCTGTAGACTCACTTTTTGAATTTGTGCCGTTCAAATGTTTTTATATTTTCATTCCATTGTCCTTACAAACGCATAACTTCGACATAACAGTGAAGAAAGCAGTCATCGTTGTAGCCAGTTGGTCCAGAATTTGTTCCATTTTTGCAGATATGCAAACAACGTGTTATCCGTTTTCCAGATGTACTGCTAAGTATAAACAATAGCCGATTTTCGTATATTTAACTCCATAAAAATATGTTTGATTTGCATCTAATGTTTTTATAAACTATAGAAATGATTGTGATATGGTCGTACATTTTGAATTAATTAAAAATGCAACCATAATTTAATTTTTTGATCCAGTTTTATATTTTACCTATTTTACCAATTTTACCAATCTTACCGGTAATTTTACGGTAAAATTGCCATAAAAATATTTTACCGGTAAATTTACATCTGTACGCATAGACTAATGTCTTGTTCAAATTAAGGTTATTTTAAGACCTTAAGTCCTTAACTTACATTGAATGCATCCATGTGTCGGCAAAGTAGAGCGAAAGACATTAAATTTCTAATGACATTAAAAAAAGACCATAAGACCTTAATTGTCATTTTAATGTTTTTACTTCTATAGCAAATTCATATTTTTTATAGTTTAAATTTATTTTTGGAGTTTTATTATATTGTTAGACATTCTTCATCAAAAATTCATTTCATTAGAAAAATTGCAGTTGGCTGGGAGGAAATATTTTGTATTTTTTTAATAATTTAGTTTAATATTTTAGCCATTTTTCTTTTTATTTGCCCATTAGAGTTAAACAATTTGAACAATTAATTAAAGTTAAACCAAATTTGTATATTTTTCTAACAATCATTTAATTTTATTATCTTATGAAGGAACATCATGAATCTTATGAAGGAAAATGAAATGTCAAAATGATATTAATTAGAACGGTGGTGTTAAAAGACAATAGCAATAAGCTTAAAAGACTACTTTATCGATAAATTTAAATACCGTAAATTGTCCGAAGCCTAAGCGTATGATGACAATGTTGAATGGTTTAATATAAATGATGCCTAGATTAGGCGGACGATGCCAAATTGTTGATATTTTCAATCATAAACTACGCATGGATTAAGCGTACGATGACAATGTTGACTATTTTAATATAAATTATGCCTAAATTAGGCGTACGATGCAAAATTGTTGATATTACTTCGGTCTGAAAGACCTAAGTATTACATTCATGAGCTCAAAGTGAAATTCTTACCCCCACTTTTTTTGGCATTTCTCGACGTTTTAGGACCTACTGATTCTAAAAAAGCAAAAAAAAAAAATGTGTGTCTGTCTGTCGGCCGTCCGTCCGGCCGTCCGGCCGTCACAACCGACGAAATCTAGAAAACCGCTGGACGGATTTCAAAATTTTTTTTTTCTTCTAAAAATAGGTTTACTCAATGGGAAGAGCCGAAAGGACGATGTGTTTGATAACTGTACCGGAAGTGTGTCAAAAAAATCGTCAAGTGTGTCAAAACAAGGAAATTTGCATATTTTTTGCTTAAAAAACGTTCATTTTAAGTGATTACGAGTAGGAACATTGAATTTGGAGAAATCTTGATGGTCGGGATTAGTATGTTAGACCAAAATCTAGATTATTGCATTATAAGTTTGTCAAAAAAATGTTGTCAAGTGTGTCAAAAGAAAGATTTTTATTTATTTTTTTACCCAATTTTTTAGGAAAAAAATAAAATTAATTGTTTGTTTGAAATGAAGTTTTGTTATTATTATTGAGAATTATGGCATTATAAGTTTGTCAAAAAATGTTGTCAAGTGTGTCAAAAGATTTTTATTTAGTTTTTTACCTAATTTTTGGAAAAACAAACACATTAGTTTGTTTGAAATGAAATTTTATTATGATTATTGAGAATTACGGCATTATAAGTTTGTCAACAAATGTTGTCAAGTGTGTCAAAAGAAAGGTTTTTATTTAATTTTTACCCTATTTTCTTAGAAAAAAATTAAATTAATAGTTCGTATGACATGATATTTTATTATTATTATAGAGAATTATGGCATTATAAGTTTGTCAAAAACTAATGTCAAGTGTGTCAAAAAATGATTTCATTTAATTTTTTAACCAATTTTTTGGGAAAAAAAATGTAGCTATTTTTATGTCGTAAATGTAATTTAAAATAAAATGGGACATGGAAATTTTTGAATTTATTATAGTTTTTGAAATGTTTTTGGAATTTTGAAAAAGTTTGTATTTTTGATTTTGTAATAATTTTTGCAATATTTTTAGAATTTCGGAAAAAGTTTTAATTTTTGATTTTGTAAGAATTTTTGGAATATTTTTAGAACTTTGAAAAATTTTAAATTTTTGATTTTATTATAATTTTTGGAGTTTTGAAAAAATTTTTAAATTTTTGATTTTGTAATAATTTTTGCAATATTTTTAGAATTTTGGAAAAAGTTTGAATTTTTAAGAATTTTTGAAATATTATTGGAATTTAGAAAATATTTAAATATTTGATTTTATTCTAATTTTTGGAATACTTTTGGAATTTTGAAAAAGTTTGATTTTATTTAATTTAACAATATTTTTGGAATTTTGATTATAATTTTCCGGCAACGTATTGATGTTTCGTGTTAGTTTTGTAATAACTTTTTAAACAGAGATAAAAAATACTTGTACTTTAACAAAGAGTTATGTTTAATATAGATCGCTGCTCAAAACTAAAAACCATGTCCTCATAAAAGTATTTTGCCTAAAACTATATACAAATCCTTAACCCAGACCGAAGTCTTTATATCTCAGAGCTGTGAGATTTCAGCCCCTCCATATTTTTCAATTATAAACTACGCATGGAGTAAGCGTACGACGACAATGATGAATGTTTCAATATAAATTGTGCCTAAATTAGGCGTACGATGCAAAATTGTTGATATTTTCAATTATATACTACGCATGGATACCACGCAGCATTCTTGCCTAAAATGGCAAGAAAAAGGTATAAATTAACTGGATTTTTAAAAATGGTGGTGATTTGATGACACGCTGCCTGACAACTATGATTGAAAACAATCCAACCACTCAACGAAGTGACAAAACGCTGATTTCCTTTACCAACAGCACGTTACTTATATATCAAACATGGTGGTGGCACAGGCACAAATCCCATTCGGTGTTGAATGTGACATGTATTCAACGACCCCAAACTAGAAGAAATTTCACAAATTGCACACAAAACTGCACTAAAAATCTGTATTATTTTTCTTTCTACTTTTATTGAATTAATTCTTATATAAACAAAACTTTACACAATTCTTAAAACAAATATACCAAGTCAATAACATGTCTAGTTGTCAGCGTCAAAACGAAGAAGAGACTTCTCGAAATAATAATCTACTATAAATACGCATTGCATCCAAGCCTTTTATCAACAGCCGCGCCACAGTTGTTGAACACTGCATTAATTAGTGTTAAAAAACAACTACTTTATCGATTATATAATTTTCTTGTGTGAACTACTTGAAGTGATTGCAATAATACAGAGTAAAACAACGTCTTTTTTCACTTCAAAAATGTTTTATTGTAACACCAAATATTTTCTGTCTCTAAGAGACCTTCTTCTTGGGTTAATTGTTTTCTAAACATTTTAGAAAACAATTAACCCAAGAAGAAGGTCTCTTAGAGACAGAAAATATTTGGTGTTACAATAAAAAATTTTTGAAGTGAAAAAAGACGTTGTTTTACTCTGTATTATTACTTTATCGATATCAAATACGCCAGTTTTTCCGATATGACGGGAACGTGAACTCACCTCAATAATATGGCTGAATGTCAGAATGACATCAAAAAACAAAAACAAACTAAAATATTTTCACGGTAAGAAAAACATTTTATATTAAGAACTTAATAAAAAATTGTTAATACTTTTTTAATATAGGTTGATGCAATGGGTATTTATGGCAGCAGAAGATGTTAAAGCTAGATCAACGTGATAAGATAAATATTGTAGAAATACTAATTTTTATGTATCTTTTATGATCAACATAATAAGATAAGTATTGTAGAAGTACTAATTTTTTATGTATCTTTGCAGGTACATTGATGAAGCTTCAACAGTTATTAATACTGTAAAGGAGAACTAGCTCCATTGGAAAACCAATGGAGTTGTTATAGCAGGCCACGTACCTATTTCGATATTGAACCCTAAACTAGCTCTAGTCTGCGGGAACGAAAAAGTATACCTGCTGCCTAGTAAAAATTGCGGAATTGAACGCTTGTATGGTTTATGAATCGGATCGGAAGTCAAAAGAAAAGTGATAAAAGAAGACTCTGGCGGCCCTGTAGGTCGAAGAAGCCACGACCGTCGCGTTCACCCCTCCCCCCCCCCCCCCCCCCTATAATTATTTAATCATCCACACGCTCTCGCACATCATACACTCACGCACACACACACTCACGATTACACACTCATACACCCATACGTCTATCCAGGTTCATACACACACTCGCACAACCCTATATCTATATGTAATTGAAAGGTACTCACCCCATGGTAGTATTAGATCCTACGTCCTTGTTTCCGTTGGATCAGCCGATCATCTCTCCCTCAGTCCAATTATATGATGAGGATCATGCAATGGTGGATGAATGTCTGTAGGTGGGAGGTAAACTTCACCAAGTCACAGTTTTAAAATTTTACAGGAAAGCCAAAAAACTGTTTGAAAATGGACTATGGACTATGGACTTGGACTATTTAAAATTGTTCTATCTCGAAAACTACACTAGTTAGAACTCAGTGCTATTAACCTCTTGGTTGCCTGATTCTAACAGTATAAAAAAACGTATTTTGAGAAAATTGGACTTGGTGTAGTTTACCTCCCACCTACAGATATATACTGCTGATATTTACAATTGGTATTATGGTTGAATAAAACTGAACGTGAGCAACAGCAATGATGAAATACAGAACTATTGTCTCATGCAGTGTTGAATGAATAATATAGCTGATATTTAAAATTAGTACTATTGTTGGATATAAATTAACGTGAGCAATGGCAACGATGATATACAGAACTATTGTATCATGCAAGGTTGAATGATACAGCTAATATTTAAAATAATATTGTAGTACCCAGTACACCTAGGTAAACGGTGAATGTGGAGGAAAGATGATCAAAAATTGTATGACAAAAAAAATTATAAAACAAAACTGCGGAATCGTGCGAATCCGGTTGAAGGTCAAACAATTACTGGCACTAAACAACACCCTTGAACCAAGCTAATGAGGTTACAAGTTGAAACGCACACGTATCACTATGTAACTGTTGATTCAAGCGACGGTGAAAAAACAACGCACCCGTTCTACCACATTTTTCTAGAATAATAATAAGAAATTCCATCAGAAAACAGATATATTATACACTATGCAACCGATGCCATACGGCTAAAAATAATAAAGTCCCAAAATGGCTGTAATGACGATTACCCAAAAATTTAGATTAAAATTTTACACAATATAAATATTTAATTATTTATTTATAAACAAATTGTGCAACCTAATGATTTGTATTAACATTAAAGGAATCAATATAATGCGTAAGTTGATTAGCGTTTTCGAAAATGCTTATTTTAATATTTTCACAAACAGACCAATCTTCATTTCCGTTTTCATCGGTTTTCACATAAGTTTAAGCAAAACACATTGCTACACCTTCTGATAATAACCAACACGATATGTATTTGTATAACGCGAATTTCCCCCATGATCCAAGTATATCGCATTTCATTAAAATCTCAATAAAAGCATTTGGTTTTAACAGAAACATTTTAAGTTTAATTTTGCAAATGAGTTTACACTGAAAAAGAATTTTCAATTAAATTATTAATGAAGCGCGGCTTGATCAAAATTTTAAGCACGAATTGTCAAATTTTGTGAATGAAAATATCTCTGTCTAAAACATATCTTTTTATTTGAGATTCCACGGCACAGACATCATGGAGATGAATTCCAGTAATTATAATATATTTAACATATCGACAATATCGATGTGGCTGGTCTTGTGCAGCTTCTTAACAAATAATAGTACTAAATGGGAATTAATCTTGTCGTTGCATGTTATATTTTCAAGTTTGAATATAAGAAAGAAAATCCACAATTTAGAAGGTTAAAAGTGATACGATAATCTTGAAACATTAATGACGGTAGGTCAATAGGTTCGTCCATCTAAATTGCGCGAAATATATGGAATGACCAGTATGATGATGCAAGAAAATTAAGAACTTCATTCAACGTGCAACGGTGTTCTTGCGGCACCATAACAATACACTCGCATTTACCATACCATTCTGGTTAATGCTGGTGTATTAATAACCGTCATTACATGATCGTAGCATAATATACTATTGTTTTTTTTATTACAATATGTGTCAAAAACACATATGATACCTTTAAAGGTATCCTAAAAACCTAGGTCCCACAACGGACAATGAAAATTTATCCGTCGGCTTGAGTTATGCACCGCATTTGATCATCTAAGCTCTTCACTTATAAGTTTATAACATTTCTTAAAAATATTTCATCACACTCAGTTTACCTATAATTTATAATGGTTATCACAGAACAATGCAACCAACAAATAAATAAACAAGATTCAGGTAAAGAAAAACGAAAATTAATTTTCTCAACAAATTATTATTTGAACATCATCTTGAACTTCCGATTTTTCTACTATTATCAGTCAAACAACAAAAGTTCTTTTTGATTTCATCCCCTCGAAACGGTGTTATTATTAATCGATCAGGGTATATATAGTATGAAGGATAGTGTACAAGATATATATTTAATTTAAGTTTCAAATCGAACAAATAAAATTCGTTTTTTTTTCATTTCTATTTTTAAACCAATTTGCTAGAAAATGTGAGAAAAGAAAAAATAGGTTCAATATGAAAATCAACATCCACTTGATGAAATTGATAGAATTCGTTGTGATAATGGGAAATCGGTTGGTCGATTATATATATTTGTGTGTTTGGACAATTAACTGAGAAGAATAATATTGAAAATAGATTTGATGATGATAGTGAAGTGAAATCAAGATATTGAAAGTGTCTACTCTATATTTATCTATTGAATGGTTTATTGAGTGGACGGATAAGAGATTGAAGTTGCGATGAGAAAAATGTAATTAAATTTTAGTTTTTATTAATATCATATGGATTTTACATGGTTCTTATCATCCCTATTACTAAACAAATATTAGTGTCAAAATCATTCGAATATCTTGCATCGATAATCTGTATACATAAATTGTGACCCTTATAATTTTAATACAAAAATTCTATTTAACTGTGGCAGACATTTTTGATTTTTATATCGTAAAAATTTTGAATTCTCTATTTAATAATAAATAAATGTTACTATAAAATTCGAAGGGTAAACCTTTTTGTAAAATGAGATTTTTTGGGATAGTTTTCATTTTAAATCCGATCAATATCGTTCTACATATTTTATATTCTTGTTTGTTTTTTTTGTTAAAATTTTTTTTTTTTCGTTATTTTTGTTTGTGTTATCATTTTTTCGAATCATCGCTTTTTGATTGTGTCATGTTAATGTAATTTTTTTTACTGTCATAACTAAAAATGTGTATTTCATTCATCTGATGGTGTTGAAAATGGCCGAAATATATAGCAAACCTGAATTATAAACTATAACAAATGATCATCATCTAGGGCTCGAATTTTAAATTTGGCTTACGGTGAAGCTCATGAATGTACCTATGGGCCTATGGATAAATATTTGTTATACGTTCTGAAAACACAAAAGAGATTGACCCAGTAAGCAACGCCTGTGATCTCAGGAGGAATCTCTCATCGACTGCTAAAAAATCAAATGTTCAAAAAATTGTAGCTAAAACGAGGCTTGGAGGAATGAGGTAATCTAAGCTGTTATTTATAAGTCGCAAAAAAGGTAAGCTGGAGCAATTGGTTCACAGTTGTGTTGATTAATAAAATATCAGTTGGTTTTAACAAAATTCGAAACAAACAAATTTGTTTCTCATGACTGCTCCTTGGAAAAGTCGACAGTTGGCATTACAACCATGTCACAATGATAGTCTGTGCGCATAACCAATCTCAGTAGCTACACAGGCAGGCGATCAGCCAAGTGGGGAGGTTGCGTTGTAAAGTCCTGAATGTAAGGCAGATACCAATTAAACAAAAATCTTACATAATCTCTGCAAAACCCCCAAAAAGTTGAAAATTATTAGTTAAAAAGTTGGGCAGTATAAAAGTAACAATCTGTTAGCGTCAAGATAAATATTTAACGTGTTTGTGGTGACACTCATATAACATTTGTACAGTTACATACACAGTTGAAAAAGTTACTGCCAGTTTTAATACAAGCTTTGCTATATGGGTTATGTAAAGCAAATTATTATTAAATTGCAATGCAAATGTTGCATTAAAACTAATTCTAATGCAAAACTACAAATTTTAGTGCAACTCTAACATCATAATTTTTTTTTATAGAAATGGTTGAAGTTTGAAAACAACTTGCTAATGCTAAGAGCATTAAATTTATCTTTAAAGCGAGCTTTGCATTGTTTTATAATGGAG
This sequence comes from Diogma glabrata, assembly GCA_963693315.1. Lineage (NCBI taxonomy): Eukaryota > Metazoa > Arthropoda > Insecta > Diptera > Cylindrotomidae > Diogma > Diogma glabrata. The sequence goes on along the minus strand of OY856187.1, from coordinate 13,712,142 downwards.
ACTTTCGTAGGACCTATATGTGTAGCAATTTGCATTACATATTCATCTTATTTTTGACTGTGTACTTGTTTTTACTGGATTTAGTCAATAATCGTTTTTTTTTTCATTTGAAAAAATACAGAGCCGCGCAAAGAGTTGAGCGAGTAAGAATCAAATCACAATGTAGTCGAAGTATGGATCAAACAGATCATCTCGTAGTTCATTATGTCTGTGGCCCTTTGTAGTCGTTTTTTATATCGCGGTTTATCACTTCTTGGAGTACCACACTAAAAAAAACTAAGTAAATTTTACATTTTCTTTATAAATATACAACTCTCACAAAATTTTTGTAAGTTTACCAAAAATATTTTAAATTGAAAAAAAAACACAAATTTATTTGATTTACAAATTATTTTTGGGTTTGAGGGGAAAAAATGTAGTTTTATCAAAAAATTTTTTGTGCTGTATATTTATTAAAATTTTGCAAAAGATCCCTTTATTTTTTGGAGGAGGTTGCGGGAAGCACAAGATCCGTTTTCGCTTTTCATTGACGCTATATACTATTTGGCATTCTCAGGTACAGAAGTAACCGATCAATCCATGAAAGAATTAAATGCTGCAATGTCCAGTATTTTTCACTATCATCTTCAACTGCAGTTATCGAATCACTCAATTCAATATCTTTTTCTAAATTATTCATCTTAAAAAAATAACGGCAGAATCTATCTAACTGAAATCTGATGAAATGGTTGAAGTTAAAGATATTGAAGAACTTGAAATATTTGACATCGACACTTGTTCTGTTTTCTCATTATAATAATTAATTAATGAATTGTCTGAACTTGATTTCCATAAATTTATCTGATTAAATTTTGACTTTAATATTTATTGTTAAGTTAACATTGATTATATTATTTAAAATTTAGAATTGTGAAAAATAAAATTTTGAAAAATTAATTATACAAACGTTTTACATTACTAAAATCAAGAACTTTTAACTATTTGGAAAAAACAAAATCCGAATAATAAAAATATATTTTTTGTTTTTTTAATAAATGTTAACGAAATCATCGCCTGCTAAACTTTAAATTCTTTTGAGGAATGATTTTAGTTATGATGTTCGCCACACCGTTAACAGTCGAACATAGAATTAAACAAACAAAATATGCTTTAACTAAGTACATTCCACCCTGGTCCGCTGTGATATATTCAAAACTAATTTTGAAACTAATTTCCGTTCGATGCTTATTTTTTCGATAGTCTGTTTAAACTTAAAGTAGGGCATTCACATATAACAGAAACAGAATTTCATACAAATTTGACAGAAAAAAAATCTGTTTCTGTAAAATTTGTATGAAATTCTGTTTCTGTTTCTGTTGTATGTGGTTTCAAGCCTTAAGTAATAAACAAAATACTGACATGTAGTTACAATTACCAAACTAGAGACATCTATCAAAATATAACAACAAAAGTTATTCGCATATTCAAACATTATTTTCTACATCGAATTTTGCAATATTTTTCACAATAAACATTCTGCTAACCAACATGTAATCTCTATCGGAATATTTAGAAACTATCACAATCCTAAATTATAATGATTTTAGTACAAAAGCCACGCCTTACTAACCAACGTTATGTAGACAAAACAAGGCGGATCGATCAAAATAAATGTGTAAATAAAAAATGGTTTCCACAAACATCATAACATTTTGATTAAACTGCTCATATTATTCATTATTTACTGAAATATAATGATATTTTCCTTATTTTTTTTTAATTCTATACTAAATAAATATGTACACGAATACAACAAAAATTTTAAATAAAATGATCTATGTTCTTTATACATTGGTTCATGTTCATTAAAATGAGATAAGATTTATTAATTGTATAACTAAATGACGGTTTCAAAAGGAAATTTTAGTGAAAAGAAATTATTTGCTATTAAATTAATGAAATGAGAGAAACCGTTCTTCGACATCTTTTTATATATTTATTGAATAAATCAACGAACGAGTTGATTATTATATTGATGATAATTTTAATAAAAAATGACAAATTATAAAATTATATATACAAGATGAAAGATTTTTGATTATTATGTTTGACATAAGATTGGGAAAAACCATATCGCAGTTACTTGCAAAAATTGTGAATATTCTTTATCCACAAAAGTAAAATTATGACATTTTGTGTAGCTAATGGAAATTTTTTATCAGATTTAAAAATTAAAATTAAATATCCAACAAGCAACTGGGTTTCGTGCCATTATAGTTGACTAATTGAAAGGAGGATCTCTTGCAAGAGAATGGTGGTTCACAACTTCACACTAAGGCAAAAACTTGCCGTATCCGATTCAGCAATGGTATATCCCAATTGTCAGGGGCGCACACAGAAAAATGTTTTGGGGGGAGGGGGTCCAACGAATTTTTTTTTATAAAAAGTTATGTGTATGGATTACAACAACACATAGATACCTTTTAAGAACTAGTTCTCATAAAGTTCCTAGGTCCCATTTGTACGATGTATACGAACAAAGAAAACCCTCTGCATCCTGTCACTATGACAGTGAGTGCTCTCAACAGTTTGATGGTTTGTACAAACCGATTGACGTATGAGAGGGAAAAATAATATGGTTAAGGCTTTATGGATCCGATTTAATCCTAGCACTGCTGGTGACAATAGTAACAATGCGACGATGTTGTAGGGAATCAAGATTTAATGTTAAATTTCGATCACCCACAAATCACAAACCACAAGTTTGAAAAGAAATGATTCGGAAACAAATGCCACGCTCCAGACTTAACAACAATACTCCATATATAGCGACGAATATAGGACTTATAAATGTGGAGTAATTGCTATACGGAGCTAAATATTTTTTACATTGCTTTTGCCATCGCTATTATATGATCCTTCCAGAATTGATAATTGTGACTCCCGTATACGCCTTAACACATTCGGTTATTGGTTTTTCACACATACTATTTACTTATTGAAAAATCATTGGGGAATTCGGTCTTTGGTCTGGAAACAATCTATATAACTTTAGGTGGAATTAAAATTACTAATCTTGTCACCCTAATCAGCAAATTTTCTAGTTACTTGTCAACATATGATTGTCAAAAAATCATCTAATGTCATCCAAAAAAGTTATTAGCTGACTGTACCATTTCTTTGTTTCTTGCCAACTTAACATACACATTACACACTGTCACCACGACTCTAAACAGCCTCCTTAAATAAATTTCATTTACCAAACAATATCAAATCGTGGATAAAATTAATTTATCACTTAAGAGCTCAAAAAATATCTAATTAATTTTTGTGTTAAAGCTATAACATTAAACATCAAACTTAGAACTCAAATGTTTACAAATTTAATGAATTTAAAAGCTAATCTTCGCAAAGTTAAAACTTAACTAAATTATAATTGAAATCGTTTGTATACAACGACTTTTTATTTTGAAAAAGTTTTCTATTCATCTCTGTCATTGTGTTTTCCGTCTTATTTTTAAAAATAAACATCACCCATACATTGTAGATCCGCCGCATAAAAAAAACATCAAATGAAACAGACAGAGAAAAATCATTAAAATAAATCGTCCAACACCATCAAATCATTACAATAAGGTCCTTCAAAAATCAATCAATTATTGTTAAACGAATATTTTTTTATTCAAACTTTACAAAGCGAAAAATCCTATTAATGTTGCCAAGATTTGCGCAGAATCAATTTACTTTATTTCAACGTATGTTTAACAAACACAAAAAACGAAAAACAATAATAAAAAAAATTATTGATTAATCATCGTTATACAAGATCCATTAAATGCTTTAAAGTAAGCATTACAGTGAACTGTCATAAATAGACAGATGTGACTTTATGAAACGATTTTAAATTGTTTGATATTACGGAATGCAGGTATAATAAATGTGTTGGCTGTTTGTTTTTAGATTTTAATAGAAAATGTCTATTGAATTCAGATTTTTGTTGGTCGTTACACATTTAGGTGGATCAGACCATAATTGGGTTTCCACACATTTAAATTATAAAGTTAACGATTGGCAGGGACTTAGATATATATTTAATTCAAACATTTCTGCTTCTAATTTTTCAGAAACACATGAGTATATGCGCAGGTTTATTACAACTGATCATTCAGAAAGGCGGATCTATGGGATTCAAGTAAATAAATACCCAAAACCAAACTGACGAAAACCTTAGATGACACCGAATAAAAAGAAATGGATATGTAGAAAACTAAAAGTTACAGAGAAAAATCCATTTATTACGAAAAAAGCTACTAAATTTACTTTACTTTACCCAACCCAGACCAAAAATAGTTCATGCCATTTTTACTAAAACCATGGTGAGATTTTCAGTGCTGTTCGGAATTCAAATATTAATAATGAGCTTGATTTCTTATGTACGTTGCTGATTTGAAGGTATATATTTTACAAATACATAATGGATGAACAGGCGTCTTCCTAGATCAAATCGATTTTACCTCCACCTGCAATCTTCGCACGTTACACCAGATTATCTATAGCAGCCCATCTTTTTAGGGTTCGAGTGACAAGATATAGAACTGTCGCTTTTCTGTCTTACCGACGTGGTTCTTCCTTGATAATCGTAATCCTCAAAACTTTAAAATTAGCGTTATTTCGATTGAATTCTAAAGACACTACTATCCCATTAAGTATGGTAAGTTAATGATATTCATTATTTTACGTACACATATTCTCAATGTGGTAGAATTAGCGTTCAAAAAACGTTCTAAGAAAATTGATCAATATACTCACAAACCTTAGTTTCCGAGTAAGCATCGTATATTCTGATATTCAGAGATGTTAATCTATAATTTCTTACACCGAAAGAAAAAATCTTGGTTGATTCAAACATGTTGCATTGTTAATCGAGCATTAAGTGAAAATTAGAGAATAAAATACGTTTGCGATTGAATCAACCAACGCTCCGTATTTAAATTAACAATTTAACCGTTGTTGATATATTTTTTTATAAGTATCACAAACATATTTGATTTAACCATGTTTGTATTTGATTCAATTATGATTTCATTTTCGAGCAACAATGCCGTGGTTGATTTAATTTTCAATTGACTACATATGTGGTAAAGTTTGTGACAAAATACGTTTGTGATAGAATCAAGCAATACTCCGTATTAAATCTATTGGTTTGGTACATCTTTGTTTTGTTTTTGCTGCTATCGATGTTTGTATGGGTTTGTTTTTTTCGTAAATATAATTACCACATTTTCATGAGGAATTCAAAACGATTTAAAAACCAAATTCGTATTGAATACACAATAAAAACCGCTACAATTACTGTTTTGAAAACGATTTTTATTTAAATACGATTCCGAAAATTTTTGGGATCGTATCCATATTTCAATGTCCGAAAATTCATGAAAACACTTATTTGGATTCAGTCATGCGCAGTAAAGGAAAAAAAAACAAAAACATCAAAATTAACCAAATTTACCTTAATTAAAAATGTTTGATTTTATCAACTGCTTTTGTATTGATGTAAAAAATCAAGTACCAGAAAAGAAATTTTATTACTTTATTTCGTCAATACTAAATTCCACAGTTTTTCGATACGTTTTAAAAATGTTTTCAAATTGTTTTCAATTATGCCATGAAAACACTTTATAGTTTGAATACGGAATAAGGGTTGAAATCATTTTGGATCTTGTAACGAACCACCCTGCATTGAATTTGTGGTAGATATAAAGAATCATTTATTGCATTAAAATCGGTCAGTCGAAAATTAAAATTAAAAAGAAAAACATCATATGCAATTGAATGTGATAATTAAATTTTCAAAAATTTCTTTATGATAAAATTCCTTTTTTTTAATCAAGTTTTTTTCGATAAAACAAAAATTAAATAAAAATTTTGGATGAAGTGATTAATGGTAAAATTTGTAAAATTAATAATAAAAGAAAATATTTATAAAAAAAATGAAGTTATAAAAAAAAGGAAAACTATGTTATAGTTATATATCTTGCTATATATCTTTTATGAAATGTTTAAAATAAATTATAATAAAAATGTGAATTTAAACTTAAACTCTAATTTGTATAAAAATTTAAAAAAATGGTTACGTTAATTATATGAATTAAAAGGATAAAAAAAAATAAAAACCAAAAATCTTTTTTTTGAAATCTATAAAAATAAAAAAAAAAAAGAATTACAACTAGAATATATATGTTATATGAGTGTTATTTTAAAGTGGTTTTTTTTTCTCCTTTTTTTTGCTTTAAACAAGAGATTACTCATCATATATTATTTTTACTATCAAACATAAATTAACTATGGAAAAAGAAATTAGATGATGAGTAAAACAAAATTTCAACAATCAAAAAAAAATATATCTAAAAAAAAATATTAAGGCTATCTGATGGCAGCATAAACAAAATCAAATAAAAATTAACTCAACAGAAGACTCATCTGGACTCACCAGTATTCATGTATTGTAATGTAAAAACTTTTTTATATATCTCCTTTATTATATTTCTTAAATAATTTGATTTATTTTAATTATCTTTACAAAAAAAATGAATTTAAATTTAGATGTAGTTTATGAAAACTAATTTTTTTTTTAATATGCAATAAAAAAAACTAAGCATTATAGAATAGCGGTGTATATGACCTGCGTGAGTATAAGGGAAGACAATTTTCTGTTTATTTTTGAAAGACACTTCGATTATAGTTTTTTTTTGTTCTACTGAGCGGAAGCATGAAGAGCCCTCCCTAGATTGAGCGTATCCCGTTTAGAAGAAGTGTCGCTTCCACAAAAAGTAGTTACAAAAAAATGGCGCCGAAACAGGGACCAATAACCAGTTTGTTTTTTTTCAAACTTAAAGCTTTTGATTTTTTTTCTTCCATAAATAATTTTACTGTACCGTTAGTATGTTTATTAGTATTTGAAGTTAAATTTTATTGTTGTTTTTTTAATGAAAACTGAAATTTGAAACCTGCTCGATAGATAGAAGAATCATAGTGATCATTATGGATTTCAAAGAGATTCTTTGCTTCTTAGATCAATGATTTTAACAGCTCGAGCGGTTGTATTTCGTAATTATATTAGCAAGCATGATTGATATAAGATTATACACGGCTATGATCGAAAATGTTTTGAATAAACTACCTTATAGTTTAGTATAGTTAGCTCTCAGGCTTGTACGGTCACAGGTTACTTTAAAAAAAAAGAAAAAATTGTTTTGCTTAATAACTTTCTCTTTCTTCACATAGGTCATATACACTTTAATTCTTACTGCTTGTTAATTATTTGATTGATTTTTAATTTTGCTTAATATTTCTATCTCTTATAATATACATATAATATACATATATATAATACGTTTTTTTTTTTTAATTTAAATTTTTTGTTTTTTTTTATTACTTCATCAGAATTTTATAGAGCTCCGCTGCTACCGTTATTTGAACAATTATTGATTATATACATATTTTGATCATATTTAATAGAACTAGTTATTATTATACGTTTTTTTTTTTAAATATTTTTTTTTACTTCATCAGAATTTTATAAAGCTCCGCTGCTACCGTTATTTGAACAATTATTGATTATATCCATATTTTGATCATATTTGATAGAACTAGTTATTATTATATTGAATTGAATTGATTTTGTTTTTTTTAAGAGGAAAAACAAATATATTTTGTATATGTAAAAGAAAAATTTTTCTTTATATCTTACCTACACTATTTTTTTAATTGATTTCTATTTTGATTAATTTTTTTTTTTGAAACTTTAATTTTCTACATTTAACATTTTTAATTTGTACTGGTTTGATACTGCACGTTCCTTTCCTTTCTTTAAAATAAAAAAAAGAAAAATGCGGTTAAACGCACAGTTGTTGTACGAGCTTAGTAAAGATGAGGTAGAGGTTGAATTTCTAGTTCGAGAGTTAGATGTGCAACATCCTGAATCGAGAAAAACGTTATTGAAATTGCTTGACTCGGAGTTATCTGATATTAACTTGGTTCCTAGTAGGTCTCACATAACCTCAGGTCCTGAATTAGAAGTCAATGCTTGTAAAGAGAATGGAGTATTGATTGGCAAATTTTGTGGAACTGCAGACAAGACTACCCCTCAGGAACTTTTGAAATTAAATTATGCCAAGGTCCTACATTGGTACGGCAGAGCCTTGAGGTTGAGAAATTCATTTGGGGATGGTCATGGAATAACATCGATCATTAACAAACTAAAGAGAAATGTCAACTTATTATCAAATCTATTGAATCACACTGAATCTTTGGAAGAAGAATCATCTGACGAAGGGACTAACATAGTTCCATCAGCACCTTCTACTTCAAAAGAAATAACACAAATTCCGACAGATAAATATATCACTACCTCTAAAACAATTTCTGATCAGCTAGTAAGAGACACTCATCCAAGTTTAACAACTTCCAATGTAAATCATACAGCATATTTCATCAAAGAGGTAAAGCAACCAATAGAAACCGAACAAGCTTACACCGCGGCTTTATATCAGTCTACAATGCCTAAAGATACTCAGGATACCTATAGATTTAAAAAAAAACCGTATTGGAATATATCCTTCGACGGAACTAGAAATGGGGTTGACATTCATGACTTTGTGTTTCGATTGGAGACATTCGCTAATGATGATGGGGTAGCAGACAATGCACTACCTAGACTTTTGCACAATTTTGTATCTGGAGTAGCAGACAAATGGCTTTGGGCTTATCGACGTAGCCATGTAAATCCTAGTTGGCCAGAATTGCGAAGCGCTTTACTATCGAGATTTAGTAGTAGTGAATCTGAACGAGCTACTCGACGAATAATAGAGCGACGTACCCAAAAATATCGAGAACCTTTTAATGACTTCGCCCTTGAAATTGTTACTTTAAATGGCCGAATTTCAAAACCATTTGATGAGATAGAGCTAGTGGAAATCTTGAGGGAAAACATGAGTTCAGCACTACAAAATGTAACACTTACTTCATCTTTCAGCTCGGTGGAAGCCTTGCGGTTGGTTTGCCAACGGTACGAAACTCTTTGGCAGAGAAGCAGTCAAGAGTATCGTCCGCCCCCTGATGTTAATAATAAGCGTATATCCTCGATACACCCATCAAACAAATCAAACCATGTACTGAACACTAGTTTAGTTCTAGATCCTAATACTTTCCCTAGTGAAAATATACCCAACCACGTATTAAACACTAGTTTAGTTCTAGACCATAATACATTTCCGAGTGAAAACACTCCGAACCACGTCGAAGCAATAGAAAAACCAGGAATAAGAGATCCAAACCTTCAATTAATATGTTGGAGTTGCGATGATATCGGCCACAGGTATCAAGATTGTCCATTAGCTATTACTCGCCTTTTTTGCTTTGGATGTGGCAGAAAAGATGTAAGAAAACCAAGCTGCTCGCACTGTAACCGTTTTCATATGGAAAACCGGTATCCGAACGAATTACAAACTGGGGCAACTCGTTCGGTGATACGCAACAGCAGCCCCAGTGTGATACCCAATATAAACGGACCGAAACAGCACAACCAAAAATATTACTAAGAGACGTTATAGCTCCCCCTTACCAAACAGATCCAAATAGCACTACTTTCAACCGAACTCTTCATCCAGCCACAGACAGTACTGTAAACGTTAAAAAACGAATTTTGCGAACTCGTAAATATTGGCAAAATAAAAAAGCGATAATAAAAGATTGTGTTGTCAGTACACTGATGACCAACATGATGCATGATCCACGACCGTATGCCATTATTACAATAAACAACAAAAATATTCGCGGTCTAATGGACAGCGGAGCATCTGTGAGTGTTTTGGGAAAAGGAAGTCTTGAATTATTAAAAGAACTAAATATATACTTGAGTAGGTTGGATACTCATATTAAAACGGCAGACGGAACTGAGAATCGTGTGCTAGGTTTTGTGAATGTAGAAGTGAGCTTCGCAAACCAAATCAAAAAAGTTAGATTCTGTGTCGTTCCGTCCCTAGAAAACGAAGCCTACTTGGGAATAGACTTTTGGACAACTTTTGGTATATATCCGTGCATAGCTAACTTAACTTCTCACCAAGAAATTAAAAAATTACAACATGCTTTAACACCCAGTGAGGAGTCCGAACTAAAACAAATTATTAAAATGTTTCCATCGTATAATAACAAAGGATTGGGAAGAACGAATCTTCTGTATCATGTAATAGACACAGGCGAGGCAAAGGCCATTAAACAACGCCATTATCCAGTCTCCCCGGTCATTCAAAAACTACTTTACGATGAAATTGATCGCATGTTAAGCCTTGGGGTGATAGAAATTTCAAATAGTCCATGGTGTTCACCAGTGGTACTAATTAGAAAAACAAATGGAAAATCAAGATTATGTCTAGATTCACGTAAGCTCAATTTAGTAACCATCAAAGATGCTTATCCTCTCCCACACATAGATGGTCTTTTAAGTAGGCTTAATGACACCAAATATATCAGTAAACTAGACTTAAAAGATGCCTTCTGGCAAATCCCATTAGCAGACAGATCCAAAGAGAAAACAGCTTTTACAGTGCCGGGTAGACCTTTGTATCATTTTAATGTAATGCCTTTCGGTTTGTGCAATTCTGCCCAGTCAATGTGTCGCTTGATGCACCAGGTAATTCCACACGAACTGCATAGCAAAGTTTTCGTGTATTTGGATGACTTGCTGGTTGTGTCATCGAATCTAAAAGAACATTTTGGATTGTTACAGGAAGTAGCGCGTCGGTTGCAAGGTGCTAATTTAACCATAAATATAGAAAAGAGTGAATTCGTTTTACGGGAGACTAAATATTTAGGCTACATTGTTGGAGAGTGTGGTTTGAAAGCAGATCCATCGAAAGTTGACGCCATACAACAATTTCCCACACCAAAGTCTACCAAGCAAACTCGACGACTATTGGGAATGGCCGGGTGGTATAGAAGATTTATCCCAAATTTCTCGGATATTACAGCACCAATTACAAACCTATTAAAAAAAGGTAGCAAATTCCAATGGACGGATGAAGCTTCACTCGCTTTTGAAAGACTGAAGTTCATGCTCTCTAGCGCCCCTGTTCTCACAAACCCTGATTATAATAAGCCTTTTTACATTCGATGTGATGCTAGCTCTGAAGGTGTGGGAGGAGTCTTATATCAACAAACAAACGATGGTGGCGAAAATCCGATTGCTTATGTTTCTCAGAAACTTAACGATGCTCAAAGAAAATATTCGGTGACCGAGCAAGAATGCTTAGCAGCAATCATCAGTATAAAGAAGTTCAGACCCTACATAGAAGGCTTGCCCTTCACAGTAATAACGGACCACGCTAGCCTAAAATGGTTAATGTCCCAAAAAGACCTAAGTGGACGTTTAGCCAGATGGAGCTTAAAATTACAGAATCTTGATTTTCAAATAGAACACCAAAAAGGTACACAGAATATTGTACCTGATGCTTTATCGAGAATACACTGCGATGATCTCACTGAAACAAAACATATGATCTCACACAAATGCGAATCGTTTGATCTACAATCTAATCATTTTGGTTGTGAAACTTATAAAAAACTACGTCAACAAATTAGTAACAATCCAGACCAGTATCCAGCCTTTATGATCCAGGATGATCGCATTTATATAAGAATTGATCCACGCATAGATGATGATCTGACAGATATAGCAGTTTGGAAGATTTGGATTCCGGAACCAATGACTTTAGAGCTGATAAAAGAAGAGCATGATACGCCGTTGGGATCGCATGGTGGAATTAAGAAGACTCTCAACCGGTTACGTCGGTACTACTACTGGCCAAAAATGGTCCAGCAGGTAAAAAAGTATGTTTATAATTGTGAAGTCTGCCGAACTACAAAAGCTTCGAATATGACGTTGCGCCCACCAATGGGACAAAGAATAATTACCGAACGCCCATGGCAAAGGATTTACATTGACCTACTCGGACCATATCCTCGATCAGTCAAAGGCAAATCCGCGATTTTTATTATTCTAGACCATTTAACAAAATTTGTAATTCTTAAAACATTGTCTTCTACTAATGCTTTTAAAATAATTGAAGTTCTGAGAGAAATTTACCATCTATATGGAGTGCCTGAGTTTGTGCATTCAGACAACGGTTCCCAATTTGTTAGCAAAGAATTCATTGGCTTCCTTAATGAGTTTGGGGTAACCCACGTAAAAACGGCTATATATTCCCCACAATCAAATTCCTATAGCGGCTATCAGAGCCTATATAGGAAGTAACAAGCATACTAAATGGGATGATCACATAAACGAAATCGGTAATTCCCTACGTAACTCGATTCACGAGAGTATCCAGTTCTCTCCGCATTTTGCTTTGTTCGGCTACCATAAAATCAATCATGGAAGTATGTATAGATTACTCAGAAATATAGACGGCCTTACCTCCAACGAAATGTTGGCTACTCCAGATAGATTACCTTTGGTTCACGATCAAATCCAGAAAAATTTGTCTCAAGCCTTTGAAAAAAATAAAAAGCGTTATGACTTACGAACTAGGCCAATAGAGTTTCGTCCTGGTGAAGCGGTTTACGTTCGCCAACATCCCTTAAGCGATGCATCAAAGAAACTTTCTGCTAAGTTCGCTCCTAGGTTTGCCAAAGCATATATAAAGAAGAGAAATGGAGGGGTGCAGTACCAGATTGTTGATGAAAATGGGAAAGAAATCGGTGTATTTCATGCAAAAGACATAAAACATTATTCAACCAACTCTAATTACAAATAAAATTGATCAGGGTATCAATGAATTAACTTACTCCCGTTATTTTTTTTCTTCAGCATTGATTACCAGGTTTTAAATCCTGTATCAGTTTTTAAAAGGTGGTAATTACTGCTGCCCTGTAACGAACCACCCTGCATTGAATTTGTGGTAGATATAAAGAATCATTTATTGCATTAAAATCGGTCAGTCGAAAATTAAAATTAAAAAGAAAAACATCATATGCAATTGAATGTGATAATTAAATTTTCAAAAATTTCTTTATGATAAAATTCCTTTTTTTTAATCAAGTTTTTTTCGATAAAACAAAAATTAAATAAAAATTTTGGATGAAGTGATTAATGGTAAAATTTGTAAAATTAATAATAAAAGAAAATATTTATAAAAAAAATGAAGTTATAAAAAAAAGGAAAACTATGTTATAGTTATATATCTTGCTATATATCTTTTATGAAATGTTTAAAATAAATTATAATAAAAATGTGAATTTAAACTTAAACTCTAATTTGTATAAAAATTTAAAAAAATGGTTACGTTAATTATATGAATTAAAAGGATAAAAAAAAATAAAAACCAAAAATCTTTTTTTTGAAATCTATAAAAATAAAAAAAAAAAAGAATTACAACTAGAATATATATGTTATATGAGTGTTATTTTAAAGTGGTTTTTTTTTCTCCTTTTTTTTGCTTTAAACAAGAGATTACTCATCATATATTATTTTTACTATCAAACATAAATTAACTATGGAAAAAGAAATTAGATGATGAGTAAAACAAAATTTCAACAATCAAAAAAAAATATATCTAAAAAAAAATATTAAGGCTATCTGATGGCAGCATAAACAAAATCAAATAAAAATTAACTCAACAGAAGACTCATCTGGACTCACCAGTATTCATGTATTGTAATGTAAAAACTTTTTTATATATCTCCTTTATTATATTTCTTAAATAATTTGATTTATTTTAATTATCTTTACAAAAAAAATGAATTTAAATTTAGATGTAGTTTATGAAAACTAATTTTTTTTTTAATATGCAATAAAAAAAACTAAGCATTATAGAATAGCGGTGTATATGACCTGCGTGAGTATAAGGGAAGACAATTTTCTGTTTATTTTTGAAAGACACTTCGATTATAGTTTTTTTTTGTTCTACTGAGCGGAAGCATGAAGAGCCCTCCCTAGATTGAGCGTATCCCGTTTAGAAGAAGTGTCGCTTCCACAAAAAGTAGTTACAATCTACATGAAAACGTAGTATATATTTGAAATTTTTTATATTAGAAGTATGTATTTCGCATCAAACCCGACAAACATTTTGATGCATAAATATAGCGTTCGTATATTTACGTTCTAAATAGGAAATGTATGAGTGTGATTTTGTTTGTAAAGGATGTGTTCATTTTTTCGCCATTTTTTTAATGATGAAATTTAGAAGACCAAAATTCAGATATCAAAAAATTTAAATATTTGAATTATGTGTAGAAAATAATACTAATTTTCCATAATTTTCTCATTATTATCAAAAATTAAATGAAAATATCGATAAATCGCCATGAAACAAGACATATAAAAAATATTAAACCAATATAATAATTTTTTTAAATCACTAAAATTAATTATGGAGAGGGCCTATTAATTTAACAAGATTGTTGAAAACCAGCCATGTTAGAATATATAAAAAACTTTTTATTTTTCTATTCTTTTGTTTATTATTATTATCATTAAACGAATTTTGTTTCTCCTCGTTTTTTATTTTAACAAACACAATAATTCTCAAACAAAAACATGAACAAATAAATAAGTGATGAAGAAGTTTCAACTTTGAAATTGTCATCGCCTCAACGGCATAATCGATAGCGTGTCTACCCAAGGATTCGAGCCGGGTACTGACGAGGGTAGGTTCGAATCCCATCGGAAATACGAAAAATGTGAATTGGAGTTTTTTTCTGAGAAATTTCAAACCATACCTTTTTTAATATCAATTAGTTGTAATAATTTAAATAAATATTTCAGAACAAATACCCTTAATAATTAAATGAATAATTCAGAACAATAAACTTTTAAATTATTAAATATAATTTGGTTTTTATTTTAATATCTCAGCTGACTGATTACAAGTGATTTTTATTTTAATCATCAAACAAGTATATACAATATTTTAAATACATATAAACAAATCTCTTAAAATTAATTTACCGGTTTAATATACATAACAATAATCATCTCATATTAATACATAAAATATAAATTGAAATTCAATTGATTATTATTTATTTATATACATATATTTTATACTACACATTCTGCAGAACAAGAATATATTTGATATATAACACCTTTGAATTGAAAAAATTCCAATTACTTCTTTACTTACTTGAGTTAAATTGATCTCAAAAATGCAAAATGAACAAACTACTTAATTCAACTATGATTTGTGATTATTTGAACCAGGAAATTGATCACGCCGTTGTTGATTTAAATAATGAAAATTGTTACGTTTTTTTAAATAAATTGACAATGCTACATTGGTTAAAATAGCTACGCTCATATTAGACGCAAAATCAAACAAGCTTTGTTGTTGATTCTACCAACGTTTTTTTTCGGTGTATGTTTCACCCTAAACAATGCCTAACTTTAAATTAAAAAAAATACTGAAATGATCGGTTAGGGGTCGGGGACCCCTCTCCCTTGTGGGTGCCCCCAGGGCCGGAGAGAGAAAAACCGGGCCCGGGCGGGGAAATGAATTACGGGCCCTCCTTACATTTATGTTATTTTATTAACCTATTAAATTATAATATCACAAAAATTAAAATTTTGTATTTGTTTAAAAACAATTTTATAAGAATGTTAAATATAGGCAAGTTCATTTTTTTTAATAAAATGTGTTGTGTAGTAGGAATTACAATATCTGTCACAACAACACATAAAAACCTTTTAAGACCAAGGTCCCACAACAACATGCGTTTCAAGGTGTTGATGAACGCAAATCTTTGGTATTCTGTATTTTTATACTTTTTTTAAAGAATGAATAACTAAACCCATATAAAATATGACATAGGCCAATATTTCGTGATAGGATAGCGAAAATAAAAATAAAATAAGAGACAAATAGCAAATTTAATTTAACATTTTGCAGTTACAAAACAAAAATGGTGTTGCCAATAATCCAGCTACACTGTTTTGTTGCTGTTGCTGAGAAAGTGAACTAGTCTCTCAACTAGAAGTTAAACTAAAGTTTCAACTTAGAAAACATTTATTAAATCGTGTAATATATTCTCCATTTTAGAAATTCAAAGCGCGAATGGTTTGTGTTAATTGTTTTGTTTTATGAGAGAAAAATAAATATTTATCATGGTTGGTGCTCAAAAGTCAGTTGCTAATACAAGTGGTCAAAACAGGATTAATTCACGTTGTCTTTTCAGGTCCTCCATAAAACAATTATTTTAAATTTCATCTCAATACTTTAATTTTTTGGTTACTGTTAATTTTTTCAAACTCGTACTTTGCAAAATTGACCGTTTTTTATCATTTCCTAATATATTGTAATCACATATGTGGCATCTATTATATGACCCATCTTTGAAAAGAAAAACTTCCTGTTTAAACCTTAAGGGGCGCTATACATTTGGGCTAAGCTATGCGAACTATGCGAACTATGTTTTTTGTTTATAACGTAATTATACAAAAAAACATTACAGAAACTTAACATTTAAAAAATAAAATCAAAACAGAAACATTACATTTTTTTTAAAAATCATTATTTGCATTAAAACATCATTTTTTTTAAAAATATGTTCGCATAGTTTAGCCCAAGTGTATAGCGGGCCTGAAGCCTTTAAACCTAAATTAAATAATCGTGTATTTTATTAATGGTAAGAATTTAGTGGAAGATCAAATCCACATATACTTTAGTTTTGGTTAAAAATAGTTTTTTGTCTATATAATATTTTCATGTTGGTCGGAGACCGGGCCCTTTTAAAAAGCCAGGCCCAGGGGGAAACCCCCCTCCACCTCCCTCTTATCGGGCCTGTGTGCCCCTGACAATTGTTTGTTAGCAACGAGTTCAGTTTACTGAAAGCAACAAAGTTTGGCCCGGAAGAACAAAAACGCTGTTCAGACGAGGTTCTAATTAAATTACAAAACTTTTTCAAAAAAAATTGTAAAATCTGTTAAAATATTGTAAGCTTAAACAAAAATTAATTGAAAAATCCCCAAATCGTTAGAAAGAACAAATTTTTCATTGATTTTATAGCATCATCCTTAGAAGCATCGGCTTTCATATAACATCTTCATTTCAAAGTTGAGCCAAATTTTTAGCAGTTTACCAATTCGAACTTGCTATGGGTCGAATTTGAACTTGAGCGTCTAGAAAGCTACCAAATTTTTCATGTAGCAATATAGCACGAGAAAAACTGTTGTTGAACCCTTTTAACGACATTTTCACGGTCACAGTCGTGGTAGTATACGTGGCAGTAATATTACCAAGGTTTTAAAAATGCCATTATAGCAATACAGATTAGCTGATTATAGCTGTCGAAATAATTTCAATAAAAAAGTATGCAACAATTCTAGATAATTTCTTATGTTTTGATGTTCATGTGATGTGACCACGAAAGATGGAAAGTTTATTGGTTTTAATCTAAAGGAGGAGGAGAGAGGATAAAAAGTTGCTAAAAATTGTGAGACGTTATTAAAGTATGCTCGCTAATTGAAACATTTTTTAAATTTACAATGAATTGAGAGGTTTATTGAATGCTTAAAGCTTAGCAATACGAGCTGAAATTTACGACCGGGAATCGTTATAGTATGCTTTCTTTGAAAACAACTCATTACATTAAACTTTAAAGGATCATTACGAGCTTTCAATCGGTTAACTTTATACTGTATTTTATTGTTGATGCTTCATATAGAAGCGAAGGCTCTCCTCAAGTGTTCCTAAACTGTATTAATTTTAACAATTCAATGGATTATTTGGTTGAATTTCATTTAAAGAACTAATTTAATCGATTGTTACATGCATATATAGGTAAACAGCCTGTGATGATGCTTCAAACTAAAATGTTTTTGAAATTTAAAAGAGATTGCCTTGATTTTCGGTTTTGTCAAAACCCCCGATATATCATAGCCATACACTTTCACGCCATTTGCAATAAACAATGAACATTGCCATATGCAAAAAATTGGATTAGTGTTTTTGATTAAATATTTTTGAATTTTTTTTATATGGAGTTTTATTTTTCCAGATGGCGTTATGAGCGTTATGGCGATTTTTTGAATTTTTTTTATATTGAGTTTTAATTTCAAAATGGCGCTACAAGTTCACGATTTTTATTGTGCTAAAAAATGTAGATGGCTTCTATACCGGGGGTTTTGGTTTTGTTTTTAAATAAATTGTTCTAAAAATTTAGATTAAAGAAATTTGTCTTCTTATAAAACTGTTAATTTTTTCTAATTTATTCAGAATTTGTTATAATTATATTGTGTAAAAGTAATTAAAAAAATAATTATGCACAATAAATAATTATGTACAGAAAATAATTATATACAACAAATAATTCTTTGAAATTGTTGTTTTCATAAGCAGTTGTGCTATACCTATATCGGTATTATTACTTAGTAATACGAAAATTATATTATTCCAAGTTGGAATTGGTATTTTATTAAGTGTAGAAGCTACATTGCTGTTATTACATTACTAAGTTGCAATGTAAGTTGTAAGCCGTTAGCTGTTATTATACAATACGGAAATTGTACCAATATTTATTAGAGTATATATACAGCTGGACTCTTGCTCAAAAAGAAGAAGTTTATATTATAAAAGAACACGCAGTAAAATATATGGTTTGCTAAGGAAGATTTGTGGCGAACATCAAAACGAAAATCATTTCTCAAAAAATTTTAAAATTTAGCAGGCGATGATTTCCTTAGCATTTATGAAAAAACAAAAATATATTATTATTATTCAGATTTTGTTTTTTCCAAATAGTTAAAAGTTCTTGATATTCGTGATGTTAAAAACAGTTTTTGTATAATAAATTTTTTTAAATTTAATTTTTCACAATTCTGAATTTTAAATAATATAATCAATGTTAACATGTTATTATTAAAGTAAAAATCCAATTAAATAAACTTATGAAAATCAAATTCAGACAATTCATTAATTAATTATAATGAGAAAACAGGTCAAATATTTCAAGTTCTTCAATATCTTTAACTTCAACCATTTCATCAGATTTATTAACACAATTTTCGTTAGATAGATTCTGCCGTGTTTTTAAGATGAATCTTTTTAGAAAAAGATATTGAATCGAGTGATTCGATAACTGTAGTTGAAGATCATAGTGAAAAATGCTGGACAATGCAACATTTAATTCTTTCATGGATTGGTGATAGTGCTAAACATCAAATTCTCTATATATTGGATACATACCTCTCCAACAAAACAACATCTCGTATCATCAGACTCATCTCCTGGAGAATTCTACGCCACTAGCAGCCAGCCTCTATATTAAAATCTACCTCCACTCAACGCAGTATCATCTAAAGATTTACCATAAGCCCGCATAGAGTGCTTTTTCAATTTCTCAGCATTGACTGATTTTCAGTTTTATGACAACGCTGCTCTGGAAACAATTTGAATTGAAATTCTGTTCTTCAAATCATTTTAGTTTCAGACTAAACCGATTGCAATATTTGGTGCACTGAATTCTCAAGTTAATAACCCGTCTGCCGCCATAATATTATAGATGTCCAACAATATATATTGAACAAACGTCATAACATTAAAATTCATGAATTGGCAAAAAAACGAAACAAAATACCTTACCAAAACGGAAAGAGCACTACTTATTAAATCCAATACACCAGATAATTACCACTTCAGACATAAATAAATTTCATGTTATAGTTTGTTTGTTTGGTTTTGTCTCCTAATACCCAAAATGATCTTTTTACAGTATACACATAATCAACAAATGGAATGACACAACAAAAACAAATACAAAAAAATATTTGGCTTCCTTCATTCGTTAAATTATATATTTTGTTCTATTTTATTGCTATTTTGTTATTATCACGATCAACTACATATATAATCTAGATTCTAGTTAAATTGATTATCTTCATGTTAACGGTTAGGAAAATTAGTTTGTTTATCTTTTTTTCTGTAAAACCATGTTGTGTGTTAAAAAAACAATGGAGTTAAAACTGAGGAAACTGTTTTAGTTTTTATGCAAACTTTTTATTTATATTTTTAATTTGAGTTGCATCGTTTACTATATACAAAATTGAAACTGTTCAAAATTCTCCTACTTATATTTTGCAATAATTACAAATAAGTTTGGTTGATTTAAAGTTGCATATACAGTGTATTGCATATTTAGAGTCCATTTCTATTACTCATTGTAAATTATTGTTCAATTTATTGTTATTTTTAATATTATTATATAAATGAGAATTGAAAGTTCACGCTTATGATGTTACAAGCAGTAATTAACTTTTCACTTGCTTTGCTCTATAAAAATTGGAAAATCCTTTGTTGTTTCACTAATGACTTTATATATTGATATATCTAACGTCACTCAACAACAGAAAATCGAATCAATTACATCCAATATAGTTAATAACACCAATTACGCACCAATGAACCTCTTACACTCCTTAAATCAAAAATAACTAATCACATTTTAATCAAAACTTTCAACAAAACATTAAAAACACACAAAACTTATTTCAAACTTCATCGTAAGCCCAATCAATCAATCAATCAAAAATTACAAACCAATAATTTTCTTCCAAAATCTTTTCTTATCGATTTTTATTTTTTTGTTTTAAAGTTATATTAAGCCACTTCTCGTTAGTTTTTACTCTCTCAACTTCAATACTTCCAAGTTATAACGTCGCCCAATAAACTATTATCTATTCTCTCTTATTTTCAAAATAATATTAATTAAACGCTAAATTATTGATTATCTATTTCTTCGTTGCCATAGAAAAAAAATAATAAAATTATTTTCAATTTATCATGTAAATTAATCACGTCAATCAACTTAGACGAATTATTAAGACGAATAACAGTAAGAGAAGTCGACTTTTAGTTTATTTTTTCTTGTTCAAATTCAAGAACGTATCCAATTATTATAGATTAAATTATTGTTATTGAAATGTTTCTTGAATTGGAACTGAAATTGGTATAGACGAGGAAGGTGATCAATTAGTTGCGTTGAGATTTTAAGAAGTAACGTTTTTACGTTCGATAAATGAAAAAAAAATTAGTTTTAAGTATTGTGAATGTGGTGTGGGCAATTATTTAAATTTTTACTCCCGAAAAGCTGCTAGTGTGCAACTAAGGTGCGGAAAAGGACGATGTTTACCCTAATTTTCATGGAACTTAAATGCTAAAAATATAGATAATTTTATTACACGTACATTTACAAGGATGTCAATAATTAATTTAATTCACAGTTTCAATTCATTCACCAGGCAGAACCACAGATCCTTTTGTATGATCTCAAAGCAATTTAATGCCACATAAAGTTTTATAAATGACATAGCCATAGTGGTAGTAGAATCTTTCCAGTTAAATTTTTATAATTGGAAGAGATTTGTTAAAGAGGTAGCGGTTAGCGCGACACAATTCAAATCACACAGAAATAATTCTGCCTCCCTCCATGTATATAAGAAATGCATTTGCCCCAAAACGTTGAAGTTTGTGAGTTTATATGTCATAAAGAAATGACACCCAAAGACTAAAGTAAGATGTTATCACTGTATTGTTACATTTATGATCCAAGATGTATTATTTATAAAAAAAAACATTTTTTTTACATAGACACTAATAATTTACTTGGTGGTTTTGTTCCACCCAAAAAAAAAAAAAAAAATAACAATTAATTATATTTTATTTCCTTTCATTTCACCAAAGAATCAAATAATGACTGGCCTATATACCTTAAATTGGTGGTATTTATATTTTAGCTTAAAATAAACGAGATAAAAAGACTACATAAGCACTTGTTTTGTGGTTTCATCATTCTCTTAAAACAATCAATACTATGATATCGATAAAAAAAAAACTTACACATAGGGTCTCCCAACACAATATTTTGCAATCATCGCATCAAAAACTATAATCAAAACAAAAATGAACCCACCTGTGATACGAAAAATTTATTATCATCTTAAATTGTTGTTGCCAATCTACATGTACACGTATGAAAACAGATCGTAGCAATTCCGGATTTTTAGTTCAACACAAAGAAATATTTCAAAAGAGTTAATGTAACAAAGTTAAACCAAAATTTGCAATGAATATAAAAAAAACACAATAAAATTAACCGACAGAATGTTGACATACGTTAGATAGAAAATGTAATAAAAAGAATTCAATGAAATTCAACAATGTAATTGCTCAAATAATGGCTATGTACGTTATGATAGTGTCCGAATGTATATGTTAATTAGTGAGTTTATCATCCAAGAATTGTATAAGCCCAAAGTTGCGTCATAGCAAATGGAACAGTGTTTTGCGCTGGAAATTGATCCTTGTCTGTCAGCTATGACTGCCGAGCATCAATCTCTTTTGCCAAATATTTTGCCCAGAATTTATAAGTACTCTAACATTATTGTATAAGATTATAAGTTCATCCAAACGCTACATGTTGGTGCATAACACAAATTACAATTATTATTCATTCGATTTTTAGAATTCAACTTTAATAATGAAATGTTGCAACTGCCATTTAGTGTTGATATACTTGGCGAAACATTTTTAAATTTTATTTTAATTTTCAAAAAATTGTGCGTTAAAAATTTAACAATTTTAAACATTTTCTTATAATTGTTTTGTTTTAAGTAAAAAGTATCGTGTTATAAGGTTTACAATATGTGTCACAACAACACATAAATACCTTTTAAGACCTACGTCCCACAACAACTTGCGCTCTAAGATGTTGATGGATGCTTTTTTTGAAATCTCTGCGGATTGAAACCACCTGAGACTATGGATTCCGGCAAACTATTCCATTCGTATGAAGTTCGGACAAAGAAGTCTTTTTGCGATAATATAACTAATTTTGATGAAGTAACATTTGTATAGAATTGGTGTAGTGGCTATCTTTAATCTTTAGCATTTCCCTTCCAAACTCGTAGATTACAAAAAAGCTATCCATTCTCTATGCTAAACTAGTCAGAGAATTAGTTACTAAAACTAAAATTTGTTTGCCTTTTTGTCTATTTTACCGGTAGTAACTGGATTTGAATCTGGTAATCAGGCAATCTGGATTTGAATTCGGAGAGCTCCGGTTCGATTTTAAGTCAGGTCAAACGATATTATATTAAAATCGAAGATAGAATTAGTAAAACAACATAGACGCCGAGATTGCTTTAGTTCAGCTGTAGCATATACCTCTGTAATATTTTTAATTTACATGTAATTGAAAAAATCTATAAGCGAAAAGTATAGAAACTGACAAAAAACAGTGAAAAACTATCAGCCTCCACAAATACACTGATGACACCTTACATGATCCACAGTAATCGTCAACTTTACACATAGGTATAATTTCTTTATAAAACTGCGTCAACCGCCGCTAAAAAGATTTGCTTCATTATGTAATTAATATAGTATTATCCACTCTTTAAATCACGAATAATGAAAACTTCATTGTGTTGCGCTTTGATTTTTGAATGAGTGCAATAGAATATTGAAATTGTTTTGTCTGTATTTGACCATACAAAATTTAAAATAAAACCGATACTTTGATTTACAATTCTATCAAAAAGTAAATGCATTTTTGCTTTGTTCTTCGAAATGAAATCAAATTAATTCATGTATTTTGTCAAACGGATATACAGTATTGTATTGCTTTCGTGTTTAATTAATTGTATTTTATCACAAATTTGCAATGCTCGCTCATCCCTTGTTCGCAATAAATTCAAGCTAATGCGCTGCATGTTCCTCTCTCGAAGAAAAAAAGCCAAAGGTTACTATGATTTCATTTGAATTAAATTTCCAATGTGAAAAAAATTATATTTTATAATTTAGAGACGAAAAGTCGGCGAATTTTAGAATCGAAATAAAGCATTTTTAAACACTAGTAAGTACTAATATTTTCATTTAAACACTAGTACTAAGATATAGTTTTAAGTATTAGTTCTAATTTTTTTAAAAACTTTCCAACACAATAATAGGATTTTTCTAATCCACACACTCAGTAAACTTATATTAATATGAAAGCACATATTTGATTGTTATTCTTAGACTGCGTTCTAATTCATGCTAAATTGTACTAAAAGTGCTAATTCAATTTAGTCAACTTTTTATTTGGCTAAATCAATATTTTGTTTCTAAATGATTATAAAGAAATTGATGTTTTTATCAATATCGGACAACTTAATCACATAAATTAAAATTGGGTGATTCAATTAGCAGTTCCTGTTTATAGCAGGCCAGGATCCATCGTCATACTAATAGGCGCAGATAGATTTTTTAATCTTCTAACATGATGGTCAAAAAACGACAAAAAATTCGTCAATCATAGCAAAGAACTCAATTTTTTAATGGGTGGTTTCCGGGAGTTCAACTAAACCAGAAAGGTCAGTTGAATCTAATTTTTCGATTCTTAACTTTCAGCTCGACATGAATCTTACAATTTTGAAATGTGTGAATTTTACACTCCGAAAATTTTGGGAATTAGAAGAGTTACCAGCAGCCGGAAATGCTTTTAACTAAGAAGAAATTGATTGTGAAGAACAGTTTTTGAAGACACACCGCCGACATTCTGATGGTCGTTTTATAGTAGAAATGCTGTTTAAGAAATGGGTAATTCATATTATCCAGCCAGTATGGGTAATTCATATTATTTGGCAGAGAAAAGATACAATAGCCTGGAAAAAAGATTAATTTCATGCGCAGAGTTCAAGAAGGAGTACACAAAATGCATAAATCAAATCAGCAAATTCTCAATGAACATCTCAAATTGCCCAAATATGAGTAGCTCAACGACACAAACTAGAATAGTATTCGATGGTTCTGCCAAAGGTATAATCAAATGTATAATCAGGTATAATCAGCTAAGTGGAAAATGTTCGTGGCTAATCGAACTGCCGACATACTTGGAAAATTTCCAAGAAAACATTGGTACCATGTGAGATCTGAAGAAAATCCCGCGGATCCCGTCTCAAGAGGTATTCTATAGCTATAAAGTTTAAAAATTTAGCATTATGGTGCGGGATGGACCACTTTGGCTGTCTGATAACAAACATTCATATTCGGCAGTCGGTAACCAATTTCAAGTTCCAACATCTGAAGAATGTAAAAAGCAAAAGGTAGAATTGTATGCTGTCACAACATTCAGCAATCCTATTTCAATTTTATTTGAAAAACACTCGTCATTGAAGAAAATCATCAGAATATTGATTTATGTGGTACGCTTTTATAACAACCTTAAGAGGAAAAGGCGACCAAATGCAAACGTAGTATTCAATGAACAAGAACAAGTAACTTTTATTTGCGTTAAATGGGCACAAAATGAAGAATTTTCAAAAGAAATCAGAGATCTAAAATCGTCAAAATGTGTTTCAAATAATAGCAGATTGGTTTCTCTGTCTCCATTTATTGACTCAAATGATGTTCTTCGAGGGGGTGGTAGGCTTCAACAAGCTGACATCGAATATGATGCCAAACATCCTATTACCATTCCAAAATCACACATGTTGTCAAAGTTTATCATAACAGATTACCACCTAAGAAATTTTCATGCAGGTCCGACTCATACGTCTCACCTCATTCGGCAAACATTTTGGATTGTTGGTGAGCAAACAGCAGTTAGAGCAACACTAAAAGATTGCGTAACATGTGTCAAGCTTGGAGGCAAAACCTCATAACAGCTTATGGGTAGCTTACCAAAACCAAAGACTACGCAAGCAAGGCAATTTAGTAAATGTGGAATTTACTATGCTGGACCAATTCTGTTAGCTACAAAAAAAGGAAGAGGGGAAAAATTAACGAAGGGCGATTTTTGTATGCATGTCAACAAAGGCCATACAATTAGAATTGGTCAGTGATCTCACAACAACTGCATTTGTTGCAGCACTAAGAAGATTTTCTGCACGAAGAGGAGTTCCTTCTGATATTTATACCGATAATGACCCCAACAATTAGAAAAACCTATAAATAAACAATTATTTACATACAAATTATCAATATTTATAATTATTTCCAAAATGCTTGCTTTCATCAATAAATATTTGTTATCATCTGTATTTCTCAAAAACTCTTCAATATTTTCTTTTGTTAGAATTTTAGATTTTTTTGGGTGATAGCCCTCGCGGATTGACGTTTCAAAAAGCTTATTAACTTATAATAACGACTTATGTCGTTGTTTTTTCTATGTAGATTTTGGCTTTCAACATAGAGTATGTCCAAAAAGTAGTTTGCTTCATAACTTTACTTTTTTCATTAATAAATGCCAATATTATCTTTTCGCTTATTGTAGCAACTTTTTCCGCCGTTTGCCAATCTTGAAATTTTTTATAATGCGGCTCGTGTTGATCTTGATTTTTCAGATATTAAGTTATTCACTGAATCACTGCTTCATTTGCAGCGTTTTCAATATGTGATGTCACATCAGAATCGGAATCACTCATAATGCTTTTTAATTATTACCAATTGTAATTATAAATTATTTGAATCTTGATTTATTATGCATGAAACCTCTATAGCTGCTACACTCAAAAAAATAATTGGTTATCAACAAAGCAAAATGCAGTTAAAACAACCAAAAACTGTGATATATTTTAGCTAATCTCAGAATGATGTTCTACTTACTAAAAAAATTTGGTTCAATATACCAAAACCATAATAGGTTACCTCAACCGTTTTTCTGTAACTTATGTGGTTGGATTTACCACATACATTTTAATAAATAAATGTGGTTAATTTTACCAATTTTATGGTTGGGAAAGTAGATAATACAATGGTAAATTTAACTACTTCATGTGGTTCGTCGAACCACATAATACGATCACAAATAATTATATATATTCATATATATTCATATATATTCATATATATATATATATATATATATATATATATATATATATATATATATATATATATATATATATATATATATATATATATATATATATATATATATATATATATATATATATATATATATATATATATATATATATATATATATATACATTAATATAAAATGCAGACATATATGTATATAGTAAAGTAAAAGAATTTAAATACTATTTTAATTTAAATTGTTTATTCAAATATAGCAGTATACAAAATTAATTATATATTTAATTAACAAACGTTTTTATGAAGTAGATTTAAAACATATTTATTGTTTATGTATATACATATTCCATTTGGTTGGTTTAAATTAATTTAATTACATTTTCGTATGTAAATTAAACTGTTTATTATTTTCTTCGGACTAAGGTTTTTAGAAATAATCCTTTAGTCGTATTGCAAATTCTCCATTAGGTAATAAACAAATATGAATTGGAGTGCCTGTCAAATAATTCATATCTATGATAAAATGCGTTTTTTTTTGCAGATGTAGCTGAAAATACATATCAAACATATTAACATTATTTACTACAAAATAGCCAATTTTATATATAGTACCTTTAAATTAAATTTGAGTCGTTAACCTCTATTTATCAATTTAAAATTTTTTTATATGTTAAACATAAATGTTTTTTATAGTATAAAGTACTGTTTTTATATTTGGCACCAAATTTTCACATCAAATTGCACAAATTATTTTAATTAATTTATATTCCGTATCAAAAAATTTTGATTGATTTCTTATAATTATTATTAAGTTATATTCACGTTGTGGTATATAATCCGAATACAAAGGAGTTTCCTCGATAACTAAAAAAAATTTAAAACAAAACGCATTGGCAAAAAGTGCGATCGAATGAGTTGTTGAATTAACCACATATAAAAAAGGTTTGAACGCATGGTGCGGTTAAATTGACTTATATATATAAATTCGAACCAAAAATGCGGTTATTTTAAAGGGGTAACATTTAATAAATGCATGGTGTAGTTGATTCAAACGATATCGTATTTATGTTAAACTTTTTATTTTTGTTAAAAATAATTAATTCAATGTGGTTAAGACTACATCAAATAATTTGGTTAAATCGGAACGATTTTAACCACTATGCGGTTACGGCCATAGAAATTTAAAGAAAATTTTGATAGTTTAAATTAACCTCATATATGGTTAGCTTTTAACCACATATATTTTTTTGAGTGTAGAATAAATCCTTGTGGAAGTTGAACAGTAGCTATATTATTGAATATATGTTGATTTTCAATAGTTCATCGGAAGTTGGATGCTTAAATGTTAGTTGACTCCAGTTTAGTTGTTATCTTGTTATTTCAAAAGGAATGTTGCCAATATTTGATTTATCTTCGATTAAAATCTCTCCAAATAATATTATCTTTATAACTATTTTAATTATTAATTTTAATTTTAATTTAAAATATTTTTGTATGCTATTTTACTATTTTAGTTATTTTTTGTCCATAAAAATTATCAGATATGTTTAATGCAAAATCACCATCTCACCAACACAAATAAACTGATTTAAATGTTCAACGAATATTGAATTTCTAAATAATTGTCCAGAGCAATCAAATAAATACTTTTATAACATTTTTATAAATTATTTGAATAAAATCATTTCAGTTTGATATTATTAATTATAATAAATTTCTGCCGATTTAAAATTAAGAATTTTTAAAATAAATTTGGTTTTAGATAAACTTTTGTTCAAATTCTTAGTTAAAGGGCACGACTATGATAAGTGTGGCACGGCCTAAATTTATTTTTTTATTACTAAGCTCCAAAAATTAATAGAAAAATATTCTACCAAAAATTTGTGAGCTTCTTGGTTCACGAGAAATAGACATTTGAAAAAAAAATTTCTAATATAGGGTATATGGGGCTAGCTCGGATCTTTTTCCTTCGTAAGATCGTTTTCCTTCGGAAGATTTCCTTTTAGTTTCAATTCACTTGATTTTGTGATTCAAATTAATTAAATAGAACCTCAGAACATCCACATTTAATTCACTTTGTTACTTTATTTTTATTAACAATAAATTACAATTTTAAGAATACATAAAATTCAAAAGATGTTTTGTGCAAACCGCCGTTTATAAATTTTTATATAAATCTCTTGATAATTTTGTTTTTCAACGCATTCATTGATATTTTTAAAAAAATAAAATATAAGCAAGGAAGGTTCGATTGGAAAATAAAAGATTTGTTAAAATACTTAACAGTGTTCGCCACACCTCTACACACAATTTTGTTTTTTTTTATGTCTAAGTAAAATGAATTTTGAATGATTGCTTTGATTTGCAGAAATTTGAATTTTAAATTTTAATACAAGCATTTTTTTTAATTATTTTTTTCTGCCTAATTTAGAACTAATAATTTCGACACTAAATTACAAAAAATATTGTATGCAGCTTATGTTAAGACATGTTTTATGTTCTCCATATCTCGTGGATAAAAGGATAAAACAATCGTTTTTAACACGAGTTGCATGAATAGCTAGCTATTTTGATATGCACGTTTTTTGGTTTTTAATTAGTATAAAATAATTGTCTTTTATTGTATGTCATTTCATTTTCAAAATACCAAACAATCAAATAGGCATTAAAAATGAATATAATTTATTTAATTGTTTGGAATTAATAGAACAAAAAACAATAAAATTCAATGTTTTTTCTTCTATTCTATTATAAATTTTAAAAATAAAATTAATTTAAATTAATACATGTTATACTCTGTCGGAAGAAACGCTCGCTCGTGCTTCGCTAACAATGTAAACTTTTGCTCGAAAAATAAAATATCTCATTAATCACATAACATAATTGAATATTATTATGCGCCAACACAAAAACTTAAATTTTATTCATGATTTATAATCATAAAATGATTTAAAGCCCGACCCATCGTGCCTTCGGCCAAACATTTATTTATTAATTTTTGGCTTTGAGTTTTATTTTTAATTGTTCATTTCAGTTATTTTTGACAATTTATTTCGTTTCCTGAAATATTAAAAACCATTTCGAGACTTACATGTCTCAGTTTTGGGGAACGCGACTCCTATCACAGCTTCAACTAAATTATTTCCCTTTTAACAATAATTGGTTGACTATTAAGAAAGCCAATTCAATTAATTATCTAAACAATTTAAATATAACTAACTTGATTTGTTTTTTTTTAAAGGCAGATTCTATGAAAATCTTGACATATTTTCTTTTCCTCTTTTAATTATCCTCATGGGTAAAATCTAATTTAATTTTCATTTCACATCCAGAATGAAACTCAAATTTATCTTCTAATATTTATTATTTACTTTTCCACCTCCATTTTTCAACGAAACAATAAGAAACCCTAATCGGTATGTATTTGTATATAACACAATATTCTGTTATTCGAGGGTTGGTGACATGATTTTAAAATATAATATGATATAATCTTTTGTCAACGAAATTATGTATGTATAATGTTTTATTGAATTGGCTAAAATAATGTTATTCTTTGTCACCATACTTATAACTTATTCTCGAATATTTCAACCCCTAAAATAATAACAAAACAATCGACATATAAAAATGGCGTAACCATTTCTATCCCCTATTTGGTTTAATATTTTGTTTAACGCTTTTGACAAACATCTGTGCCGTTTTTGAATGACTACTACTTTTTATACTGTATATATTATGAATTCTTTAATTTTAATTAAAATATAAAATAATGAACGTGTAACGCCTTGATTGAGACGTTCATATGGTGTGTTTTGTTGAATTATCACACCATGAGTGTGATATTTTGAAAATTTGACGGAGCTGAGAGACATAATTTTTTTGTGTTGTTAATGAAAATAGCAAGATAAAAATGGTGAGAAAATGGTTTGAATTTGATTTTTTGTTCAATGCGGGTTTCATGATTCGAAGATATATAAAATAACTATTATGTATTCCTCATAATCTATGAAAACTATAATTAATAGCGCTTATCGGTTGAAGTCGAAACGAAGATTATCAGGCATTTAGGTATGACAACAAAGGTATGACTTTTTGGCACAAATTCACTAGAAGATTATGTAATGCTGTTTGTGAACATTGATCAGCAATCCACACCGCCTTTACAATGCAATATTGCTTTGACATTTATTAAATTTTAAATTTAAAGAATCTGTCCCTCAGCTTATGATTTTCCATAGAATAAAAACACTTCAATCTCAAATAATGAATATCTAATAATTCATTATAAGTTTTTGTGGTTTGTAAACTGATCGTCTTTATAAAATTCATATTTTGCCCCTTCACAATACAAACTGCAACTCCTTTTTTCAAAACACAAAAACCACAATGCAACCAAATTCTTTAAAACTCAGAACACCCAAATTATCTCAAATTACATATCACAAAACAAATCCTATTCAAAAACATAATCAAATTATAATATCAGGAATTCTGTCAACAAACTATCAACAAAATTTAAAAGCAAAAAAAAAAAATTAGAAAGGTGAAATTTATAATTCATCGAAATTGAAGAAAATTTCTATTTTCTAACAAATAACTTTTTGTGTCACATTTCATACAAAATCTTTAAAATTATAATTTTATTTCAAGAATTTTATTATTTCCTTAGATTAATACAATTAAATGAAGTAAGAATATAGAAATAAAACTATTTGTTACAAAATTTAGTGAATAGAGAAAAGTATCAAATTATAATAATTGTAAGTTGTGTGAACTTTATTTGAAAAGTGATATAAAATGAGGATAAATAGATAAGTAATTGGTCTAAAAAGGAATGTGAAATTTCTTATTGTTTGCCAGCAGCATTCGATTCTTGGTTTCAGTTATAATTTCATTTCGTTCAACAGTTTTCGTTGTATTTATAAAAAGTCAACATTGATGAATTACATTGTGATCCAATTTTTAATTATTAGGTTTTTCGTTTATATAATATGATATTAAATATAAGAGACCGATAGTGAATCGTCCAGACTCCAGATAGTAGAATAGAGTTGTCGTTTTTTTGGTAAATGCGAATCATAGCTCATGGTTAAAATTTTTCCATAAAATTTGCTAAACAAAATTTCTCTTAAGCCTATTTTGCTTTTACCAAACATTCTATATTTAAGTAAAATACCGCCCCGATGTGGTATTAATTAACTGCCGAATGTCTATTGTTTAAATTTTATATTTAATTTTTATTGTTTATTGTTTATTAACTTATTAACTTCCCGATATGGAAAGTTATTGTTTTTGGGTCGGTTTTCGAAATCGGAATTTTTATGATATCTGTATACGTACGTTTCATGACCTCCGCTACGTTTAGACTATTTTTAGCTGGCAGTCTGTATGTGTGTGTGTATGTGTGTATGTATTGCTATATGTGGATTCATTTTTGTCCAACGCTTTCTCAACAACGGATAGCTCGATTTTAACGAAAATGGTCGCAATCGATGTATCTGGGCGAAACTTAGAGCCCAGTCATTCTAGCGAAATTAAATCATTTGTTTTTTAGTGGTTTCCGAGATTAAATAGTGCTATCAGGTCATGAAGCTTCCATGTTTGTCATCATGTCAGCCATTTATAATGAGATTTGTATAAACAATTGCTATCTTACTTTTTGAGTTTTTTAAGAAAATTTGAAAAATGTGTCATTTTCGTTATACGCAAATCCATGACATCTGGATGAATCGTTTGAATTAAAACGAGCCGCAAACGCATTTACGTTTATTTGAATATGGAACATATGAGCTATTTTCAAAATTTGGCAAAGGGGTCGAGGAGGATGTCTGTGCATCGTTAAACAACCGTTTTTTTTAAACTTCAATAACACTCAGTGCTGATATAAATTTTGTTGAAACTTAGAGCATAAGGTTTTTGTAGTGTTTGAACTGATTTGGACTTTTATACACAAAATAATAATATTATTTTACCGGAAAGCTTAAAAAAAAATATATGAAAACTGAATCTAAGATAAACAGAATTTACACTTGCAAATCTCTTATCAGGAATCACTTTGAAATTGTAAAGAAAATATTAATTGGTTAACAAACAAAATAATTTAGTTAAAAAAACAAATCAAAAATTATATAAATTAAAATTCAATAAAAAGCTAACATTAATTTATCTTGAATGTTGTCTTCTTCATGTTTTATTTCACGTCTTCGTTTATCTTCTGTGATAACTCCTTTTATTAACAATTCCCCAGACATTTGATTAAAAATAGTAGGTATTGCAGTTTTCTTAAGGCGTATCCTTAACGGTGAACTTCGATCTAAACAATTTTCCTCAAAATGCTGCGAACAAATTACATCATGTTTCTGCGGTTTCCAAGGTATTAAATTTAGTGCTTTTAGCCATGCATTTAAATATTTTGTATCGGCTGGAAATCTGTGACATGTTATTTTAATTCTATTATGCTTTTCGTAACGATTTGGTTCACACATTTACATATACAACATTTCATAACTATTGTTATTTAATTAAACTTGCAAAATTTTAAAGTTTTCAAATTGTAAATAAGAACTATATTTAAAATAATTTTATACGTTATTTTTGTTAATTTTATACAAAATAATCACAATAGTTCATCACCATTTGTTTAATTTTATTAATTTACTGAGCACTTATATCAGTTTGATTTAATTTTATATACTGATTCGACTTAAATTTTACTAATTTTAAATCTATACTGCTCTTTGATCAAACAAATTTGATCGCTTATATACACAATTTTCTGTTTCATTTTCCATCATGTAACAAGCAATTTCCACTAATACAACCAATTACTTATGCAAAACTTGTATTTTTAATTGGAATTGGAATTAAATGATAAAAAAAAAATGTTTAATTGTTCAAATAAATGTTTACGTTTATTACAATTGAAGAAAATTAATAAAATTATTATCGAATTTATCTGAATATTAATACTATTATTAAAATAGTAAAAATTGAAAATAGTCCGTTGTTACATGTTCATAGTAATTTTGTAGCTTCCGTTTTTTCACATAGGTTTTCTACATAGGATCTTGATGAAACTTTGGCAAATGATACAGGTTCACTTGAAAATAGAAGATCTGGATTCATTTTAAATTTGGACAAAATGGCGGGGGGTCTCCCGAACACCTCTAAGTTTAAATCTTGAATAACTTCTGATCTCGAGCTATGATCTTATTGAAACTTAGTATATAAGGTTTTAATACTGTTTCCAATATTTCTGCATACCAACTTCCGGTTTGTCACTTCCGGTTAAAAAGTTTTTTTTTCAGGTGTTTATCCCTACTGTAGCCTACAATTACCGATCGATTTTCATGAAACGTTGCGAAAAGCTTTTAAATAACATGAGAAAGATTTTATCAGCTTTTGGAGCACATTGGATAAAGGGTTGGGGGGTCCACCATACAACAGGTGGTTTTTTCCACAAAGTTTTTATGTTTGTTGGGAGCATAAAACATTCATTCGTGAATGAATTTTGATGACACTTTGGAAAAAGATGCAAACATGTATGACAAAGAACTGATTAGTTTTTGAGCGATAGTGAACATAGTGGTGGGGGGTCCCTGGAGCACCTGTTTTTTTGAAAGCTCTATAACTTCTGTACCTGATAAGCGAATTGGATGAAACTTGGTATATTAGTATGTAGTATGGTTTAAAATAGTTCTGCATCCCAACTTCCGGTTTTTCACTTCCGGTAAAAAAAATTTTTTTGTACTTTTTTGAAGTTTTTTCAGTGTCTTTATGCACACTACAGCCTACAATAATGAAGTGATTATGATGAAACTTATGGAACAGGGTTCCAATTAGTGTGAAAAGATAATTATCATGTTTTGGGACACATTGATCAAAGTGGTAGGGGGTCTACCATACAAATGCTGACTTTTCACATTTTGTATTTTAAGTTTGTTGGGAGCATACAGACTTCATTCATTATTCAATTTTAATGACACTTTGGCAAATGATGGAGACTTAAGTAACAAAGAACTGATTAGTTTTTGGATAATATTGGAATAAGTGGTGGGGGTCCTCCCGAACACCTGTTTAATGTGTCACACTTTTTTCAATGTTTGTTGGGAGCACACAGCATTCGTTCGTGAACGAATTTTGATGACACTTTGGAAAAAGATGCAAACATGTATGGCAAAGAACTGATTAGTTTTTGAGCGATAGTGAACAAAGTGGTGGGGGGTCCCTGGAGCACCTGTTTTTTTGAAAGCTCTATAACTTCTGTACGTGATAAGCGAATTGGATGAAACTTGGTACATGAGTATGTGGTACGGTTTAAAATAGTTCTGCATCCCAACTTCCGGTTTTTCACTTCCGGTAAAAAAAATTTTTTTGTACTTTTTTGAAGCTTTTTCAGTGTCTTTATGCACACTACAGCCAACAATAATGAAGTGATTATGATGAAACTTATGGAATAGGGTTCCAATTAGTGTGAAAAGATAATCATTATGTTTTAGGACACATTGATCAAAGTGGTGGGGGGTCTACCATACAAATGCTGACTTTTCACACTTTGTTTTTTAAGTTTGTTGGGAGCATACAGACTTCATTCATTATTCAATTTTAATGACACTTTTGCAAATGATGGAGACTTAAGTAACAAAGAACTGATTAGTTTTTTAGTCCAAGATTAGTCCAAGCACCTGTTATTTTGGAAGCTCAATAACTTCTGTACCTAATAATCGAGTTGGATGAAATTTGGTACATACCCATTTAGTAAAGTTTACAACAGTTCTGCATCCTAACTTCCGCTTTGTCACTTCCGATAAAATTTTTTTTACTTTTTTTGGTACAACAGAATTTATGTTTGTTGGAATACTACTGCCTGCTTTAATATTTTTATTATTAGAACTACGAAGTCCATAATATTGGTTAGCTTTTAATTAAAGTATTTTATGGATATTAGCTCATTATATATCCAGAACACTATGTTTCCAGAGCTGTGGTGAAGTCAGCCTATGCATCAGCGTCGCAATATTTTTTTGTTGATTTTGTGTTTGGCTCAATATGAAACGAAATGAAGATCACAAATGAATTACTGCTTTGATTCAAAATTAAAGTAGCTTTTATAAATTATTACTTAGTTGTTATAGCTTAACCTTTAAACCAATTACTGCAACTGCTAGCATCCTCTTTGATTCAGTAGACAACACATAAATTAAATTTAGACAGAAAATAAATTTTCGATGACAATTAAAATTTAAAATTTGTTGAAAACCGTAAACCGCGATCTTTAGCAGCGGTTTACGGTTACATTTGATAAGCTGGAAACCGCAGTTTAGGTTTACGGTTAACCGAGCCGTGCAAACTCTACTTTTGGCTAAATTCATCTGAATATTAATACTATTATTAAAATAGTAAAAATTGAAAATAGCCCGTCGTTACATGTTCATAGTAATTTTGTAACTTCCGTTTTGTCACTTTCGGCTAAATAGCTTTATCTTATTCTTTTAAATATATCACAACAACAGCCACAGTTATGAAGTGTTTTTGACGAATCTTTTGTTAAATATTTCAGTTAACATGATATAGAACAAATTTGCTTTTGAGGTGTCTTGTGTATATGGTCATCATCAAACAAATGCTGATTTTTTATCTTACCGATAGGTTAGGTTATTGTGTTTGACTGTTGGAAACCATTTTTGATATTGACATTTTAATGATATCTTCACCTTTCAACACCTTCTGAATCGGTCTGGAGTCTAGACAACTTATTTTAGTTTGCAGTCTGAGTGTTAGTATAATATTAAATTTAAATATGATTACACACACACATTCAAAGTCTATTTCAATTATTACAATTGATAAGTCGTGTAATAAATAAATCTTAATTTTGCGTATTTTAGGCTTTAAGAACCCTAATTGAGCAATGAGCAGATGCTCAATATTCACATTTTGTTGGCTTTTTTTTCAATTTTTTTTTAATATTTGTTTTGTTATTTTTCGTTTTATATTTGTATTTATTGCAGTTAAATTATATTGTATAATTTTTTGGTATATTTTAGTATACCTTATCCAGTAACTTAGTTTTTAATCTTACGGGAAGTATTTGGCGTGGCCCCTATGGTCACACCCGCAACCCACTAGTTATTATTTATTATTTATTTTTCCATGATTTTTTGTTAAATTTAAGATTTAAATACGAAGGGGCTGAAATCTCACAGCTCTGAGATCAAGACTTCGGTTTTGGTTAAGGATTTTGATATAGTTTTCGACATAAAACTTTTATGTGGACATTATTTTTAGTTATCGGCAGCGATTTGTATTAAACATAAAACTCTTTGTAAAAGTACAAATGTTTTATCTCTGGTTTAGAAATTTAGTACAAAAACTAACACGAAACATCAATTCGTTGTCGGAAAATTATAACAGATCATATATTAACATAATTTAGTGAAAAGATGATACACTCAGCAAACTACTCAAAAACCTCTACATTTAGCGTTTCGAGAAATATAACAAAATCAAAAATTTAGAATTCTTTCAGAAATCCAAATATATTCCAAAAATTATAATAAAATCAAAAATTTAAACTTTTTCAAAACTCTAAAAATATTCCGAAAATTCTTAGAAAATCAAAAATTGAAACTTTTTGAACTTCCAAAATTTTTCTGGCTGCAATTTTGACTAACCGATGTTACTGTTATGAAAGCAAAGCTATTATAATAAGAAAAATTAGAGCTCATTGTCGTCATCCTCGTTCGTGGATGTAACGGGTCGTCAGTTGATGTGTCTTGGCCAACTTACACAGTTGCCGCTATCATCTTGTTGTATCCATGGATGTAGTTTTGCCAAATTTCACCAATAGCCAACTTCAACTTTTGCTACATCTGTTGTTGTAATTTCGCCTAATTTCAACGATCGCTGATATCAAGCTTCGCTATATCGATTATTCTACCGCCATCATCATTCATCCTGTTATATCAAATATTATAAATTTTACCAATTTCAACAATCGCTGATATCGAGTTTTGTCTGTTTCTTCTGTGATTGACGTGGTGAAGATGATCGATCAATAAAGATTTTGAAGGATATTGAGTGGGATCCGGATCAGTTGTGGGGTGAGTCATTTTTTTTTACATTACTATTTATATATATGGTTCTGGTATTTGTTTGACCTTTAATCTTACCTAATGTCTTACAAAAATATCGATTAATAATGGAGTGTTTGTGACGGTCGCGGCTTCTTCGTCGTTGAGGGCCGCCCGAGCCTCCTTCTCACACTTTTCTTTTTTGTTTCTGATCCGTATAACGTTCGAAATACGCGCACACTGTTTATTTGTGCTGGGGCGGCAGGCGTAATTTATCAAACCCACTTATTGTAGCTAGTTAAGAGAGTGATTAACCTCGCTAGTTGTGCGGCCTGTCTTAACTGTTACATTGGAAGTTCCAATGGACCCATTCATATCCAAAAGAAAAAAAATATTCTTTCTAATATAACAGCTTGATAGCCAAAATTATATCTTTTTTCTTATTACTTTGATAGACAAATTTAATCTAACTATCTCAAAGCATCTAATATCGGTCGGTTTTTTCTTTTTTTTTTTTTTCAAAAATTGGTTCCCACCACATAATTTAAAATATCCAGACCAGTTTTTTTTATTATAACACAAAAATCAAATTTATTGTTTTTTTACTTCACCACAATTTTAAATTGTGTGAAGTAATGCAATCTATCGTGAAAAAAAAAAATCTTACATACCCCAAATTTTGTTTTTTCTTTTGTTTTGGACCATCCTCTATCCAAATAGCCAATAAAAATTTTGGTGTACGTCTGTGTGTGGGTGGGTGGGTGGGTGGGTGGGTGAGTTTTCTGCATAGGATCTTGATGAAACTTTGGCAAATGATACAGGTTCACTTGAAAATAGAAGATCTGGATTCATTTTAAATTTGGACAAAATGGCGGGGGGTCTCCCGAACACCTCTAAGTTTAAATCTTGAATAACTTCTGATCTCGAGCTATGATCTTATTGAAACTTAGTATATAAGGTTTTAATACTGTTTCCAATATTTCTGCATACCAACTTCCGGTTTGTCACTTCCGGTTAAAAAGTTTTTTTTTCAGGTGTTTATCCCTACTGTAGCCTACAATTACCGATCGATTTTCATGAAACGTTGCGAAAAGCTTTTAAATAACATGAGAAAGATTTTATCAGCTTTTGGAGCACATTGGATAAAGGGTTGGGGGGTCCACCATACAACAGGTGGTTTTTTCCACAAAGTTTTTATGTATGTTGGGAGCATAAAACATTCATTCGTGAATGAATTTTGATGACACTTTGGAAAAAGATGCAAACATGTATGACAAAGAACTGATTAGTTTTTGAGCGATAGTGAACATAGTGGTGGGGAGTCCCTGGAGCACCTGTTTTTTTGAAAGCTCTATAACTTCTGTACCTGATAAGCGAATTGGATGAAACTTGGTATATGAGTATGTAGTATGGTTTAAAATAGTTCTGCATCCCAACTTCCGGTTTTTCACTTCCGGTAAAAAAAATTTTTTTGTACTTTTTTGAAGTTTTTTCAGTGTCTTTATGCACACTACAGCCTACAATAATGAAGTGATTATGATGAAACTTATGGAACAGGGTTCCAATTAGTGTGAAAAGATAATTATCATG
The DNA here is from genome assembly GCA_963693315.1 of Diogma glabrata. Classification (NCBI taxonomy): domain Eukaryota; kingdom Metazoa; phylum Arthropoda; class Insecta; order Diptera; family Cylindrotomidae; genus Diogma; species Diogma glabrata. The sequence goes on along the minus strand of OY856187.1, from coordinate 13,672,646 downwards.
TTTTGGGACACATTGATCAAAGTGGTAGGGGGTCTACCATACAAATGCTGACTTTTCACATTTTGTATTTTAAGTTTGTTGGGAGCATACAGACTTCATTCATTATTCAATTTTAATGACACTTTGGCAAATGATGGAGACTTAAGTAACAAAGAACTGATTAGTTTTTGGATAATATTGGAATAAGTGGTGGGGGTCCTCCCGAACACCTGTTTAATGTGTCACACTTTTTTCAATGTTTGTTGGGAGCACACAGCATTCGTTCGTTATCGAATTTTGATGACACTTTGGAAAAAGATGCAAACATGTATGGCAAAGAATTGATTAGTTTTTGAGCGATAGTGAACAAAGTGGTGGGGGGTCCCTGGAGCACCTGTTTTTTTGAAAGCTCTATAACTTCTGTACGTGATAAGCGAATTGGATGAAACTTGGTACATGAGTATGTAGTACGGTTTAAAATAGTTCTGCATCCCAACTTCCGATTTTTCACTTCCGGTAAAAAAAATTTTTTTGTACTTTTTTGAAGCTTTTTCAGTGTCTTTATGCACACTACAGCCAACAATAATGAAGGGATTATGATGAAACTTATGGAATAGGGTTCCAATTAGTGTGAAAAGATAATTATTATGTTTTAGGACACATTGATCAAAGTGGTGGGGGGTCTACCATACAAATGCTGACTTTTCACACTTTGTTTTTTAAGTTTGTTGGGAGCATACAGACTTCATTCATTATTCAATTTTAATGACACTTTGGCAAATGATGGAGACTTAAGTAACAAAGAACTGATTAGTTTTTGGATAATATTGGAATAAGTGGTGGGGGTCCTCCCGAACACCTGTTTAATGTGTCACACTTTTTTCAATGTTTGTTGGGAGCACACAGCATTCGTTCGTGAACGAATTTTGATGACACTTTGGAAAAAGATGCAAACATGTATGGCAAAGAACTGATTAGTTTTTGAGCGATAGTGAACAAAGTGGTGGGGGGACCCTGGAGCACCTGTTTTTTTGAAAGCTCTATAACTTCTGTACGTGATAAGCGAATTGGATGAAACTTGGTACATGAGTATGTAGTACGGTTTAAAATAGTTCTGCATCCCAACTTCCGGTTTTTCACTTCCGGTAAAAAAAATTTTTTTGTACTTTTTTGAAGTTTTTTCAGTGTCTTTATGCACACTACAGCCTACAATAATGAAGTGATTATGATGAAACTTATGGAATAGGGTTCCAATTAGTGTGAAAAGATAATTATTATGTTTTAGGACACATTGATCAAAGTGGTGGGGGGTCTACCATACAAATGCTGACTTTTCACACTTTGTTTTTTAAGTTTGTTGGGAGCATACAGACTTCATTCATTATTCAATTTTAATGACACTTTGGCAAATGATGGAGACTTAAGTAACAAAGAACTGATTAGTTTTTGGATAATATTGGAATAAGTGGTGGGGGTCCTCCCGAACACCTGTTTAATGTGTCACACTTTTTTCAATGTTTGTTGGGAGCACACAGCATTCGTTCGTGAACGAATTTTGATGACACTTTGGAAAAAGATGCAAACATGTATGGCAAAGAACTGATTAGTTTTTGAGCGATAGTGAACAAAGTGGTGGGGGGTCCCTGGAGCACCTGTTTTTTTGAAAGCTCAATAACATCTGTACCTGATAATCGAATTGGATGAAACTTTGTACATAAGCATTTAGTATGATTTACAAAAATTCTGCATCCCAACTTCCGGTTTTTTGCTTCCGGTAAAAAAAATTTTTTTTACTTGTTGGCAGTTTTTTCAGTATCTTTATGCACACTACAGCCAACAATAATGAAGTGATTATGATAAAACTTATGGAAAAATTTCAACTAGTGTAAGAAGATAATTATCATCTTTTGGGACACATTGATCAAAGTGGCGGGGGATCTACCATACAACTGCTGACTTTTTACACTTGGTTTTTAAAGTTTGTTGGGAGCATACAGATTTCATTCATTAATCAATTTTAATGGCACTTTGAAAAAAGATAAAGACTTTATTGACAAAGAATTGACCAGTTTTTGGACAATATTGGGATAAGTGGTGGGGTCCTCCCGAACACCTGTTTATTGTTTCAATGTTTGTTGGAAACAAACAACATTCGTTCGTTAAGTAATTTTGATTACACTTTGCAAAAAGATGCAAATATGTATGGCAAGGAACCGATTAGTTTTTTTAGCGATAGTGAACAAAGTGGTGGGGGGTCCTCCAAGCACCTGTTATTTTGGAAGCTCAATAACTTCTGTACCTAATAATCGAGTTGGATGAAATTTGGTACATACCCATTTAGTAAAGTTTACAACAGTTCTGCATCCTAACTTCCGCTTTGTCACTTCCGATAAAATTTTTTTTACTTTTTTTCGTACAACAGAATTTATGTTTGTTGGAATACTACTGCCTGCTTTAATATTTTTATTATTAGAACTACGAAGTCCATAATATTGGTTAGCTTTTAATTAAAGTATTTTATGGATATTAGCTCATTATATATCCAGAACACTATGTTTCCAGAGCTGTGGTGAAGTCAGCCTATGCATCAGCGTCGCAATATTTTTTTAAATGATAATTAGTAGTACAAATAAAAATAACTAAAAATTAAAACTTGTCTGTACAAATAAAATTAACTAAAAAATAAAACTTGTCTGATATTAAGAAAAAATGTGGTGACGCAATAATCATTTTATCGATCATTTGAATCGAGCGATGGCACACGGTCAGGCACCACATTAACTTGCAAAACGCAAAGAGATATTGTCAGCTCTAGTCGCATTAGATTTTATGGATTTAATCGCAAATATAGTATCACAATCATTAATTGCGGCGAAGGTGAAACTCTTATCAGAACTGGAATTGCGATACGGCAAAGGAACACTTCTTCCGTCGTGTTAGAAAGATGATAAACAAAATCAGAGGCGTTGATAGAGCATTCTATGCCGTTTGATGTATCCAGGATACCATTAGATTTAACATTTCTCTATAAGGTTTTAGGTAGTAGTTTCGTATCTAATTTGGTACGGTAAAAATAGAATTCGGCTTCCCTTATAAGCTTGGGGGGCATAGCTACGAAGATTACAAAATACTCTATTATCCTGTGGAAGTTTCGATACCCGATGAAGATGATATACGGAACTGTGCTGGACAATGACGTCAAAAATTTCTGTATTCATCCACGGAGTTGAAGGATCACGAAACAAAACTTTATTTTTCGGTACAAACCTTTCATAGATATGCAATATTAGTGAATTAATTACACTTAACTGATCGTTCACATGCGGAAGCATCCAATCTGGTTCCACGGAAGCAACGACGACTCATGCAAGAGCGTATTGGTGTTAGTTGGTGGTGTACTAGCTAATTGATGGAGTTCTGCGACATTTCAGAAAAAAAAGATCACGACCAAAATTAACTACCGTACTGGATTCATAGCTAAGTAGGATCGCATAGCAAGGTCTAATAGTGAATCTCCACGCGTAGCACCAAACGGGATATGAAACAATGAAAGAGAGGAAAGTAACTCTATTAACGGGCAACTATCATTTAAATTATGTTAAAAAGTCACCCATAATATAGTGAAACGATTGTAAGGACCAAAAACGACAAAAAATATCATTTAGGATGTCAATATCTGCATTGGTGCTAGGTGTGGGGTTGTAAATGCAGCCAACTAGAATTTTGCCTCCACAAATTTGAACCTCGATAAAATGCTTTCTATTTTGACATCAGTTGATGCGGTGAGAATAACCTTGCTAGTGAGACTATTACGCTCAAAAATGCCTACACCACCACCAAGCTGACTAAAACGATCGTTACAGTGGAATTTAAAACCAGAAATTTTGTAGAGAGCAGCAGGAGTTTAAGTTTTAAGCCAAGTTTCAGAGACGGATATGATATCCATAGACGTATTGGTTAAAAGATGAACTAACTAACTAACTCATAGTAGTAGTTGTTGTTGTTGTAGCGACGGGTGTGGTGCTAATCCTCCGACTCCATTTCCATGTTCAGAAGCTCTGCTACTGCCCTTGAGCGGTACCATAAATTTTCTTTCGTTAGGTTGGTTGAATTTTCAGGATATTTGGATAGCTAGTCTACATCGTGCGGCGTGCCCATCGTACCCTCACCTGCGGACACTGGTCAATAGTTTCAGGATCAACTCCGCTCATGTTTAGGATGCGTGACCAACCAGATCTTAGTTGAGCTAGTATGGATCTGGTGCTACGTGGTAGATGGACCTCTTCTGCATCGACTTAAGGTGGTTCTCTATTTAGCACTCGATTTGGGTCGTAGTTCATTATAACGTCTTCAACAGTTTTAGTAGTGCTTAGGGCTGTAGTGCCTCATAGTAGTGCTTATGGCTGCTTAGCATATTTAGGTGAGCAAAGTTTACATTAAATGTTGAAGGTTTCAGTTTCGAGTTAATGAAGTCTTCGAAAGATAAAGTTTGTTCATTCACAATGTTTACATTCGGTACCACTAGCCGCGCAACCACAACCTGAGACCACATAAAACAAAACTAGTAGAATATAAACTTGTATATTGATGTGTGCTACCACACACAGCCTGAAACTAAAAACATAAATTAATAAAATAAAAATAACATCAACCAAAACCCCTAAATATATTCATAGCCCGATTGATTGACGCCATATGCAAAAAAAAAAGATACTAATGTTTTTGAATAAATTTTTAAAAAATTTTTATATGGAGTTTCATAATTCCACATTGCGTAAAATATTTAAAAAAATTTTTTTTAGATTGAGTTTTAATTTCAAAATGGCGCTACAAGTTCACGATTTTTTCCTGTGCTAAACAACAAGCAGGCTTATACAAAATTGGGGGTTGGATTTAGATTTTTTAAAAATTGGAGGTTGCGACTAATCTATTTACGTTTCCATTTAAATTTGATTTCATTCGCCTTGTGATTGAGATCGCCTGAATATTATGTTTTTGTATAGAGTAAAGTATTCGTTTAAATAAATACGTTCCCGAGTAGTTCCAATTCTCGTGTTTAGAAGGTTCATTGTTTTACATTGTTTCAAAAAGTGTTATGGTTTTAAAATAGCAAAATATCACGAGTATTGGTGCAAACTTATTTTCATTTACAATAACGCTATATCTTTCTTTTCCAATCTGCTAGTGCTAGTCCTTAAAATGACTTCTTTGCAGGTGGGAATATTTCGAGAGCCAATAATTTTCTCTATCAAAGCTTAAAAGGTTTATCGGCTCAAATCAATAGATGGTACATTTATGATTGATTTGCCGACGCTTCACGTTCTTCATTTTCGATAACAGTTTTCAATTTAACAAAACCGGCTCCGCTTTCAGGATCCCAATTAATGACTTTGATTTACCAACTTTATAAACGAGTTTACCAAGAAGAATTGTATGGCATTATTCTTACAGAAAATAATTATTAAGTTTATAGTTTTTGTGATACCAAATTATTTCATATCAATTTTCATGTTTCTCCAATTTTCTTCCGATTCTATTATATCTATTTAAACCCCCTTTCCACTCATTTCTACTATATTTACTTCGTCAAGATACTTTGTAATAAAATATTATATTTTTAAATAATCCATCAGGAACCACCCTATCTATAGTTGTATGTGTTTCTATAGATAATCGTCTTTAACGATAGGGATAGATTTTGATTTTAATACAGGAAATTGAAGTTCATAACAATAAATAATGGTGTATAATAAAGAGAAGGGTGTTAAATTGAGCAAAATTATGTAAGTTGTCATACTAAAATGAAAGTCAGTTAAACTAAATGTTTAATTTTTTAGATGATTGGAAGATTTTATCTAAATGCTAAACTATGCGTGATATTTCTATTGTTGTACCATCTGTTAATATTTAAAAGTTCTGATTGTCAGATACGAGCGAGGAAAACGTTATTTCCATACAGTTTTTATGTTATCTATGTTCTAATTACGAAAAACACCTACAGAAAATCATCGAATTTTGTTTAAAAAATATAACGCTATAAAAATATTTATTCGAATCTCAATTAAATAACTAAAGCATACATTATTTTAACTTATGGACCCTAAAAGCGCTTCATTAGTTCGATGTTGTACTGTATCCATAACATAACCACCAATTTTGCCAACACTATTATTTGCAACACCCAGCACACGACTAAAAATTCCTTTCGAACTAGATCGTTCAGTTGGAGGTGTATTTGTTAAAGTTGCACGACGACCTTAAATAAAGAAATCCAAATATATTTTCCTCAAAAATAAAAAAAATTATAGAATATAGAAAGATTTTCGTACCAACTAAAAATTTCATTAAAATTGAATTAAACTCTTCTGGGCACTCTTGATGTGGCCAATGACTAGCACTATCTATTATTTTTACTATAAAATTATCACAAAAATCGGAGCTTTTAACAACCGTTTCAAGACGACATGTTTGATCTGCATTACCTGAAATTGTAAAAAGTGTACTAAATTAGTAAGGAAATAAACCATTTTAGTACTAAAGAGTTGTGTTGTTGGTATACAGATTTTGTGTGATAGTATATATTAATAATACTACCAACCCGCAACAATTAACACTGGACATCTAATGATCTCGCCCTCCTTTATACGATAAAAAGGAAAATTTCGAAAATAACTTAATGGTCCCGTCCAATCACTCTTTCTACTAAAAACATATTTATAAGCATCCATTACACCTTCACTATCACAACCATTTTTATTTGATTTCCCATTTTTAACAGGAACTTTGACAATATTTTCATCTTTCTTTTTATTTAAATGCTTAAACATTTGATTTAAATGATATGATTCATTTTCATTAGAAAACGATGATAGTTCCATTTCAGGTAGAAAGGGTAACTGTGTAAACTTTATAAAATTATTATTAAAAAATGTAACCGATGAACTATTTGATAGATTATCCCAAAATAGGTTTGGATGTGATGTGGATACACAAATAAAACGATCAATACTATCCGGAAATAAATGTGCAAATAACCATCCAATTAATGCACCTAAATCATGTCCAATTATTGTTGCTGAGCTACATCCTAGAGCTTTAATGAATTTTTGTAGTTCGCTACATATATTTTCTGGTTTGTATTTATTTCGCCATTGTGGTTTATCCGAATCGTTGAATCCTTTTAAGTCTAAGACAACTACATGGAAAAATTTTGATAGATCTGATATTTGTTTACGCCATCCCAACCAACAATCTGGATAGCCATGCAGGAGAACTATTAATGGATCATTTTTGTTTCCTACTTCAATGTAATGCAATTTAACATGCTGTAACGAAAAAAAAAATATAGTTAGAAATGAAATAGGCCAATATTTAATGATAGGAAAAAGGAAGTACTGTAATGGGCAAGATATTCGTAATAGAAATATATGTGGAAAATAACCAAAAGTCTAATTTATTTTGTGCATTCGATCGAATAAATATAATATATAGTGTTGCAAGATTTAAAAAGAAGTTACCGCAAAGTCCAAACAATGAAATAACGAGATAAATAAACCAAAGAAAAAAAAATTGAACATACATTGAATTTTATTTGGAACCAGAAGAGGAAGAGAATTTGACGATTTGAACTTGGAAAGGTGACTATAACACACTTTGAAAGGGTGAGTGAACGAGTTGACGTTCTAAACTTGCATTGTCATGTTGTTATTTGGAGTAAAACTTGTGTTTAATTTTTTTTTGTTAATTTATGAAGGGTTAATGTAATTATAATTTGGGAAAGGTTGTGGCAGGTCAGAGCACTCGTCCATCGAATCCAGGTGTTGTTTAAGGCACAAGGCACGCAAATATGATAATCTTTGTGTTCTAAATTTCTTGTAAAGAGGTTGGTCGAAAGAACCATCGCTCAATCGAGCTAGCGGCAAGGTGTATTTTGCATGCACGATTAACTGGTAGACCTTCACGCTCTACCAGACCTACTTCTACAGTAGAAAGAAATAAAAGGGTTAAAAGCAAATTTTTAAGTACAAAATTTGTACAAACAAATCAAAAATTGGGTTGCCATTTGCCAATTATTCTGTTAGTGGCATATATATTGATCATGTGACGCACTGTATTACTCAACTATCAAAGCCACGATATAGGAGCAGGTTCGTTTTTTTTTCGAGCAAGAAGTAACATACCATCATCAAGTTATAATTCATAACTAAAGATTGTGCTACCGTTGACTTGGCGCGTGATATCTCACTGTAATTACCTGTATATCCCACTGTAATATCTCATTGTATGTGATATTTCACGTTAACGCGTATGTCAATAGCGGGAACTGGAGAACGGTTGTCACACCAATAGAAAAATAAACAAGTTACAGATCAACAAAAACTGATGATGTTCCCAATATATAAAAAATTATATCGAAAACACAGCATGTCGATGTTCGTTTGAGCAGAATGCTGCAGTAGCATTGTCAAACATAACAGAATAAAACTAAGAGTGGTTATTTTTATCAAACTTCCAACTATTGAGATGCAAAGTGGTTCTAAATATATGTACAAGGATGATGATCCAGAATAGAAAAATAAGAAAAACAGGCAAAAAGAATTTGTTTACTTTGAAGTAATTCGAGTACATTAAATGACATAACAGTTTATTTTTCATAGTAATGGAACTGACAAATAGTACCAGTCATACTTGATAACTGGTAATGGCGCAGTGTTTGGATTTAATGTCCTAAGGAATTTGCTTAAATAATCACAACACACTTCTGAATGAAACCTCCATATAATCCACTAATTCTTACCGAGGAGAATTAGCGAGAAATCTAAGAGCTTGATTTCCATCGCTTGTTGTACAATTTGCTTCAGACCTAGTTCTGTCGACAATAAAACTTGTTTTGTTTTTAAAGTTATTTTTTACTGCTGACCTTAATTAGTAGACAAATGCTGGTCTTATAATTGCCTTGTGATAGTCGTTATACCAGATTAAAAAATATACCATGTGACTGCCGTATGGCAGTCGCCGCGACGCCGTGGCGACGAATTTGCTACTTTACCGTTGGAGTTTGGAACATTATGCTAACTTAACTTTCAACAAATTAATAAACACGAAATGAGAAGTGAGAGAAAACATGAAGCGATTGTGTTATGAAGGGTAATTCAAACTCCATGATTGAATTTCAAACCACTGTCCCTCAAACATCAAATTTACCATTAACAAAAATTTTCATAGTTGTTTTCCTTTTTGCTTTACACATAATTTCTTGTACTCAATCCATAGTCATCATCTACTATAGTTTCCGTTAAAAAATTATTATCCTAAAACAGTTGTGTGATATTTCCCAATGTGATTTCCTATATTCAATCGTTAGTTGCTATAAAATTAGCATAAGACAGTTGTAAATATCATTAATTCGTAATTCCGCTATTTCCATAAAGATTTCCTACCATCGTTTTGTAATCAATGTTTTTTTACATACTTTAGTTGTACAGATTCATTAATGGGTTTTCAGTCAGAAAAATATGCTACTAGATAATGCTACCATTTTTTAGACTATAAATAGAATGCGATAGATAGCTTCGTTCTCTTATTGCTGGAAAAAAGTCTCTCGTGAATATCGAAAAAGATCGGATTTCTTTATTGAATTCACACTTTTGCTATTTCATGGTGTCCACTATTTTTTCGAAACCAAATTCCCTGACTTTCCATGACTTTCCAGACCAAAAATATGAAAACTCCATGACTTTTTTAAAATAAAACTAATAATTTTGTAAACAAAAAAAACTAAAATGTGTAAATGTTTTGATTGAGTCGATGTTACATGACATGAGACATGTTTTAACTCCAACAAAGATAAACAAAATATTTGAAATTCTGATAAATAATTAATTACACAAAAGACTTAGAGCCGGTTGTACAATTGCAGTTCAGCCGAGGTTTAAGCTGAAATTATGCTAAACCTGATATTTGTTCAGTTACGCGTTGAACAATTGCGGTTTAGTCGAGAGTGAGCTTAAGCCAGGGTTCAAGTTGAGCGCCCAATTTTGTTGGTTCAAGTGCGGTTCAAGAAACTAACCTAACCTGTAACCTAACCTAAGCTCCTATCGGGTTCTACTAAGCTTTAGCTAAACTGCTATTGTACAACTGACCTCTAGTTGTAGAACTACATATAGGTTTCCAGAACGATTATTTTAATAGCTTTACTTTCAATCATCATTGTCAAAACTACAAATTCTGGCCCCAGGACGTCAGTCCAAACTTGGTTCAAGCTTGGGCCGTTTGAAAGTGTTAGGCCTGGCCCGAACCACAAAATCTTCAGCGCGGGCTTGGCCTAAGTTTGGTTCCTTAGCCCATTCTTACCTGGGTTTCGAATATATCAATTTGAAAAGTGTTTACAGTGCCATTAATTCTTATTCTATTTGTACTACTTGTACTAAATCTTTTGACCTTCCTATCATTGAAAGCCTTTCTGGTTCGAAATGCTTTGCTTCAAACACCACAGTAGAGCTCCCGGGAGTTGAGCATGGGGAACCAAAACCTGTTTTTATAATTGCCATGAAAGGCTACGACCTTATATAGTAGACTAGGTTAATATTTGACCTAGTTTTAGTTTCCTGTATTGGAATTAGAATGTAGGTTATTGGTTTATTGTGGTTTGTTGTTGTGTGTGTCCCTAGCCGGTTGCTAAAGGCCTTGGAAGGTCGTCAGGTAAACTAGGTTAGTATTTGACCTAGTTCTGGTTGTCTGTATTGGTAATTTCTCGATTTAAAGTGTAGGTTAGTGGTTAATTGTTGTTTGTTGTTATTGTGGGTTTATTGTTGTTGCTAAAGGCCTAGGAAGCATGTCAGATAAACTAGGTTAGTTATTTCCCTGTATGTGAGTTCAAATTTAAAATTAAAACAATAAAATAATGGTACAAATGACAAATAAAACAATTTGTCACGTGTTTTTATTCATTTTTTCTTTTTACATTTTTGTTTTAAAACTAAAATAAAACTATTACATGATTTTATGTACATTAATTTTTATTGGGTTAACCAACCCTTATTAATTTATTAAAAACTTTTTCTCTATGAGGTTTTTTTAGAACTGCCGAGATAATAGGTTCAATCTTTTTTATTCGTCTATGAAATCTATCTCGATCACGTGCATATTCTTCATATTTTCCCTGTCGAGCTACTCTATATGCATAATCCCACACATACATAACGTGAAGATCTAATTTATTGTTAAAGGTAACTTTTTTTGTTTTTAACATTATAGTACTTTTTCCTTACGAAGATGCATATAAATGTTAAGACAGTTTTTTACAGCACATCTAAAATGATTATTTGAAAGATGTATCGGACACATTGATTTAAAATTTTCAATCTTTAATAACGATGGTATGGCAAGATTTTCTATTTTAAAACTCTCAATATACTTTTCAAGGAAAAGTTTTTTTTGTTCGCCTTTTACATAAATTTTTTCAGCTTGTTCTAAATAGTATTTAATAATTGATTTTATATCCACATAGTCAACGCATCCGCCATTCCAATTAAGTCCATTTATTTTATTGCCGCAATATCGGTTGCTATATTGTGCTGCTTGACCTAGTTCTTCTTCGTGGTAAGGTGGTTTGAAATGATAAACAATAGGAATCAAACTTCCTTTTTCAAGTAGAGCGAGTTCTTTGACAAAATATTGTTTATCGTTTCCTCTTAGAAATTGGAGATCAACTATGAAAACACGTTTGGCCATTGTGAGACTATATAAGAGACTGTCTGTCCAATTTTCCAAGATTACTTTTATACTTGACCTCTGTTTTGTATACATATGTATACATAGATTTGTATAGTTAGATAGATACTCTTCGGCAAACCATGTTTTTTCATCCGTTTACTATGATGGTTGCCGGACCGTCTTGTTGTGGGAAAACGACTTTTATTTTTAATTTAATAAAACAAAAAAACAAATATATTCAACCTCCAATTGAGAAGATTATTTGGTGTAACCCCGATAAAGAGGCCGTCCCGAAAAATATCAAAGGACTTGAACATTATAATACTATTCCAGATTTTTGTGATAATCAAGATCCACTGTTAATTATAGTAGATGATATGATGTTAAATTCTCACGACAAGATTGTGTGCGAATTATTTACTAGAGGTTCGCACCATAGAAATTTATCTGTAATATTTGTAACTCAAAACGTTTTTCACCAGGGAAAATTTTCAAGAGATATTTCATTAAATTGTAAATATTTAGTGCTTTTCAAAAACCCTAGAGATAAATCCCAAATATTGCCTTTAGCTCGTCAAATATACCCAAAACAGGTCAACGAATTTGAGAAAGTATATAATGAAGTAACTACCTTACCATATGGTTACATTTTAATAGACCTTACTCAAGATATTAATGATATATTTAGATTAAGAAGTGACATATTTGGAAAAAATTTTTGTTTTTGTACAAAAGAGCAATTGGAGCAATTTGGTGAGGAATATGAAACGATTACAAACCAACCGTCATATATTGCACCTGTTAAAAAATTCTAAGAGAAAATTTCAAAAAGTTATAATAAAGCAATGTGAGCCGAATGTAATTAAAACGATCTGTGAAATTGCGTTAAATATTTTAAAAGGTAACTGTCATTTGAATAAAAGAGCAACCAATCAACTAAAAAAGTATAAAAAGGACTTGAGATCACTCATTTGCCGTAAGAAGTCGCTCACTAGTAAAAGAAAAATTATTATTCAACGTGGTGGATTTTTACCTGCTCTTCTCGGTGCAGTTTTATCAGGGGTGATTGGTCATTTTATAAAATGAATAATACAACATTTAACAAAATGATAATATTAAAACCTGAAATATATGAAAAACTCAGGCAAAATTCAGACGTTGAACTCAACGAGTTGGATAAAAAGATGAAAAAAATTTTATTAAACAAAAATTTGTCCGATATTCAGAAGTGGTATTTGTATCGTCAGAACCTATTTAAAATTAGAAACAAAAAAAGAGTGTTATCTAAAATTGAAGAGAAAAAAATTAAAATCATGGAACCAAAAAGTACCCAAACACGTTTCCGTACAAAACCCATATTTAGAGCGACAGACACTCAAACAGATGTTGTTGGTAAAAGAAATTATGAAATGCAATTTCCTGAAGAAGAAATATATGAGAATGAAGATGATGAAGTATTTGATAAACGTGTCCAGGAAAATATTTTAAAGAAACAACACAGTCTGACAATGAACTTGATGAAGAACTTCAAGACCAAATTTTCGCAAAAGCACTATCTGCCACATCAGCTGGCGAGCGTTTAAGAAAACGAAAATTAACTCCAAATCAAAACTATCAAACATTTGAAACTGAGTCTGGAGACGTTATAACGGTTCCTTTTGACAGTCCACCAAAAAAGAAAGAAAAGCATATAAATAGCGGGGAATTTACAACACCTACAAAACGAATTTTGCGATCAGCTACAGTAGGTGATAGTCAAACAAAAATTAATTTTCCAAATCGTAAGAAAACATGGGCGATATACAAATAAAAGATGAATTTTATGTTACTTTACTCAGTGATAACTCAATGAATTACTATCCTGATAATACTTTATCAGCTTTTACAAATAATTTACATAAACCAATCAGCGGTACAAACTGGAAAGTTGGTCTGTCGGAGATTTTCTTAAACGATTTTCAACCAAATAAATACGGAAAAAACTGGCACATTGGTACAAAAGTTTTTATAGGAGGTAATTCCAAACACTTGGTTGGAATTGGGACGACGTACATTCCACATAACGCGGAAGAATATTTGTGTGATTGGAAATCTTTTTTGTTACCGACTCTTATTCAGAATATACACCCATTTGATGGCTACTCAAGAAAAGAGGTTGAGCGTGAACTAATTTGGGGGATATATGATTTTATATCTTTGGATTCCAATTACGTGGCTGCACCTTCACCAACATCATTAGAAAAACAACTACCTGAAGCAAATGAATTTATTAAAATATGTATAAATCAACCACCACTTGAGCTAAAATTAAAGGCAGATCATAGCTACTCACTCGAAGAGTTACTGAAATCGTGTTTTGATCAGATAACTGTAAAAATTAAAGATTTTAAAAAGCATAAGTCAAGACTCTTAGATTTATTTAAAACATTTCTGCAATATTTACCTACGACACCCGTAATTAAACCAGAAATGCTTTTTGTCTATACCGATATTATTGAACCAAATATGGTGGGTGATAGCACTGTGAGATGTTTAAGAACGATAAACACAAAAAATGCATTTGAAGTAATGGAAAAAGAAATTTTAAATATACAATATTTTGCTGTTGAGAAAAATTTTTTTGATAATATTTCTATTCTAATCTGTGATAAATATAGTAGCAAAATTAATTTTGCAACAAGTAGTATTCCTACAAAAATTGTATTAAATTTTAAAAAAGTATATAAATAAAAGGGGGATTCTATTAAACAATTTAGTATTTTATGAAAAGCATTATGGAAGGAGTATATTATAGATACTATTTGAGTCAAACGGGGAAAGGCATTGAGGATATTGGTCCGTTGGTACATTCGACTGTTCCATATCAACGAGGACGTGGCCTGGGTAGTTTTTTTGGGGGACTTTTCAAGTATTTGAAACCAATATTTTCTTCGGGGGCTGATTTACTAAAAAAGCAGGTTGTAAACTCTGGTATAAGTGCTTTATCAGATATTGTATCCGGTGCAAATATTAAGGAAGTTCTGCAAGATCGCGGTAAAGAGATTGTCAAAAGTGTAAGACGCGGGGCAGTTCAAAAACTCAATGAAATGTATGGGTCGGGAAAAAGGAAAAGAAAAGTTATAAATAAGCCGTCGATCAAAAATTTAAATTATTTTACTTCGAAACGACGTAAAGTTAGTAGGCGTAAGAAAGAAAAAGATATTTTTGATTAATTATGGTGGAATGTATGAAATCTGAATTGGATATATTTAAAGCACAACCTATTCAATCAAGTATTCTACGATCCGAAGAGGTTTCTTACAACCCTATAGCCTCATTAGATAAACCATCGGTAATAGAATTTGTTTCATTAGGTCATGGAGATACATATAGGGACTTATCTTCTACATATTTAAGATTGAAAATACGGATTTTGAAAAAAGATGGAGGGTTATGGAATAATGATAAAGGGACAGACGGAAAAGAACTATCGCAGCCAAGTGTAGTTAACAATCTTTTACATTCTCTAATAAAACAATGTAATATTCAATTAAACGGGAAAAATATAACACCATCAGACGGAAATTATCACTATAGAGCATATATTGAATCGCTATTAAATTATGGTAATGATGCTGCTACCACACATTTAGAGTGCTCAGGGTGGACATTAGATAAGGCGAACATAGAAAAATCTAATAATTCTGGATCGAAAGACCGTCAAAAATTGTATAATAATAGCAATGTTGTTGAGCTAATGGGTAAACTACATGTAGATATGTTTAACCAGCCTACCTTACTTATAAACAACGTAGATGTTCGAATTGTACTAACACTAGAAAAACCAGAATTCTATTTTTTTTCTGACGATACCGATGAATCTCAATTGAAAATTTTAGAAGCAACATTGTTTATGAGACATGTAACTGTTAATCCGAGTGTTCTATTAGCACATAACGCTGTTTTGGAAAAAAAGAATGCTATATATAGTTATAAACGTGTGGAAGTAAAAACCTATACTCTTCCTATGAACACATCATCCATATCGCTCGACAACGTTTTCATTGGTCAATTGCCGACTACAATCATCTTTTGTATGACCGATAATATTGGTTATTCAGGAAAAAGATCAAAAAACCCGTACAATTTTAAACATTTTGATATTTCTCAATTTTCGTTGAATGTGAATGGGGTACAGATACCTAATACAGCAATTGAAACTAGTTTCTCTGATGAATATAATTGTTATACCAGAGCCTACAACACACTTTTTCAAGGAACAGGGATATTCCATAATGATAAAGGTCATCAGATAACAAAAACAATGTTTAGCAATGGATTTTTTTTACTTGCTTTTGATTTAACCCCCGATGCATCAGGGAATGAAATGTGCCAAGGTCTACTTAATCAAGGAACTGTTAGAATTGAAGCAAAGTTATCAAAACCATTGCCGTCCACATTAACCGCAATTGTTTATGGGGAATTTGATGCAAACATTCAAATCGATAAAAATCGAAATATATTCACAAACCTATAAATAGGATGAAAAAGCGTGAGTCTAAATATTTTATATCATGTCTTCATCCTATGCACTTGTCGATGTTACATTTTGTTGTAACGACAAAAACAGTTTGTTTGTGAAAGAAATTAGTATAGTAGGATTTAAAGAGCCTTGTAAGAAGTTCGTAAAAGAGTTTACTTACAAGTTTCCAACAAAAGAGCTAACAAATCAAAACATTGAAAATTATTCTTTTGGAACTGTGACTAACGAAAATATAACTAAAGAGTTTAAACAAATATTAGAAAGTTTTGATATAATCATTACCAACAAACTAATTAAAAAAGAGTTTTTAGTAAATTATGTAAAGGAAGCGAGCAAAGTTTATGATCTGAGTCAATTTATTTTATGAACACTTTAGAAATAACTAACATTTTAAAATGTAACCAGCGTACAAACAAAAAATTTAAGGGGGTGTTCGCTCTGGATAGAATTCCAAAAGTAAAAGAAAAACCATCTCTTTTAATCGTCAACACGGATAAGGCTAAGGACCCTGGAACACACTGGTTAGCTATTTATATTCCTAAAAAGGGGTGTATAGAATACTTTGATTCTTTTGGGCAGAAACCAACTAAACCTGAAATTTTAAGATATTTGAAGAATCATTGTTTAATTTTTAATGATAAACAATTGCAAAGTAATTTTACAGATGTATGTGGGCAATATTGTTGTGCTTACGTTTGGTTTAGATGTTTTGGTTTAAGTATGAAAAGTTTTTTGAACCAATTCAGTAAAGCAAAACATATTGAAAATGACAGGTTGATTTTAAAACTATTTCATAAAATATTTGGAAAATACAACTTTTTACAGTCTTGTTACCCGAGAGTTAGAGGAAAGTTAAAAAGAAATGGAAATTCGACATGAAAACACGATGTCTTTATTATTAAACTATACATACTTTCTTAATAAAAACCAGACCTTTAGAATTTCTGTTGGTTTTACGGGGGAGTCATTTGAAGCCACAACCATATTCCATCGTATTGGAAAAGAAGTAATTGTTCTGAAATATCGTGATTGGTGTGAATTTTACCATCTATACAAAAAGCTGCTGTGCAGTCGAACAATAAAAAATACCAAATTATGTTTACAAGCAGGAATTCAAGCTATTCGTAGTCAATCTCTTAGTGTCAACAGAGAAGAGGCCGATATATTTAATAACCTTGTTGATTTTCTTCAAGCTGTAATGATTCACTATAAAAATTCAGAACAAAATGTAAGAGCGTATGTTGAAAAATACATAAAAACCTGTGAAGAAAAACAAGTGGAAAAGTTGCATGAAGAAATTAACATCCCAAAGCAACGGATCAATGTGCAGTGTAATTTTTCTAGATTATTTTTCGAGATACCTGTAATATTAAACAATAAACTACGCAAAATTGTACGAAAATAAAAACAATTGTCTTTTATTTATTTTATTTTTATTTTTATTTTTATCTATCTATAATGTTACTAAAAAACCATTCGAAATATCCTTCTTGCTCGACTTCGATATTTTGTTCTTCGTTAACCTGCAGATCATCTGTTTGAGAATCAAACCAGTTTTGCCCGTCCTGCCATTCCTCTTCTTCCTCCTCTTCAAGTAATTGCGATGGTGATGGTGGTGGTATAAATTCTTGAAAAGATGAGGACACCTCGTCAGCATCAACATCATAATCATTCGTGGTTGAACTAATTTGGTTTTCTTGTGTAATTTTATTTAAAAAATAATTTTCATTACTTTCGTTGGTAAACGGAAACGAAGTCGAATCAGCTTCCATATTAAAAGTTGATTTCTGTAGGGAGACTGAGGATTTCTACAAAAATTTAGCTATTATGTACAACTTTTCAGAATCAGCTGCCTCTATATATAGAAAGAGAAACTAAATATTGTGTATATTGTGCATAGGATGTCACGAGCACAAATTGTTTCAGAGCTACACAGGCCACTTAGAAAAAATTTTCGTAGGAGAAAGTTCATTCAAAAGGGTTTGAATGATACTTGGCAAATTGATTTAGTCGAAATGATTCCTTATGCCAAATTTAATAAAGGTTTCAAATATTTATTGACGGTGATTGATACTTTTTCCAAATACGCTTATGCTGAACCTGTCAAACGTAAAACTGCTGAAGATGTTTTACAAGCACTTGAAAATATTATCAAGGAAGCAAAGGATTCCCCAAAAAATATTCATTCAGACCAAGGCAAAGAGTTTTTCAACAGACAGTTTAAACAATATATGCTGAAAAATAAAATTAATCATTATCATACATTCTCAGAGCTTAAGGCATCTATCGTGGAACGTTTTAATCGAACTTTGAAAAGTATGATGTGGAAAAATTTCAGTTTACAGGGGAATTACAAATGGATCTCAATTTTACAATCATTGTTAAAAAACTATAATTCAACACCGCATAGAACAATCAAATTACCTCCAGAAAATGTTTCAAAGAAAAATGAAAAATCAATACTTAGAAGTGTATACATGCATCCAAAAATTTTTCAAAAAGCTAAATTTAAGATAGGAGATAATGTAAGAGTCAGCAAAAATAAAGGAAACTTTGAAAAAGGCTATCAACCAAACTGGTCAACAGAAATTTTTAAAGTGGTTAAAGTTAAAAATACATATCCGATTACGTATAACTTAGTCGATTATACCAACACTCCAATTTCCGGGGGATTTTATGAAACAGAACTAACACCTGTAAAATTTTCTGATACCTATCTTGTCGAGCAGATTTTAAAAAGAAAAGGGAATAAAGTTTACGTCAAATGGTTAGGATTTGATAAATCGCACAATTCATGGGTAGATAAAAACAATATAATTTAGAACTTCTGAAAACATTTTGGTAAAATTGGTTAAATTTGTATAAAATAATTCCTCGTTTTTACTGGAAATAAATAAGTTTTCGTTTACTTGAAATTATTAAAGAAAAACTCACTAAAACTTTTGTTTTACGTCGGGAAAAATATGAAAAAAACCCGACCTTTTATTTTATGTTTACATAAGCTACAAAATTGCTTAAAACTAAAAAACTGAATATTTGTTACTCCGACTAAAATTGACTTCTGTTTTACCTTTATGTTGTGTAATAATCGTAGTTTACACAAATTTAGGCCTTTTGTATCCAAACGGTACGGAACTATGGTCTTTCAGAAATCGACGTTTTTCTGATTTCGGTTGGTATCTTTTTGTTTCAGTTACTGTATGAACCTCATGATCTTTAGTTCTTTTAATATTTTGTGAAACCACAGCGATATTTTCCCAATCTTGCGGATGAAGAACAGCATGTTTAATCGTTTCAAAATTTATTAGTTTGGATGTTGTATGGTTTAAATTTATGCCTTTAACTTTACAAACAAGCTTTTCTGAGTTATCTTTAGTCGAAAAAACTTTAAACGCGTAATTTTTTGGTCCACCACTAACAAATTCAGATATATAGCTGCCGAGGCCATAACATTCTAGTTCATCGGTCATATCACCAATACGTTCTCCTAGAGGTGGGTCATATTCTCCTTCTTGACTTATATAAATGATTGAGTCCGTATCGTAATACAAAACTCTGTGACCGATCTTTTCTAGATAGCTGTAAAGATGAAGTCGAGCCTGTGCTGTTGTGTAAGCAGCTATACACACATTGATTGTTGATAGAGAATTTACCGCTTCTTCTTTATACTGCCAGCTCACAATTATAACTTCCTCGTTAATAGGTAGTATTTGACAAACTTCTATTGAAGGATTTGTTAGTAAGTCATTCAAAACAAACGGTTGGTTAACAATAGTTGTTTGTTGTTGGTTTTCTCGCTGACCAAATTTTCCCCAAAAAGAATTTAAAATTAATTTTGCAAAAGACCTTAATCCAGGATTATTGTTGATATTTTTAAATTCCAATTGAACTTCTTCTGAACTTAAAAAGGAATCAATATACTTTTGTTTTTCCAATTCTGTTTGATATTTAGACGGAAAACCTGAAGATTCCTGTTTAATTTTTATAAACTTATTCATCATTTCCGTGAAGAGTCCTTGTTCTTTCTTTTCCTTGTTATATTGCGTAATCTCGTATTCCCAGATTTCGTAAATGTGTAAAATTTTGTAGTTTTTTTTGAGAGCCTGTAAAACTTCGTCAATCACCCATGTTCCAGTTAATGCCCTTTCATCGTTAGAATGTAAACAAAATGCACTTTGATTTTTTTGATCTCCGCATCTTTGGCAGAGTGAGAACATCAATTTGTTATTTTGTTTTTGCGGTAAAACTGGATGAAATAGGTTTTCTGGTGGTAATATTTTACATTTAATCAACCCATTCGTTTTTTGTAAATCAATTCCAGAACACACAGAATTTCCAACATGTACTTTAGGGTGTTTAACAGGAAATTTGCCATATTTACAGACCCCCGGGTACATCGAGCAGACGTCTATGTATTTAATTTTCTCCCCGTTTTTACACTTATAATGAGTGTAGACATTGCCTGTTCTTCCACCATAGAATGCATCCCGAGGGTTTAGTGGTGCAGTAAAAATTATTGGGTGGTTTTTTAAGTAAAACATATTTTTGTTTGTTTTCATTTGTTCGCGAAATGCGCATTCCCACATTTCGATTACTTTATATCCAAGGGATTTTAAGTACTCATTTTTGGCCAGCGTTCTTTCATACCTTTGATTTAAAGTATCGTTAGAATCATTATACAAGGATACATCTCTTTTATGGATTAGGCACTTCGGATGACCATGGTAAAAACAACCTAGAAAGTTAATAAAAATTAATAATGTGTTATAGCGTGTTTTGAATTTTAATTTTGTTTTATTACCTTGAAACTCAAAAACTTCCTTAGTGCTGTCACAAAATGCATCAACTTTGACACCGCCAATCACTTTTTCTCTCCCGTTAGCAGCATATTGAAATTTAATTTTTCGGGTGTCCTGCTCCCATACAAGCCACTGTAGAGCAATTTCGGATTGATTGTCGACTAGTCTGTAACCATGTCGTGGAATTATACCTATCGTGTTCAAACACAGAAAGTTTCGTCTGAACACTAGGTTACAGGCTGAGGCTATTGTTGCTGCTTCTAAAAACGGTTCAATGTTGCATTCTTGTAAAAATATTCTTCTGAAGCTTAAACAAGCTTCAGTCAAAATCTTCACATCATTGCTACAGTATTCAACTATTTCTTTTCGCATGTTGAATTCGCAATTTTTATTTTCAGTGTACCATTTATGAAACTCATTTCTCTCATCTTCTTTCATTGAATCGGGGGTGAAATATTTCATAGGCGGTAAAGAACCTATATAATTTTCATTTTCCAGTTTATTAAATAAATGCGGAAAAAACCCCTTTTTTAATTTTGTAGATAAGTTAAAGGCTTTTGGCAATTTTGCTAGGGCCATCGGGAAAAAATTAAGTGAATCGATAAATTTGACATTGTTGATCATCATCAAAATAATTTTCGTTCCTCTCATTATTAGTTTGGGTTCCACATTCGTTTTGTTTAAAACATAGTTTAAAATAAACTGATGATCAAACGCTTGTCCGTTATGAGCTACGACAATTATTTCACGGAATTCTGCGCTTAATTTCAAAATGTGATTCATCATTTTTTCGATTACATGATTTTCTTCAAAAATTATTTGTCTAAATTTACACTTTTGACAAAAAACTAGAGATTCATCGTCAATACAGTTGTCACATCTTTGCTGTAAAACACACAAATTAGGGATATGCTGTCTTAGTTGTGTATCAATATTTTTTTCCTGTCTTGTCTCTAAATCGTAGAATACATATATGCAGTTTTTAAAATTTTTCTGTTTTTTATCTTGCTGAATGAAGCAAAGATGATCCGAAGGTACATGTTGATGACAAATTTTACAAAAATATTCATTACAAAAATGCTGTCTTTCTGTTTTGTAAACGTGCAAACAATTTAAACACTTTTTCACTGTATCACAAATACTTTTTGAGTTACATGATGAGGCTCGATGAAAATGAAAACATTTTTCCCCTCTAAATGTTCTATTACAGATATTGCATTTAACATTTGTACCATTCTTTGGGCATTGTGTTGAATTACGACAACATGGACAAGTTTTTGAACATCTGTGTTCATTTTTGTGCCAAAATGGAACGTGACAACTTTCGCAATAATAATCTGTACAAAAAGCAGCAGTGAGTGATCCAATCACATTAAAATGATTTTCATGGTATAACAAATTTAATTTTTTTTTTTTTACATCTTTTGTGGTATTTCCCTCAAATATCACAATTCGACCCCTAGTGTTATATTGGTAGACAACAATTTTGTAATTTGTCAAATAATTTTGAAATTTTGTTAATTCATGTATTCCACACCCCTGTTGTGGAATAATTACGCCTGCTTTTTGGATTAGCTCTTTAGCTTTAATTGCTTGAAATTTCCCGACATCATGTAAAATGTGTCTAAAATTGACCTCTTTATCAATTTTTGCAATGCACACTACTAGGGCACGGGGTAAGCATAAGTTATCTTTATTTTTTATTGTTATTATACCACGGCGTTGTTTGCATTCTTCAGCAAAATTGTAAAATTGTTTTTTCCTACCTTTACCATAAGGTAAACTGATATATGTTGCGGTCAAACAAAATTTGTCTGTACTTAAACCTGTAAAGTAAAAGTGAAAAAGTAAAAAATGTTCAGCATTTTCATTTAAAAGTACTCACCATCGGAATTGCTTTGAAAAACCTTTGAAATCACATCCCAAATATGCTGAAACGTCAGTCCACCTGCTGTTTGAAAGTTTATCCATGCAGGGCCACGATGCTCGAAGCTTTCACCACAAAATGTCATTCCAATTTTGTCGCTTGGGCTAACTTCTTTTGTAATATATTTGACAATATCGTGGAGTGCCCCTTTAATCCAAGTAATTGGATCAATATAGCTTGGTACAGGTTTTATCGAAAATTTAGTTTCGCGTCTGCGCAAGTTAAACTTCTGCATATTTTTCCCCGTTTCGGAATCGATTAAAAATCGCTCTTCTTCCACTTCTTCCCCAGAAGTTATAAACCTTTTCATTAGAAGTTTTTTTGCCATGTTTTAATGTTGAATCACAAAACTAATACAATATAAATTTTCTAGCATGATAGGCTTTTATACTTAATTTGTCATCATATTGTTTTTGTATTACTTCAATACTCTAAATCGGAGAGTAAAGCAAATTTTCATCAAGATCTTTTAATTTATCTAAATTTTCATCGCCATATTTTACAAAATGTAAATAAATTATCACGAACAAAGCAAAATAAAAAATGATTTTTCAATTTGTTTTTGATGATGGAAAAAGAAGAATAAAGAATAAATAATAAGTTAAGCTAAGTTAAGATATAATAAGTTGATTAATGTACAAGATAAATTTTTATCGAGATTATTTTTTAATATACGTTTTTTCTCATATGCATACAGAAAAGCATCAAGAATTGCATTTAATTTATCTATTGTAAACGTTATTATTTGACGTCTTTAAGTTTTCTTTGGGTGATTTTAGTTTTGTTGTATTTTGTTTTTTATTTGTTTAAACTTACAAATAAATAAAGCAAATCTACTTCAAGGTAGTATAATGAACTTGGATAGAAGATAAATAGAAAAATAAATAATTTAATTTATTGTTATTGTTGCGTTTTTTCTCATATGCATAATTTTTTAAATTTTTTATTAATTTTAAACAACAGAAAAGCATCAAGAATTGCATTTAATTTATCTGTTGAAAACGAAGAAGATTATGTGCTAGATGGGAAAAATTTTTATTATTTGCCGTCTTTAAGTTTTCTTTGGGCGATTTTAGTTTTGTTGTATTTTGTTTTTTATTTGTTTAAACTTACAAATAAATAAAGCAAATCTACTTCAAGGTAGTCTAATGAACTGGGATAGAATATAAATAGAAAAATAAATAATTTAATTTATTGTTAATTGATTATGAGTTTTTCTTTGTTGTCTTGTTGTGTTTTGTTATTTTATTTGTTTTTGTGAAACAATATATTTTTCCCCCCACTAACTTTTAAGCATCGTAAATTGGTATAAATATCAAGCAATTGTAATCAACAATTGTAGTCTAACATAGTTATTTGATAAACATGGAAAGTTCAACAGACAGCTTTTTAAACGAATACCTAGTAACTTCCGATTGTCAAGCGGCTCCACCTCTCAAAAGAAAGCGCTTACATCATCAAACACAGCAACAACAACAGATACTACAACAACAACAACAGCAACAACAACAACAGCAACAACAGCAACAACATCAATTTTTCTGGCAAAATGTTCAAGCGCAGCAAAGGAGAAATCAAAACCATTTATGAAGATAGCAGAATTGCAGGAAAACCACGCATACAAATTATGCACAATTCGAAAAATCGACACAAAATTTGGGAAAAAGTGGATTTTCGAAACCGGAGATGTATTATTATTCGCACCAAATAAATTCAATGAATTATTTAACGAGGAAGATTATACAGCATTAGTTATGGAGGAAAATTTCTACCTCATAAAAACCCCTCAAAACGGTTTAACACTCTTAGAAGGTGAAAATAAAAACATTAATTAAATTTTATTTAAGTTTTAATTTTAAGACAAAAAATAAAACAAGAAATTAAATTTTAGTTTTAGAGCAAAAAATGTAAAAAAGAAAAAATGAATAAAAACACGTGACAAATTGTTTTATTTGTCATTTGTACCATTATTTTATTGTTTTAATTTTAAATTTGAACTCACATACAGGGAAATAACTAACCTAGTTTATCTGACATGCTTCCTAGGCCTTTAGCAACAACAATAAACCCACAATAACAACAAACAACAATCAACCACTAACCTACACTTTAAATCGAGAAATTACCAATACAGACAACCAGAACTAGGTCAAATACTAACCTAGTTTACCTGACGACCTTCCAAGGCCTTTAGCAACCGGCTAGGGACACACACAACAACAAACCACAATAAACCAATAACCTACATTCTAATTCCAATACAGGAAACTAAAACTAGGTCAAATATTAACCTAGTCTACTATATAAGGTCGTAGCCTTTCATGGCAATTATAAAAACAGGTTTTGGTTCCCCATGCTCAACTCCCGGGAGCTCTACTCACCACTATTCTGAAAACTGAATAAATACCCCAAATTCAGTCTTCAGGAGTTTATATGAAAGAATTTGGTTTCAAAATTCAAACCCAAAATTGTCAAAAAACTTTTAAGGGTGGGTTAAACATCAACAAAGCTGGACAACATTCAAATTATTATTCCGAGCGAATTTTCAAAAGAACTTGCACTCCCTTTAAGTAAAATTTTCAACAGATTTTACAAATTTATAGTAATTTTTTCTTTGTGCTAGAAGTCCAATATCAGTCGATCCACAAAAAAGGAACAAGATGTGATATTTCAAATCATTGATAGACCAACAGCTTTACTCCCAGTCCTATCCAAAATATTCAACTATTCATTCACATATATCAAAAATTTTTGGAAGACAACCACACAGTCGAAAAATTACCGCAAATTTCAATACAAGCTTAGCTATATGGGTTATGTAAAGCAAGTTATTATTAAATTGCAAAGCAAATTTTGCATTAAAAACTTATTCTAACGCAAAACTACAAATTTTAGCACAACTCTAACAACATAATTTATTTTTTATAAAAATGGTAGGAATTTTAAAACAACTTGCTACCCTAGAAGTTTGAAAACAACTTGCTAATGCAAAGAGCATTACATTTATTTTTAAAGCAAGCTTTGCATTGTTTTATAATGGTGACTTCCGTAGGACCTATATATATGTAGCAAATTGCATTACATATTCAGCTCATTTTAAACTGTGTGTGATGGGACGAATCACTGTAGCAAGCTCGGGTAACATTGATTTGATCTCCTTAGAAAATGATCATCCATAACGTATTTGTAGAATATTGCGAAATTTACAACATTTACTAAGATGGCTTTTCTTTTGAGTCTAAATTAATTAAAGCTGGTGCACTCTAGTCCTAATTTTGTCCCCACTCTATTTTTAATTTATATAAACGAACTGTTGTAAACCCATCAGTAACCCGATAAATAGTTTTGCAGATGGTAAAACTGCACAAATTATTGCTCACCCAATCTTCAAATGATAAAATAAATCGCCCCCGCAGATATGCAGCACTAAAAGTAAACTAGTAGTTCAAAATTCCGATTGTGGTAATCAAAATTTGATCAAGTTTAATTCCAAAAATACAGCTATTTTTTCTAGTTTAAAAACTGAGTTTTCCAACGATATTTCAAACAATATGTGTAGAGATTAAATACGTTAATGCGAAAGCATTCGTTTATTGGGACCATTCACCATTGCAGATGACTTACTATAAATCGTTCATTTAATAACAATAACAATGAGCATGTGTAAAGTTAAAAAATATTTCACTCCACATTATTGACTTAATATTTATAAGTCCTATATGCGTCCCTGTATGAAGTATTGAAGTCAAGTTTGGGCGCTGCATCTGTTTCCCTAATGGCTGTATTAGAGTCTGTTCAAAACATCATATTAGATTTGTACGTGATCGAAATTTAACAGCAAATCTTGATGCCCTTAAACTTCATCGCACTGTTGCTGATCTCGTTGTTTTTTATAAATATATTCTCTTGCCAATTAGTTAGTGCCTGATTAGTAATTGTTGAGATCACAGCTGTCATAGCGACATAATGTAAAGGGATCTTTTGCACATTGACGAAAAAATATTAATTTGAACGTTTACATAAAATTTAGAGTATCAAAAAATTTTTAAGAACTGACATTCAAAATATAACATTAGATAGATTGTATTAATATAAACTATGTCGCTTACAAAAATATTTTAAATACTTATAAAGGAGACATAAGTAAAATATTAAGAATGCATGCAATATAATTTTTATTTTTATAAAAAAGTTTTTGTTAAAATAAAATTTTTCCAGAAAATAACAAAAATTCCATGACTTTCCATGACTTTCCCTGACCAAAATAAAATCCCCTGACTTTCCATGACTTTCCAGAATTCCATACCTGGTGGACACCATGTATTTAATTTAAGTTCGGTCTAAGTAGCAAATTTTTAATTAAATTAAAATAACTAGTGCAATTAGTCAAAAAAATTTTTATTTAGTGCAAATTTACTAGTTTCAATTTAGTTAAAAACTAAAAAATTCTATCTGTTTGTGCCGTGCTAGTTAATTTAAAAACAACAAAATAATTTACTACCCATGTAAACTCTTCCGCTCTTAGTCTGATTTTACTCTGTGTTTCTTTTTTTAACAAAATATGGTGTGGTCACGGAACGACCAAAAAAAAATTTAAATTAAAATTTAAATAAAAATAAATAAAATAATTATTGTGCATGTTTGTGAGTGATAAAAAAATTTAGTATTAATTTATTAAAATCTAGTTCCAAAAAAATATTATACCAGATCCAAGGTACGGCTCCTGGCGGGATTAATAAGTTTAAATATTGTTCGTACATTCGTGTTAAATCATTATATATTCTAATGTCTGTACATTTGTAGAAAATTATAAAATTTTGATTCGATTTTTTTTGTTAAAATGTCTCAAACTTTGTGACCAATTAGTGTAATTAAAATAATTATTTTCTAATGTTTAATCATTTTTGTGTCAAACTTTTGTCAGTAAAATCATTACGAAATAATATCTAGTGTTCAGTTTTGTTTTTTTATTGTTGTTAACGGCGATTCCGCACTTATCCCAATTCGAGCAATAAAAATTGGAAAAATTATATATTGATTACGGTAGCGCCTTCTGACGCATGTATGAAACAAAACTACAAAAAAATATAAAAATTACGAGTTTATACCGTTCAACCGAAAATTCTTATGTTCTCTTACGACCAATTTTATGAAACATCACGGAAAGTTTATCAGATCGAGGTTATCGTAGAATTTTGCAGATTAATTCACGTAGAAGCGTGGAATTGTTATTAAAAGATATTTTATCGATTGAGAACTACACGACCTCGCTTCGCTATTCTTCATTGGAAGTTTTGTTGTTTAATCATCCGAGTGTGGTGCACAGCGAATAGAAAGGAGACACGACACGCCTTGTATTGGGACTGGCTTAACGGGGCGGCTGAAAATTTCAACAATAACTGTAGGAAGTGGGGAAGGAAAAGAATTTTCTCGTACTGTTTTATGGGAGACCGAAGGTATGAAAGGCTAGACGAGAACTGGAAATAGGGAAGAGGGATTTATCAACACCATGGGGTGAGTCACGTTTTTATTATATATATGTATGTGTGAATGTGAGTGAGTGCGTGGGTGGGTGAGTGAGAATTCATATACTGATACAAATTTTATTTCGATAATTCTACAATGATAACTTTAAGAAAAAGAAACGCATGACAATCTACTTACCATTGGTTTTTGTAGATAATATAGTATGAGTCACCAAGGGAATGGCATATCATTCCCTTTGTTGTGTCTGGATTGTCCGTCGTCTCCGATATAATGATAACTTCTTCATAGGGTTTGATCAAATTATAGATTAAAAAGCAACCTACACAACCAAATTAATTTTTAGTTCATTGATTTTCTTGTCATAAGTAATACCAATTTAAATAAATCCAGTGTGAATCCGTACCGCTTATTTAATGGTGTATCTATTGTTCACATATGGAAAACGAAACCGCTATACATATATGCGTGCATTGGTCCTATTAAATGGTGACTGTCTTCAACTAAATATTAACTCCGGTTAATTATTAACCGAAAGTCACAATAAAAGTGTAAGAGGATGTCATCTAATCCCTGCTCAGGATTGTTTAATGATAGTGTGGAGATGCTGGAATATTACGGATAATGACGACATAGTGATGCCTTATGGTGAAGTAATATATTTATGTATCATTAATATGACGACTGCTACTAAAGATGAAACCTCGAGACGTCATCGTTTACATAGTGCATTTGTGGGATTACTTAATCACATCGAAAATATCAACCCTTTAATACAGAACATTTCCGAATCTGCTCCAGAATATGTTCTTGAGGAGGATTACTGTTGGACATGGCTATCGAAGTTTTTGTTTGGTATATCTCCGAAAGTACCATTCGACCTTCAATATAAGTATGTCGGAGAGTAGGAATTCTTCGATGATGTTTTATGTACACAGTAAACTCGATGATGAATGTGGTGTATGTGGATATGCATACATGAGCGTATGTGGGTATGGAAGATGGTGGGTATGCATGTACCCACCCATGAGGGTGTGTGTGTGCGTGTATGAGTGTCTGAGGTACAAGAGCGTGTGGGTGGGTGAGTATATGAGGAACGAGAAAGTGTGTGTATGGGAATGCGTGAGGTGCGAGAGCGGGTGAATGTGTGTAGAAGAATGGGGTTGGACGTAGAAGCATGGGGTTTCCTACCCGTTTTTATCATGTTCCACGCGTACTACTGTTTTTTTGTACTGGAGTAGCAGGATTTCTTACTCGTCCCCATGGATTGCAGCTAGTCTGGGGCTATAGATAAATCTCGCTAGGTACGCGGCCTGCTATGCCACTTCGTTGATGATCCACGAAGCAGCGCTTCATTACAATTGTCGAAGAGCTTCGCTTGCACCGAGCGGTTTCAAATAATTTGGTGACTCCACCAGTAAAACCGATAAAAATTTGTACCTGCAAGGAAGCTCTTGAAGAAATTAAATGATGCCTTATTTGGTTTTGAATATTTGAAAGTGGTAAGTAGCATTTTGATCAATAAAGTGACTATCATATACGAACTATGACAATCCTAAAATAGTAATATTATTTAGTACATAAGGCAACACCAATGTAATCACACATACAATATTTCGTCATAATACAAATCACGTTGGTATCTAAAAGTTTGAAGTTTCACACACTCCACTGTGACTGTAATAATATTCTTTATTTTCTACATTCTTTAGGTAAAAGATATGGGCACGATCATCCAATGCATGGCCTTGTCAAAGGATTTATGGCCGTGTATTTTGATGAAGAGTTTGTAAAGTTGTTGGGTTGGACTGGTGTTAAAGGTAGTTTTATTAATTGCAAATAAATGCGTGCAAATATAGCACGCCGAATCTACTTCGCAACGTGGATGCCGCAGTGTTCTCAGTGTCAGCATATTTTAAGCAACCCCATGAAACAAAGAGTCATAAAGTCACTTCATAAAACAATAAAAGATCTGCAACAGAAATAAACAGAAAACCGATAATTAATTTTTAAGTTAAAATTGAATCATCTATTTCTTATATTTTATTTACTACAAATATTTAACTAGAAATATAAGATAAATAAACCAAAAAAGGTCATTAATTGTCGCGAAGGTGGCTTCGCAAATGACGAGGGTGAGTCGCCAAATTGTCGTAGCGACTTTCTAATGCCAAGTCATCAAATTGCAGTCTAATTGTCGCAAAGGCGTCGCGACGACTTTCCGAAGGCGAGTCGCCAGATCCCTGACAAATTTTCGAGTTTCCATGATGTTGCGGCGACGACTTAAATGAAAGAGCTACATTTAATATTATGATCGTCATATGATTTAAGACAATCATACTGGAAATACAAATTTTTTGGAACTGATCTTACCCGACACTAAATGCTTCTTAACGAATGGAGATTAGTTTATTTACACACAAGCACGTTATGCACAGAAAACGTTGATTTGCTAATTGACTCACCGTAAGCAAAATTAAACGTTTGTTAATTATGAATAGTTTTACATAATTGATCATTAATCATTATGAATATGTGTGAAAAATTAATTCATGCATTAATGAAATAATGCAACAGCTGGAAACACAATCTGGAGCCCAAAGTTAGCCCATTTATATTTTATTTATCATTCAAAGAATTGATGGCATTCTTGCATTGTTTTCTGTATTTTTTCAAATCTCATTACCATGCAAAAAAAGCCAGCGCGTTTATAGCCTAGAATCTATAACATGCATATTAAAAAAATCAATTAACTTAAAACAATTACTTTTTTCTTTATCAGTATTTCCATTATTATTTTATTCAATTCAAATGACACGAAATCAGAAAAACGTCGTTATGTCATTGACGTATGAAAAAATATCAACAACTTAATAAACAAAAGTAAGAAAGGTCAAAAAATAATTTTTAATCTTAATCATATATGATTAAATCATAATTTACTCACTTTTAATTTAACATAAGAATGTTGTCCATAACTTGAATCAATTAAACATGATGGCGGTTTATCATGTAAATCATTATCACTTAAACTACTATAACTATTGTAATAATTTAATTTCGAGTTATTTTCATTACCACTATTTGTTCGTTTTTGTTTTATTGATTTCCATAAAAATGAAATAAATAATTTAATTATATGCCAAAATCCAATTAATATTGAATTTGAATAAAATTGAAAAATTTCAAATATTGGAATTTTTTCTAATTTATTTCTATTATAATTATTACTATCACTATTTTCCTTAATATTATGAGCCATTTTTCACTATCACTTTGACTAATTAAAATATAATTTATTTTGCAAACGTTTGCTTAATTTTATTTAAACCATTGAACTGTTTAAAATTTCAAACATGACTAAACTAGAATCGAAATGTATTTAAAGAAAATGAAATTTTATTTTTAATTCTTAAGCACATAATCGTATGACACAACACAATCACCGACCGCTTATCTTAGTTTATGCATTTTTTTGGAATAAGTTCAAGTTAAATCTTATTAATAAAAAAAGTTAACTAAGTTTGTATTAGAATGATGATTATTGGTTAGGTATAGATTTGCACAGTGACAGCAAGTTTTTTTCAATTGGATTGTCTAGAAATTGGTTGCGCAGAAGTTAAGCGATTGCTTTGGTCTTATCCTCTGTTATTCTTTTCATATAAGTGTTGGTTCTTTTCTCTATGATTTGCAGAGTTATCTCTTCTGATAAACAGCTTTAACCATGGTTTCCATATTAAGAGTCTAAGAAGAGGACAAATTTTGATGGTATAGTCTTTGGAAATTTGTTTTTATATGTAGTAAGGCGTATTACTGTAGTAGGCCGTATATGTAGTAAGGTGTGGCAACTCTACTTCACTCTCTGCTACCTTTCTGTACTCATATAGCCCTCGCAACAGCAGTGAGATATCACTAGCCAAGGTGATAAGTTAGGGATGCTGGCACCTGAACTCTATTTAATCAACGGTAGCGCCCACAATCT
This sequence comes from Diogma glabrata, assembly GCA_963693315.1. Taxonomy (NCBI): domain Eukaryota; kingdom Metazoa; phylum Arthropoda; class Insecta; order Diptera; family Cylindrotomidae; genus Diogma; species Diogma glabrata. The sequence continues at coordinate 13,640,238 of OY856187.1, read as the reverse complement.
TAGTTATGGAATATTCCTCGATGCGATGACACGGTATTGCTTGCTCGAAGAAACAGGCGCTCGTATAGCTCTTTATCTGTGCTTTAATCATTAAGAAAGCCTGAGCGTCACATGAGCATGTAATAAGTTTTGTTGCTGCAGATTTTAAAAAAAATGCTTTCCACCTCCTTTTTTATTTTTGTTTTCTCCATCTTATCATGAACTATTGGCCTATGTTATATTTTATTATGTGATAGGATTTCAGAACGCATGTTATTGTGAGACCTAGGTTTTCAATCTTTTTTATGTGTTGTGATTTCTAAATAAATTAATACCTTATTTACACAATTACTAAATTCAATGGGCAATTAGTATTCGTATGTTTCGTAAAATTTGCTATGGTAGAAGAATGAACATAAATCTACTATCTTATTCAAACGTTTACCAAATTTAAAAATTCCAATCAACAAACACGAGATAAAGGAGATAGATAATGGAAACTATAAAGTTCAATTGGTTTTACTGAAACTGACTTAAAACCATATGAAACATATAATCAAAAAAGACTTTGAGTCAACAAATAATTAATTTAAGCAATGCAAACATGTAAACACAAATCGTGTTTCGTCAGCTAGTCTAACTGAACTTTGGAATAGAAAATATTAAAAATTAATTACCAATTATTGGAAATTTAACAACCAACGTCATTTTTAGACGAAATTTTTTTTTTTTCAAATATATTTTGGTTACTTAAAAATTACTCATATTTTTTATTTTTATCTAAAGAAGAGGTTATCGATAAACATAGACATAAAATTGATAAAAAGTTTATACACATGATATTGTATTTAGAGATAAAGATATTAAGAATACGTATGAAAAATTGTGCGACTATATCTATATTAAATTCAAGCAAGAAAAACAAGCTAGCTACAAAACACATACCAAAACATAACATAAACAAACAAAATCGATGAAGTAACATAAAATATAAATTACAAAAAACAAAATCTATAAAAAAAATATTTTATTTTTACAAACTAATATAAAAAATTGGACGGATATTTTCATTTATGACAGAAATTAAAAAATGTCTATCCAGCACAATGCAAACTCAATCTAAATGCAATCTCAACTAAATTTTGTGGGACATCGGATCGATGACAAACATATAACTCACGTATTGGTGAATTAAACAATCGTCCAATTACCCAAAACTCCAATAACTCACCTTTTTCATTTTTCAGATTAATTAAAACACCATGCTCCTTAATTGCGACTAACGATCTATGCGAATTTGTTGTTCCGGTTGATGTGGATGACGATGTCGACAATGTTGGTCCATCTTCAGACAGAAGTTGACGAAATTTTAATGTATTTTGTAGTACGGTGTGAATTAGATGACAGGTTTTTCGAAATACTTTAATTATTTGATTATCGATTAAATTTGTAGGTGCTAATAGATATGCTTCGCCGACTTCAATTTGCACGTAATGAAAGAGGACGTTATCAATCCCTGCGGTTATTCTGGAAATGATCATAAAATAATTTATATTAAATGGAATAATAGCTCCCACATTTATACAGGGTGTCCCACGAAAGTTGTCCCACCGGTTAACTGGAGATACCTTGGAGTGGTGGCGCTAACAACTTTTGTTCAAGCATTTTTCGAATAGTTCTTTTGTTTCGCGGAAAACGGTTTGTTTTGTTTTTTTTATTTCTTATCAAATTAAAATGCCTCTAAATTCAATAGCAAAGAAGTTAGGAGGTCGCAATTTCTTTTTTTTGATTTACAAGTTTGTGTTTTAAAATGGGTGAACATTTGACAAAGATTACTTTGATACTTTTGACGCTATTCCTTTACAAAGTCAATTTTTAGTTAAAATTTAAAAAACGTCATAATTTTTTTTCAATGGAATTGTTCCTTGAAATGTCAACTTGAAAGTTACTTTGGTTAAAACCAGTATAATCCACTTCAGTTATCTCAAACCAGAAATATCTCTCAAGTTTTCCAAAGAAGACTGAAGAATGGAAATGTGTATGGCGAATGAGGGTGGACATATTGAAAATTATCTTTAATAAATAAAAATAACTTAATAGTTTTTATTAATAATTGCTTTTGTGTTTTATTACGAGGTTATTTAAGTTAAAATTGATTGATTCAAGCTCAAAATAAAATTTTATTTTTTAATTTTAAGAGCTAGCTCAAGATGGTCTTGAAATTTTTGGTTTTAACCAAAGTTACTTTCAAGTTGACATTTCAAGGAACATTTCCATTGAAAACAAATTATGACATATATCACCGTTTTTGAAATAATGGAAAGCAAAGTATTATTTTTTTTAAATTTTAACTAAAAATTGACTTTGTAAAGGAATAGCGTCAAGAGTATCAAAGTAATCTTTGTCAAATGTTCACCCGTTTTAAAACACAATCTTATAAATCAAATAAAAAAAGTCGGACAAGTGCGAATAAAATTCGCTCGCCAAGGGTTCCGTGAATGTAAAAGAACACAATATCAAAAATAAATGACATAAAGTTATGTTGTAAAGTCTTTATATCGCCAGACTATGGACGCATAACAGAATAAATGTTTAATCGTAAACGTCAATAGTAAATGTCAATCACATCTACATTGATCAAAAATGTTACTTGAGGTTAAATCTTATCCATAGCTGTTTATGTTAGCTAAAGAAAGATTTAACCAGTATTTGAATGGTCTAAATTGGGAATATTTGTTCTATAAATCAGCGTCGAAATATAGGGTGTAGGTATACATACATATGGGGTTAACGGTCTAGAATTTGCACATTTTTTAGAATAACTCAAAAACCTTAAAAACACAAAAATATAATTATTTGAGAGTTCGCTATATTTTTCGTTCAGAGTTTATCAAACTTTCTGTCTCTGTGAATTTTTTCAAATTTTTCTGTTAATTAGGCTCGAAATGCAAGGGGGGACCAACTTTTTGTGTCACTTTATTGATAATAATTCAAAAACTATGCATTGCAAAATTCTAAAAAGAATGAAAATATTTTTAAAATCAAGTGCTCTTTCAAATGACACCCCACATGACCTGGTTTTAAATGATGTTTTTACCCCTTAACATTCCCACCCCTTTAATAAATATAGTTATGAGTGCCTGCCACTTTTCTATATTTTTTATTAAAAACCTACTCAGTTTTCTATCGTTCCAAATATTTTTCAAGATTTTCGATGAAGTAGGGTCGGAGTTAATCGGGGCAATAAAACATCCCGAAAACGTCATTTTTCAAAATTATACAAAAAATGGTGAGGTGTAAAATTCCAAAATATATTTTTAAATAATGCTGAAATGAAGCCCTTTCATATGATACCCTACTCGTCTCGCTAAAAAAATGTATGTTTTCAAAGGCTTTACATCGTACCTCCTTAAAACAAACGAACACAACTTTATTTATTTTTTAACCCGCCATCTTGTGTGGATAGGTTAGTTTTATAAGCACCTCAAATTTTAAGTTCATCGGATTAATGATTCACGAGATAATCGAAATAATGTGAAAAACACGTTGTACTCTCACCAATATAGTGTTCCGTATAAAAAACGGAACCCTAAAAACCGCGACCTCCTAGCTTCTTTGCTATTGAATTTAAAGGCATTTTAATTTGATAAGGAATAAAAAAATAAAACAAACCGTTTTCCGCGAAACAAAAGAACTATTCGCGAAATGCTTGAACAAAAGTTGTTAGCGCCACTCCAAGGTATCCCCACTTAACCGGTAGGACAACTTTCGTGGACACCCTGTAGATAAAAATTTTGGAAAAGAGCATGGAGGGATGAGTTTTTGTTGATTTTTAATTTTTTTAAAAGTACTTTGACATATGAGTAAACGTGAGATATCACATACTACTGGCAATAGCAGTGAAATATCACTATAGCCAAGATGATATCTTAGAAGTGCTGGGGGATGAATTCTATTCAGTCAACGGTAGCACCCTTAATCTGAATTGTGGAATATTCCTTAATGATGGCACGCTATTGCTTGCTCGAAAAAACGATCCTTTATATAACTTTGTATCTGGACTTCATTGATGGAGACCGTGCGTTAAATGATGAAGAAATATTCTACTAGCTGGATATAATGTTAATATTCCATCCAATTTTCTGCAAATTTTTTGTTAGGAAATTTGTCTTTACCTTATTTTATTTTTATTTATTCCATTCCTACAAGAACTATTGGCCTATGCCATATTTTATTATGTGATAGGATTTGTTCTTTAGTTATCATTCTATAAAAATCATAAAAAAAAACAAAACAAAAAATTGCGTCTATAACACCTCATTATAGACTTCCCAACCGTCCCGTTTTGAACGGGACAGACCAGTTTTATAGTTGAATGTCTCTTGTTCCGACGTTTCTACGTACGCGACGCTGTTTATTATGCTTTCATTAAAAAAAAATTGTGAAAAAATTTGTCTGTTTCTAAAAATCTAACTGATTAAGTTAGATTACCAGGCTTACTGCTTGTGCCAACTGGGAGGTACACAGCGCAACATCTACTTTGTACACATTTTGCAGCCAGCAGCTCCACTGCTAAAATGAAGGAACAACTACTAACTGTTACGCCAAATAAGGATAGTTGGATCTTGGCTGAGAATGTGGTGAACATTAGATCTCTGAGATGGGTCCAATCTTCAGGTCCTGATGGAATCAATCCATGTATGCTGCAGAATGGATGGCCTCATTGAATCATTGCAGAATATTTATAAGGGATGTCTGGCATATGACTATGTCCCAGAAGCGTGGCGAAAAGCTAGAGTTGTTTTCATACCTAAACCAAGAAAAACCAACTACAGTGAAGCCAAGTAACTTCGACCAATAAGTTTCAACTCTTTTGTCCTCAAAACTCTGGAAAGCGTGGTTGACCGTTATATAAGGGACACCGCTTTACTACAGATTCCACTAAGAACCAATCAGCATGCATACCAGATTGGAAAATCGGTAGAAACAGCTACGCATCATTTGGTAACTAAAACTGAAAGAGCACTTGATTCCAAAGAATTTGATTTGGGTGTTTTTTAGATTGATATAGAAGACGCTTTTGATAATATACCACCTTCGAATCAACTGCGGCATCGTTACATAGAATTAGCTGCAGTTGATATCGAATTTCATTGTGTCTATGTTGAGCTGCCACATTGTTTTTGTTGAAACGGGCAATACAAGTGTTTCCGTCTCAGTTAAACGAGGCTGTCCTCAGGGAGGTGTTCTCTCACCTCTCCTGTGGACTTTGGTAGTTGATAGTCTTCTTAAAAGACTACTAGCAAAGATCTTCGCACTCTGGTGAATCTGATGCAAAATTCACTGAAGTTGGTTGAGGATTAGTGTGGGGAACAAGGACTATCGGTCCATCCATCCAAATCACAGGTGGTCTTATTTACCAATAAGAGGAAATTGTCTACAACCCTATGTCTGTCTCTTTTCAGTATGTAGTTAAGCTACTCAGAGGAGGTTAAGTTTGTAGGCATTATTCTCGACAAAAGGTTAAATGGGAATACTCATGATAATAAAAGAAATTAATAAAACTGTCATTTCTTTTTGGCAATGCCACCGATCCTTTGGACGTTATTGGGGTCTTACTACCAAAATAATCCTATGTATATACACATCACTAATGAGACTAACACTTTCTTTTGCATGTGTTGTCTGGTGGTCAAAGACAGAGAAACAATACATCCGTGCTAAGTTACATAAAGCTCAGAGAATGGAATGTGTAGGTATCAGTGGCTCGACGCGCACCACACTAACACTGTCGTTGGGGGCATGTTGGGTCTGGCTCGTCCTTTGAATCTGCATGTGTAGCACATGGCTAAAAGGACTGTGTTCAGACTACATGTGGCAGAAATATGGGTAAAAAGAGCAAAACATGCAGACATGGTCACATTTTTGACAGATTATGGATAGATTGTCCAGAAATAGATATATGCATAGTGACTAGGGTGTCCCACAAATATGCTTTATTTTAATTTTCATAACCTTGAACCGGAATTGGGTTGTTTATGGTCTAAAAGTCATCCGTGAATTTTTTCAGAATTTTAAAAAAAAATTACTGCTCGCTATTTTATTTTTTCTGTTCAAGGAGCAAAAAACATTAGATACAATCAGTTTTTCGCCTATAACTATTTCAATTTTGATTTTATAAAACAAAATATTCAAGTAAAAGTTGTAGATCTTAAAAAAATACATCGATTTTCTCCTTTGTTTTTTAGCAAAAAAGCTTAAAAAGCTTTTATAAGCTTAAAAAGTAAGATATTTTATTGTTATTCTACAGAAATAACATTAATTTGAATTTTACAGAAATAACATTAACGTTCGTTTTTCGCCTATAACTATTTCAGTTTTGATTTTACAAAAAAAATTATTCAAGTAAAAGTTGTAGGTCTTAAAAAAATACATCGATTTTATTCTTTGTTTAGGCAACAAAAAAATTTTAAGCTTGAAAAAGAAGATCTTTTACAGTCGAATTTTACAGAAATAACATTTAAGTTCGTTGTACGTAATTAATATGATTACACCGGCATACAAAAAAACAAAGTGGTCTGTACTTTGGGCGCCACCTATCTACGGGCATGTTTTTCGACCTGCGGAATACGAATTTCAAGTCAGTTTTAGCCGTCCACCCTCCAATTTCGAATTGCGGAAAACCGTGAAAAATAGCGAAAATTGGATGTTTTGATAAAAAAAAAATTGGGGGATCTAAGACAAGCTCAATTTTCATGTATTTCATGTATTTTGTCTCGTGAATACAAAAAACGTATTAAATAGAGCTTACAAGATTTTTTTTCAATTTTTTTTTGAGTGTTTGAGATTCTTTGAGTGTTTGAGAGGAATCTGGACCAAATATATTGCAGATTCAGATTACGGAGATCGAATTACAAGAAAATTCTCTTCGATCCAAGACTACAAGAATTTTTTTATCAAATAATTAAAATTTTTTGCGATTTTTGCCATTTTTAAGGGTTTTTTTTACAATTTTTTCCGGATTTAAAACAGCTTATGATGTAAGCACTATTAAAATTAGTATTCACGAGATCAAAATACATGAAAATTAAGCTTGTCTTAGATCCCCAAATTTTTTTTTATACAAAAACATCCAATTTTCACTATTTTTCACGATTTTTCGCAATTCGAAATTGGAGGGTGGACGGCTAAAACTGACTTGAAATTCGTATTCCGCAGATTGAAAAACATGCCCGTAGATAAGTGGCGCCCAAAGTACAGACCACTTGGTTTTTTTTTGTGTGCCGGTGTTACTAGAAAGTAATAAAAAAAATTTTTTGGACTACAACGATTAAAAACAATTTGATATTAGTTAAATCTTTAAAATTCGACTATAAAAGATCTTTCTTTTTCAGCTTAAAAATTTTTTTTTGACTAAAAACAAAAATAACAGTCGGTGTATTTTTTCATTATCTACAACTTTTACTGTTTTGTAAAATCAAAACTGAAATAATTATAGGCGAAAAACGAACGTTAATTTTATTTCCGTAAAATTCGACTGATTTAAATTTTTGCCCAAACAAAGAAAAATTTCGATGTATTTTTTTAAGATCTACAACTTTTATTTGCATAATTTTTTTTGTAAAATCAAATCTGAAAATATGGAGGGGCTGAAATCTCACAGCTCTGAGATATCAAGAATTCGGTCTGGGTTAAGGATTTTGATATAGTTTTCGGCAAAAAACTTTTATGAAGACATGGTTTTTAGTTTTGGGCAGCGATGTATATCAAACATAGCTCTTTGTTAAAGTACAAGTATGTTTTTATCTCTGTTTAGAAATGTATTACAAAACTAACACGAAACAACAATACGTTGCCGACAAATTATAACAGATCATAAATTAACATAATTTAGTGCAAAGATGATACACTCAGCAAACTACTCAAAAACCTCTCCATTTAGCATTTCGAGAATATATTACAAAATCACAAATTCATATTTCTTTCAAAATTCCAAAAATATTGTAAAAATTAAATAAAATAAAACTTTTTTCAAAATTCAAAAAATGTTCCAAAAATTAGAATAAAATCAAAAATTTAAACTTTTCTAAATTCCAATAATATTCTAAAAATTCAAACTTTTCCAAAATTCTAAAAATATTGCAAAAATCATTACAAAATCAAAAATTGAAACTATTTCATAATTCAAAAAATTATAATAAAATCAAAAATTTAAAATTTTTCAAAATTTTAAAATTATTCCAAAAATTCTTACAAAATCAAAAATTAAAACTTTTTCCAAAATTCTAAAAATATTGCAAAAATATTACAAAATCAAAAATACAAACTTTTTTCAAAATTCCAAAAATATTTCAAAAACTATAACAAATTAAAAAATTTCCATGTCCAATTTCATTACTTCGGTCTGAAAGACCTAAGTATTTTTTCAATTACATTTACGTCATTTACGCTACATTTTTTTTCCCAAAAAATTGGCTAAAAAATCAATGAAATCATTTTTTGACACGGTTGACATTATTTTCTTGACAAACTTATAATGCTATAATTATCTATAATAATAATATATTTCCATGTCATACATATTATTAATTTTATTTTTTTCCAAAAAATTGGGTAAAAAAATAAATAAAAATCTTTTTTTTGACACACTTTTTTTTTTTTTTTTAATAAAATGTGTTGTGTAATAGGGTTTAGAATATGTGTCACAGCAACACATAAATACCTTTTAAGACCTAGGTCTAGACCTGGGTCCCACAACAACTGGCGTTCTAAGGTGTAGATTAACGCTTTTTTTAAACATCTGTGGGTTGAAGCCACCTGAGACTAAGTGTTCCGGCAAACTATTCCATTTGTACGCAGTTCGGACAAAGAAGTCTCTCTGCGATCTGCCAGTATGACAGCGCGGGATCTTTACCGTTTCACCGGTTGCGGCAGCCGATTGCCGAGTGGAACGGGGGTAAGAATAAGTTTGAGGCATGATGCCGCTGATTTCATCTGAGCACTGCTGATGACGATATTTGTAAAAAACAACGAGGTCAGCAACAGTGCGACGATGTTGTAGACTGTAGAGAATCAAGTTTTGATGTCAAAGTTCGATCACCCACAATTCGTATAGCTCGCTTTTGAACAGAGTCCAAGAGGGCCAAGATGGAAACAGAAGCACCCCAAACACTTGACAACATTTTTTGACAAACTTATAATGCCATAGTTCTCAATAATAATAAAAATAAAATTTCATTTCAAACAAAATTTTAATTTAATTTTTTTCCAAAAAAATGGGTAAAAAAATCAAAAGAATCTTTCTTTTGACACACTTGACATTTTTTTGACAAACTTATAATGCAATAATCTAGATTTTGGTCTCACATACCAATCCCGACCATCAAGATTTCTCCAAATTCAATGTTTCTACTCAATGTTTCTCTACGAAATAACTTAAAATGAACGTTTTTTAACCAAAAAATATACAAATTTCCTTGTTTTGACACACTTGACGATTTTTTGGACACACTTCCGGTACAGTTATCAAACACATCGTCCTTTCGGCTTTTCCCATTGAGTAAACCTATTTTTAGAAAAAAAAAATTTTGAAGTCCGTCCAGCGGTTTTCTAGATTTCGTCGGTTGTGACGGCCGGACGGACGGCCGACAGACAGACACACATTTTTTTTTTGCTGTTTTAGAATCAGTAGGTCCTAAAACGTCGAGAAATGCCAAAAAAAGTGGGGGTAAGAATTTCACTTTGAGCTCATGAATGTAATACTTAAGTCTTTCAGACCGAAGTAATAGTTATAGGCGAAAAACTGATTGTATCTAATGTTTTTTGCTCCTAGAACAGAAAAAATAAAATAGCGAGTAAATTTTTTTTTAAATTCTGAAAAAATTCAAGGATGACTTTTAGACCATAAACAACCTAATTCCGGTTCAAGGTTATGAAAATTAAAATAAAGCATTTTTGTGGGACACCCTAATAGTGATGTCATGACCAAAGTATATAACTTAAGAGAAGCCCGCTAAACTGATCATCTGTTCTAGAGAGGAATGTGAGGGATCTTGGTCCGCCTGGCCCTCCAGGGAGATCTACGTCTTCTATACAGATGGCTCACTGTTGAATGAAATGTAGGAGCTGGGTTTTACTTCAAATCAAATACTGTAGCAATAACTAGCAATAAATTTACGCTTGGACTGTTTTGTACCGTCCTTCAAGCGGAGGTGTATGCTGTCAATGAATGCACGCACTTAATAACTCGTTCGCGTCTGCATGGAAAATAAATTTGCATCTGTTCGGATAGCCAAACATCTATTAAAGCACTGGTAAGCCCGGAGAGTACTTCTAAACTTTTCAATGAATGTAGGGAAAATTTCTGTATGATAACGGAGGCGCAACTCAACAACATCACACTGTAGAGGTTCCAACTCATAGTGGCATTTCGGACACCGTAAAATCGGATGAACTTGCCAGGGCGAGAGCACGAAATTTTCTAGGCAAAAACCCACCATTTGCAAAAATTACATTACATTTGCTAAAAAAATCTGAATATGTTGTTGGAATTTAGATTGTTCGAATAGCAAAATTAGAACAAAAGTATTGGATTTGGATCGAAATTTTGATATCAGAAATCAAACTAACGTTCTAAAAGCATTATGAGATTAATGGCAAAAATTATTTATTGATTTAAAAAGTTAAACGTATTCGATCGAACGCAAGATAACGCAATTGATAGAGGTTGTTTTTTCTGTTGATAATATTTTATTTATTTGGTTTGTTTTTTATTTAAAAAATTGGAAATCTTTATGAAAGAAATTCGATTTTCAAAAAGTCAAAATCTTAGTCAAATGGGTAGAGTTTTACTAAAACTCCGAATGGATAAAAACGCTTTTATGTTAGTATGTTGTTAGATAATGTATCGCCAGGTGTGCTAACGCACTCGACTGTTCATTCTCAAAGGTCGACGGATCCAGTTCTAATTATGTCCACAGAGCTGATTTATGATTGTGAAAGAAACCGATTTACGTTGATCAAGTTTACATTGGGGGAGGTAAAAGAACGTATCAGTAGGTGTAATTGTGGCAAGAATGTACGACATCCTAACATAACCTGACATAATGTATATTTTATTACGATATTCTTTTGCTAAATTTTATAAGAATTAAAGCTGATTTGAATGATATTCAAGTCAAGAAAGTTGAATTTGAATGCCAGGAATTCATTGTTCATCCTCGTTATCCATAACCCTTGCATTTTAATTTATTTATTTATTTATAGTAAAATTCAATTTAGTTTTTGCAAATGATAGCAGCAGATTGTCTAGTACATTTTCGATTATGTGTCAAAATCTTTGAATTTCGAAAAATATTACTAAATTACGATGTAATTATGTGTCAAAATCTTTGAATTTCGAAAAATATTACTAAATTACGATGTAACAACTCATTAATTATCCCCCCTATCATATGACGATGCGTACTATAAGTGGTACTATCAGGTCTACTCCTTTACCCGGGCTCCCGGTATTAAGCAATATCGCTCCACCTGCACTCAGACGCTCACATGCGCTCATGCGTGAACATAAAAAGGTAACCAACAACATCACGTTACCCTTGCACGAATATTACGGTGACCACACTAGTTGTCGATTGAAGTCAAGAAAGCCTCCACATAAAACTGCCAGCAACCTGCTGGCAACTAATATTTTGGATGCCTGGGACACCTCCTGGCATCATTACAACACACTTGAGCTTTCTATTACTAACCCGATTTCTACCCAGCCTGGTTTCGATTTGCCACGTCATACCTGGACTACACTAAACCAAATAAGAACGAAGGACGTTGTGCTTACAAGTGTGGAATTTTAGAGTCCCCTCAATGTGACTGCGGAGCTCCACAACAAACTATAAAACACATTGCAACTGTGTGTCCAATTCGACGATACAATGGCGACATCGCAGACATCCATTTGGCAACGCCCGATGTAGTAGCATGGATAGACTGACTCGATGTAAACATCTAATGTTCAAATGTACCGCCCAATGTTCAAATATTTAAATTTTTACTTTTTAACTAAAAGACGCACAATCAAATTGATTGTAAGCTCATTTAATGTGTATTCATGTTTTGTTTTAGGTAGATTTCATAGAAAAAATCTACCTATTTTAAGTTTTATTTTTATTTTTTAATGTGTCATAAAAACCATACGCTAAATAAATAAAATATGACACATCGCTCGACCGATTCTAAACATTTTTTACTTAAACATTTTTCCATTCACTCCTAGTTGGCCAAACTAGTAAAATATGAAAATTGGGTTGCTCACTTACTCTTTTCTTAAAGTTTTACGCAATTTATGATATATAATGACGTACGTTTTTTCAGTGATTGTACGTTTGAAATTAAGGTTTAGGCAGAATAAAAACAGAAATTTTTCTACCATGACATATAAAATGTCTATTTTCATGCAGGCTTAAAATCCTCTGAAAAATGGATTTTTTTTCCACTAGTGTAAAATCATTTTCGCTTAATAAAAAATTGTAGTTACTATGGTATTTTTATGTAATTTTACAAAGTTTTAAGCTCAAAGCAACCAGGAAAAACTAGTATATGAATTTTGAATATTTTGTTGTCGATTTCTAATTTAATAAAAAAAAGTAGAGAGGTGTCAAGGACACCCGGATGGAACGAAGTTCCTTTCGATTAATTAATGAAGGAATTGTAATAAAATTTTATTTTTCAGGGTGTCAAGGGTGTCAAGTTGTCAAGGGTGTCAAGGGTGTCAAGGTGTCAAAGGACAAGGGTGTCAAGTTCTTTCGATTAATTAGTGAAGGAATTGTAATAAAATTTTATTTTTTTTAAATTATAAGAAAGCAAAAAAAATTTCGTTACATCTTTTGGTCTTAATTTTTTCCGTTTAGCCTCCTTTAGCAACGCGCGATAAGGATCTTCGTTCCAATAATAATTAAATCAAAGAAAATCAAAGAAAAATAATAATAATAATATTTAAAAACAAAGAAAAATAATACGTCTATCCACCCCGAAAGAAATGCATAAACTAAATTGAAATTTGAAAAGAAAATATAAATTATAAACTACTAACTAAATAGAAATTTAATAATAAACTTCGTTTATGTTTCGTTTTTTTTTTATTTTTCGTTTTTTTATGTATTATATTATATTAAATGTAAAATAAAAAAAACAAAAATAAAAAAGTGTCGTTACAACTTTTTTGGTCTTAATTTTTTCCGTCTAGCCTCCTTTCGCAAAGCGCGATAAGGAACTTCGTTCCAATAGTATATTAAGAAACTAGTTTCATAATCGACGATTTTATCGCACGCAATCTGTTTAGAAAACGACCCGCGTAGCGGGGAGTTTTCTAAAGGATAGGTGCGATAAAACGTCTTATGAAACGAGTTCTTTATACTATTTTTTCTATTTTGCATTTTTTGCATAAATCTCATAAGACCTATGTCCCACAATAGCAGACTTTTTTTACTTATTTAAAGTTCGGAACCCTAAAAAAAATAAAAATAAAAAAGTTACGTCGATCAATACCTCAGAAGCCATGCTATTGTGGGACATAGGTCTTATGAGATTTATGCAAAAAATGCAAAATAGAAAAAATAGTATAAAGAACTCGTTTCATAAGACGTTTTATCGCACCTATCCTTTAGAAAACTCCCCGCTACGCGGGTCGTTTTCTAAACAGATTGCGTGCGATAAAATCGTCGATTATGAAACTAGTTTCTTAATATACTATTGGAACGAAGTTCCTTATCGCGCTTTGCGAAAGGAGGCTAGACGGAAAAAATTAAGACCAAAAAAGTTGTAACGACACTTTTTTATTTTTGTTTTTTTTATTTTACATTTAATATAATATAATACATAAAAAAACGAAAAATAAAAAAAAAACGAAACATAAACGAAGTTTATTATTAAATTTCTATTTAGTTAGTAGTTTATAATTTATATTTTCTTTTCAAATTTCAATTTAGTTTATGCATTTCTTTCGGGGTGGATAGACGTATTATTTTTCTTTGTTTTTAAATATTATTATTATTATTTTTCTTTGATTTTCTTTGATTTAATTATTATTGGAACGAAGATCCTTATCGCGCGTTGCTAAAGGAGGCTAAACGGAAAAAATTAAGACCAAAAGATGTAACGAAATTTTTTTTGCTTTCTTATAATTTAAAAAGAATAAAATTTTATTACAATTCCTTCACTAATTAATCGAAAGAACTTGACACCCTTGTCCTTTGACACCTTGACACCCTTGACACCCTTGACAACTTGACACCCTTGACACCCTGAAAAATAAAATTTTATTACAATTCCTTCATTAATTAATCGAAAGGAACTTCGTTCCATCCGGGTGTCCTTGACACCTCTCTACTTTTTTTTATTAAATTAGAAATCGACAACAAAATATTCAAAATTCATATACTAGTTTTTCCTGGTTGCTTTGAGCTTAAAACTTTGTAAAATTACATAAAAATACCATAGTAACTACAATTTTTTATTAAGCGAAAATGATTTTACACTAGTGGAAAAAAATCCATTTTTCAGAGGATTTTAAGCCTGCATGAAAATAGACATTTTATATGTCATGGTAGAAAAATTTCTGTTTTTATTCTGCCTAAACCTTAATTTCAAACGTACAATCACTGAAAAAACGTACGTCACTATATATCATAAATTGCGTAAAACTTTAAGAAAAGAGTAAGTGAGCAACCCAATTTTCATATTTTACTAGTTTGGCCAACTAGGAGTGAATGGAAAAATGTTTAAGTAAAAAATGTTTAGAATCGGTCGAGCGATGTGTCATATTTTATTTATTTAGCGTATGGTTTTTATGACACATTAAAAAATAAAAATAAAACTTAAAATAGGTAGATTTTTTCTATGAAATCTACCTAAAACAAAACATGAATACACATTAAATGAGCTTACAATCAATTTGATTGTGCGTCTTTTAGTTAAAAAGTAAAAATTTAAATATTTGAACATTGGGCGGTACATTTGAACATTAGATGTTTACATCGAGTCAGTCTATCCATGCTACTACATCGGGCGTTGCCAAATGGATGTCTGCGATGTCGCCATTGTATCGTCGAATTGGACACACAGTTGCAATGTGTTTTATAGTTTGTTGTGGAGCTCCGCAGTCACATTGAGGGGACTCTAAAATTCCACACTTGTAAGCACAACGTCCTTCGTTCTTATTTGGTTTAGTGTAGTCCAGGTATGACGTGGCAAATCGAAACCAGGCTGGGTAGAAATCGGGTTAGTAATAGAAAGCTCAAGTGTGTTGTAATGATGCCAGGAGGTGTCCCAGGCATCCAAAATATTAGTTGCCAGCAGGTTGCTGGCAGTTTTATGTGGAGGCTTTCTTGACTTCAATCGACAACTAGTGTGGTCACCGTAATATTCGTGCAAGGGTAACGTGATGTTGTTGGTTACCTTTTTATGTTCACGCATGAGCGCATGTGAGCGTCTGAGTGCAGGTGGAGCGATATTGCTTAATACCGGGAGCCCGGGTAAAGGAGTAGACCTGATAGTACCACTTATAGTACGCATCGTCATATGATAGGGGGGATAATTAATGAGTTGTTACATCGTAATTTAGTAATATTTTTCGAAATTCAAAGATTTTGACACATAATTACATCGTAATTTAGTAATATTTTTCGAAATTCAAAGATTTTGACACATAATCGAAAATGTACTAGACAATCTGCTGCTATCATTTGCAAAAACTAAATTGAATTTTACTATAAATAAATAAATAAATTAAAATGCAAGGGTTATGGATAACGAGGATGAACAATGAATTCCTGGCATTCAAATTCAACTTTCTTGACTTGAATATCATTCAAATCAGCTTTAATTCTTATAAAATTTAGCAAAAGAATATCGTAATAAAATATACATTATGTCAGGTTATGTTAGGATGTCGTACATTCTTGCCACAATTACACCTACTGATACGTTCTTTTACCTCCCCCAATGTAAACTTGATCAACGTAAATCGGTTTCTTTCACAATCATAAATCAGCTCTGTGGACATAATTAGAACTGGATCCGTCGACCTTTGAGAATGAACAGTCGAGTGCGTTAGCACACCTGGCGATACATTATCTAACAACATACTAACATAAAAGCGTTTTTATCCATTCGGAGTTTTAGTAAAACTCTACCCATTTGACTAAGATTTTGACTTTTTGAAAATCGAATTTCTTTCATAAAGATTTCCAATTTTTTAAATAAAAAACAAACCAAATAAATAAAATATTATCAACAGAAAAAACAACCTCTATCAATTGCGTTATCTTGCGTTCGATCGAATACGTTTAACTTTTTAAATCAATAAATAATTTTTGCCATTAATCTCATAATGCTTTTAGAACGTTAGTTTGATTTCTGATATCAAAATTTCGATCCAAATCCAATACTTTTGTTCTAATTTTGCTATTCGAACAATCTAAATTCCAACAACATATTCAGATTTTTTTAGCAAATGTAATGTAATTTTTGCAAATGGTGGGTTTTTGCCTAGAAAATTTCGTGCTCTCGCCCTGGCAAGTTCATCCGATTTTACGGTGTCCGAAATGCCACTATGAGTTGGAACCTCTACAGTGTGATGTTGTTGAGTTGCGCCTCCGTTATCATACAGAAATTTTCCCTACATTCATTGAAAAGTTTAGAAGTACTCTCCGGGCTTACCAGTGCTTTAATAGATGTTTGGCTATCCGAACAGATGCAAATTTATTTTCCATGCAGACGCGAACGAGTTATTAAGTGCGTGCATTCATTGACAGCATACACCTCCGCTTGAAGGACGGTACAAAACAGTCCAAGCGTAAATTTATTGCTAGTTATTGCTACAGTATTTGATTTGAAGTAAAACCCAGCTCCTACATTTCATTCAACAGTGAGCCATCTGTATAGAAGACGTAGATCTCCCTGGAGGGCCAGGCGGACCAAGATCCCTCACATTCCTCTCTAGAACAGATGATCAGTTTAGCGGGCTTCTCTTAAGTTATATACTTTGGTCATGACATCACTATTAGGGTGTCCCACAAAAATGCTTTATTTTAATTTTCATAACCTTGAACCGGAATTAGGTTGTTTATGGTCTAAAAGTCATCCTTGAATTTTTTCAGAATTTAAAAAAAAATTTACTCGCTATTTTATTTTTTCTGTTCTAGGAGCAAAAAACATTAGATACAATCAGTTTTTCGCCTATAACTATTACTTCGGTCTGAAAGACTTAAGTATTACATTCATTAGCTCAAAGTGAAATTCGTACCCCCACTTTTTTTGGCATTTCTCGACGTTTTAGGACCTACTGATTCTAAAATAGCAAAAAAAAAATGTGTGTCTGTCCGTCCGGCCGTCACAACCGACGAAATCTAGAAAACCGCTGGACGGACTTCAAAATTTTTTTTTTCTAAAAATAGGTTTACTCAATGGGAAAAGCCGAAAGGACGATGTGTTTGATAACTGTACCGGAAGTGTGTCCAAAAAATCGTCAAGTGTGTCAAAACAAGGAAATTTGTATATTTTTTGGTTAAAAAACGTTCATTTTAAGTTATTTCGTAGAGAAACATTGAGTAGAAACATTGAATTTGGAGAAATCTTGATGGTCGGGATTGGTATGTGAGACCAAAATCTAGATTATTGCATTATAAGTTTGTCAAAAAAATGTCAAGTGTGTCAAAAGAAAGATTCTTTTGATTTTTTTACCCATTTTTTTGGAAAAAAATTAAATTAAAATTTTGTTTGAAATGAAATTTTATTTTTATTATTATTGAGAACTATGGCATTATAAGTTTGTCAAAAAATGTTGTCAAGTGTTTGGGGTGCTTCTGTTTCCATCTTGGCCCTCTTGGACTCTGTTCAAAAGCGAGCTATACGAATTGTGGGTGATCGAACTTTGACATCAAAACTTGATTCTCTACAACAGGGGTGCCCAGAAATCATGGAAGAGATGGCCAAAAATTTACAAGAACAAAAATGACTGGCCGCATGGAAAAAAAAAATAAATAAACAGTATAAACAGTATAAATGTTAAGATTTTTTATTCAAGTTAAGTCGCGAACATTAAATTCTTGTGTAGTATTACTAATTCTTTGTAGTATTACTAATTTCTAAATAGAAATTTAATAATAAACTTCGTTTATGTTTCGTTTTTTTTTTATTTTTCGTTTTTTTATGTATTATATTATATTAAATGTAAAATAAAAAAAACAAAAATAAAAAAGTGTCGTTACAACTTTTTTGGTCTTAATTTTTTCCGTCTAGCCTCCTTTCGCAAAGCGCGATAAGGAACTTCGTTCCAATAGTATATTAAGAAACTAGTTTCATAATCGACGATTTTATCGCACGCAATCTGTTTAGAAAACGACCCGCGTAGCGGGGAGTTTTCTAAAGGATAGGTGCGATAAAACGTCTTATGAAACGAGTTCTTTATACTATTTTTTCTATTTTGCATTTTTTGCATAAATCTCATAAGACCTATGTCCCACAATAGCATGGCTTCTGAGGTATTGATCGACGTAACTTTTTTATTTTTTTTAGGGTTCCGAACTTTAAATAAGTAAAAACGGTAGCCTATTGAGAACTTAAACGGTGAGACTTCGGTGTCCGTCCGAATTTCTACGTAATCGATTTACTCCACATATTATAAGTGCTATCAAGTTGAAATTTTCTACAATTTTTAAATGTGTTTTTCCCACGCCTACTGATAATAAAAAAAAATTCAAATATTTGTTTTCATCTATATTTTATGAACATAGACAAGGAGATAGTAAAACAAAAATTTTGTTTTTAAACATAAATATTTCTTATATTACTTCGGTTTTGAAAAAACCAAAAGTGAGATTCTTGCCCCCACTTTTTTGGCATTTCTCGACGTTTTAGGACCTACTGATTCTAAAAAAGCAAAAAAATGTATGTATGTCTGCCGGCCGGCCGTTACAACAGACGAAATCTCGAAAACCTCTGGAGGGATTTTAAATTTTTTTCTAAAATAGGTATACTCAATAGGAAGAGCGGAAAAACTGTACCGAAAGTGTGTCAAAACAAGGAAATTTGCATATTTTTTTGTTTAAAAAACGTTCATTTTAAGTGATAATGAGTAGTAACCTTAAATTTAAAGAAATCTTGATAGTCGGGATTGGTATGTGAGACCAAAAACTAAATTATTGCATTATAAGTTTCTCAAAAAGTTATTGTCAAGTGTGTCAAAAGAATGATTTCCATTTATTTGTTTACCCAATTGTTGTGAAGAAAAAATAAAATTAATTATTACATAAAAACATGACATGACATGAAAAGTATGACATGAAAATTGAAATGTTATGTGATGAACATGAAATTGGACATGGAAATTTTAGATTTTATTATAATTTTTGGAATTTTGAAAAAAGTTTGTATTTTTGATTTTTTATAATTTTTGCGATATTTTTAGAATTTTGAAAAAAGTTACTTCGGTCTGAATTTTAATTTTTGGAATATTTTTAGAATTTTGGAAAAGTTTAAATTTTTTATTTTATTATAATTTTTGGAATTTTGAAAAAAGTTTGTTTTTTTGCAATATTTTGAGAATTTTGTAAAAAGTTTGAATTTTTGGAATAATTTGAAAATTTTGAAAAAAGTTTCAATTTTTGATTTTGTTATAATTTTTGAAATATTTTTAGAATTTTGAAAAAAGTTTGTATTTTTGATATTTTTATAATTTTTGCAGTAATTTAAAATTTATTGAATAAATTTAAATTTTTGATTTTGTAATAATTTCTGAAATATTTTTAGAATTTTGAAAAAAAGTTTAAATTTTTGATTTTATAGAAAATTTTAAAGAAATCTGAATATTTGATTTTGTAATATTTCTCAGAACGCTAAATGGAGATGTTTTTGAATAGTTTGCTGAGTGCATCGCATCATCTTTTCACTAAATTATGTTAATATATGATCTGTTATAATTTTTCGCCAACGAATTGAAGTTTCGTGTTAGTTTTGTAATAAATTTCTAAACAGAGATAAAATATTTGTACTTTTAGAAAGAGTTTTATGTTTGATATACATCGCTGCCCAAAATTAAAAACAATATCCTCATAAAAGTTTTATGCCGAAAACTATATCAAAATCCTTAAGCAAAACCGAAGTTTTGATATCTCAGAGCTGTGCAATTTCAGTCCCTTCATATTTTCAAAAGGAAATTTCAATAATTGTTTGGCTGCTTAGATTTTTAGATATTGGCAAAAACGAGTGTTTTTTTCCGGTCCACCCCTCCTTAACTTCCGAACATTACACAAGAAAAAATTTGAAAAAATTCATGGAATTGTAAAATTTAAACGAAAACTATTATAGCGGTCGGCTCATCATTTCAAATGTTATTTTGAGGGGGTTGAGTGAAAATTTCGAAAACAAATTATTTTTGACTTTGTCGAGTTTGAACAATTTTTTTTGTAATTTTTAAAGGCGCAGTTTTTGAGTTAAGTTAAAAAAATGTGAAAAAAATGTCCTGTCTCCCCCACCCCCTTAATTTCGAACATTACAAAAGAAAAAATTTGGAAAAATTCATGGTTATGGGCAATGTTGTGAAAACTATAGCGGTCGGCTCATCATTTCAAATGTTATTTTGAGAGTGGGGTTGAGAGTGGAAATTTAAAAAAAAAATTATGTTTGACCTTGCTGAGTGGGGTGTTATATGAAAGGTTAATTTTTTCCTAGTCCAAAACAATTTGTTTTGTAATTTTCGAAAGCGCAGTTTTTGATGTTCAAAAATGTGAACAATTTGGCTGTCCCTTTCCCTTAACTTCGAACATTACACAAGAAAAAATTAAAAAATTTGAGGCTGATCACTTATTACAAACATTTTTGAAATTGTTAAACTCGGCCAGAAAATTGGTTACAATATAAAATTCTTATAGTCAAGTAAATCAAGGTCGAGGTCGAGTAAATCGGTTCTTTTCGTTAGGTCTGATACAGTACCACCAGTACAGAAAAATAGTAGCCACCATCACTACGATTTTAGTTCTGCTGAAAGTCATTGTTAATGTTCAACTAGCTGGAGTCAAATCCTGTTGGTATACCGATCTCCCCAATGTTCAGTAGACAAATCACTCGACTGTGTTAACAATGCACTCGTTGGCAATAATTTGACGACACATTTTCCTCCAACTATTGTGATAGGTGACTTTAATGTTGGTTTCAATAAAAATACTCAAAACTTGTTCTCAAACTATTTTCTACAAAAAAATTTTCAAAGATAATTTTTTTTTGCTGTCAGAAATTTTATTTTTCATTCATACAAACTATGATATTTAAACAGTAGGCTTTGCTTTAACTGTCGGCAATTCTTCTTGTCGTCGATAATTTTGCTTTGTCGTTATGAAAATTCTTTGTTGTCATTTTTTCTTCCAACAAAATGAAATATAATTTTATCTTAGTAGGCGCATAACTGTTATAAATTTGTAATTTATTTTTCACAAATAACCATAAACATGCAACCATTTGTGAATGAAAACGGACATTTTTATTATTTGTGAATTGCATTTTTACATAATTTTGTATTATTGAATAATTTGTAGAAAAAATTTTATTTAGAAACTAATAATTATATTTTAAACAAAATTATAATTGAAAAAAAATTATCTCATTAAATACCACTCTTCATTGAAATTTTTGTCTAAAATTTTTCAATTTTACTCATTAAATTATTTTTAAGCAACACTGCTCAATCAAACCACTACTTAAACCACTCGTCCTTCGGACTCGTGGTTTATTGTGCGCTTTGATTCGCAGTGTTGCTAAATAATTTAATTCGTAAAATCAAAAAATTTTCGAAAAAATTTCAATGACTCGTGGTATTACAACCGAAAAATTCATGAACCAACAACAGTTGAAGCTACAACAATTGATAATATATTTTCCAATATAAATAATTTATAAGCTGGCGGTATTGAAGCTTTTTTTAGCCACCATAAACAGCTTTGGGTAAGATGCAACCCAACGTGAAACTATGCTAACAAAACTGTTGTTTTCTCAAATATTATATATACACGGAATCCTCAGCGAGCGAATTATATTCGCACTTGCCGGACTTTTTTTTTAAAATCCTATTTTAGTAAACAATAAAGCCTATCACATAGGCCAATATTTAACGATAAGATAAAGGAAATAAAAATAAAATAAAAGGAAAAGAGCAAATTTTTAAAATATTGGGGGACACAAAACCAAAATTGGGTTTATTTATTTATTATTATGGGAGCAGACTTAATCGTATAATAATTTTCAAAGCGTCTGGTCACTGAGTTGATCAAGATTATATGTTAATCAATAAAAAGAATATTATAAAAAATTGGATGTAAAAAAAAAATTTTTCTATTTTGCGTAAAGTCATTTCGATACCCAAATGCGTATCGAAATGGCCTTCATTAAGATACGCAAAGTTTTGTTTTTCAAGGTTGGTCATACAAACGTCAGTGAAAGTTAAAACGAATAATTATATAAATAAAATTATTCTTATTAATTAATCTTATTATTAAAAAATAATCTTAATTAATGTTAAATATTTTAATTAATTAAAATAATTAGTAATAATAACAAAATATCAAATTGACTATATTTTAATAAAATACACATTTTATGAAAGCAAGTTTTGCAACAAAAAAATATATAGAAATATGATGAAACGCAGAGCTTACTATTTTGAATTGAAATTTTTAGAAATTTTCTTTAAAACATTAAAACATAAAAAATATTTTTTAAAATTTCAAGACAAAAAATGCAAAATAGAAAAAATAGTATAAAAAACTCGTTTCATAAGACAAATATATTGCGTGCGATAAAATCGTCGATTATGAAACTAGTTTCTTAATATACTATTATAAATGACTTAACATTAAAAGAAAAAAAGCAAATAAAAAACAAGATTTTCGTAATTAGTAATAAATAAGATTAGATATAATAAAAATATGCTTAAAATAAAATATACAAATTAAAAGTTTTTAGTAGCGTCGCTACAACAACAACATGATGATCACGTCTTCAAATGTTAAATAAATCTGACGAAGGAAGATTTGTGGTAACGACAAAGGGCAGTATCAGAGTTAAATATGGAACCGAAAGATTAGCACTTCATTCACCGCTAAAACAACGATAGAACCAGGATTCGTATTCATCCTAGATTCTTGGACATGAATAGCCGAAATTTACCGGTTTTTCATTAATTTTGTTTATAAATTCCTTTAAGCAGAATCCAATTAGTCGTCCAAAGGGGCTTTTTTATGAATACACCTATGTACAACAAAAATCCTAAAAACTACGCAATAGAATAAAACTTACTTTGTAGGTAGGATATCAGAAACCTCTTTTAGCAACGTTTCTGCCATTTCCGACATATCATATCCGCTACTACTTTTCTGGCTATCCGACGGAAATCCATCCCAATCAGAATCACTCTCTTCATCTCCATCATCATTATCGTTATCATTTTGTCCAAACTTTCTATCAGAATCTTCACTTATTGTCTGACTATGAATCGATGACGGCCCACCACCCACATTTTCGCTTGAGTTATTTCTTCGTTTTAAAATCGATATAATTTCAGTTTTCTGTTTTATAGGTTGGATCGGTTCAATTTGTTCGTATCCACGATTTGTACTATTCAAATTAATTTGAGGTCTGCGATTATGTAATATCCAAGTACTTGCCAATTTTTCGATTCCTCCAACTTTTAAATGTTCCAGAGTATCTTGAATTTCTTCAATATAAAACGGCGCCGGTCCAATTTTTTTATTATTTTCGATTTCGTTATCATTACAACGAAATTCTAAGATAACAGCTAATATCATTTGGGATAATCCAACAACAGCTAAAAACCAACGTCCTTGTGGAGGTGCAACGGATGCTAAATTCTTCTTGGCATCAAAATAGTTCTTCGGATAAACTTCACTCCAAACTATCAATTCTTTTATGTTCAAATTTTTATCATTATTTAAAATTTTAAAAAGTCCATTTATTCGAAGATACGATTCAATATCTAAAATATCCGATGGTGGTAGATGTGATGCAAGAAGATAAGACTTATAGTAAAGACAACTTCCAATAATAAAAAATTCACGTTGTGATTTAAGAGGTTCGTTATTCCATTCCCTATAATCCATTGCTTCCATTTCACTTAAAGCATCATCAATTCGTAGTTGTGCTTCTTTGGGCAAAGGCACAAAATGTGGTTCTAAAAAACCTTTCTCAAATATAACAGTATTATTGTGATCATGAATCAAAAGAAATAGCTTACAAAAACAATTCATTTCGATTAAGTTTTGTGGATAGAAATTTTCAGATAAATTTCGATTAATGAATTGAAAGAAATGTGTAATTTCAATTGTTTTGAATTTTAGTTCGTTCACAGATAGAATATCATTACGAACTGCTATCAATAATAGATCTTCGTTAAAAACTGTGTAAGAAATATTATATTGCTTCCCGAGGTACTCAACTGTTGTAATAATTGGATTTGTTTTAAAATTTGATTTTAAAATCGAGTTCAAAGTAAGAAACGATCCTCTTGATGCATACAAAAAATTATTATGCTTTTCTGGAAAACAATATAAAACATCTTGCCCTTCAGGCCCCTGTTCATCCAACCCTTCCATTGTTAAATACATCAAAGAAAATAAATCATTTTTATGAGTCAAATGTTCACCATCGCAGATCAATTTCTCAATCGTTTCAGATACCGTTGCGAAATCGGTTATCTTGTTAAACTCAATTTGGTTTAACTGTATTGGTTCTTCATCTGATATTTTTTGTAGCTTTAAGTAGATTTCAGTTGGTTCACAAAATTGTAATAATATTTCATCAAGATTTACTGAATTAATTTCCAAATTATTAATAGATTTTAACCAATCTCCAATTTTAATTGAGCTATGATCGGAACAATGAAAATTCGGCATAAAATTAGCGATCATCATACGTTGTCCATCAGAAAATGGTGATATAGATATTCCTAGCATGGATTCGCTTAAAGTACTTCTTCGTCCATAACGATAACGATTTGATGGGTCGATATAAATTGAAATTTCTTTTATTTCACCCTCGGATGTTTCACTAAATTTTACTTTTGTTTCTGAAGGAAGACTTATTGGATCTATGGTTGATGATGGATGATTGTTTTTGGAAGATTTTCCTACGAAACGAGAGAGTTTGGAAACTAGAATTTTAAAGATAATGTATGAAAATCATTTCTAGAAAAAGTTCAATAGAGCGAGATAGCTAACTTACTTTTATTACTCCTTCTTGTAGAAGCCCGACTGAATTGGTTCTTCGCCGCCGACAACGAATTTTCGGTTTTCTCACTTTTCACAATTGTAATAGGACTAAATTCAACATAAAACAGTTTTTTATCTGCCGTTATAAAGGATTCCCATTCATTAACAAAACTTTCTTCAGTATTTGTATTTGAGTACAACGAAGACGAATAGCTCGAACAATCATTTGCCTCATCATTGCCATTATCACTCCATTCTGATTCGCTTGAATTATTTTGATTGGATTGTTGTTGAGATAATGTTGATAGCTGGTCGTGCAGTAATGATTTTTTTTCCGAGGAGGTCATTTATAATTTATAAACAAATATATATGTAGCAATAATCGAATTAACACCAACAATAAACAAACAAAACGATTGATATAATAGAATGTCAAATTATTTTCTATTTGAATGTAGATGGCTCTGCCAACCAATTGCAAATTTTTTTACACCCTGTTCTGTCATTATACGTTTGACAGTAATTTGTTTTGTAAATAACAATCGAAGTCGTACAAAAATGTCTTTATTCCCAGCGTACTCCGAAATTATTCCTGACAAATCTCAGAAAATACATGAAAGTGAGTCCGTATTGTGAATACTTAATTTTTAAACAGTAATTACATATTTATTATTTTTAGATTCTGATTGGTTACAAAATCAAAGTTTTAAGGAACAGGAAATAGAAATTCTTCAACAAAATGAAATTAAAATTATAACAGAAGAATCAGAAATACCAGAAAAACGATCTAAAAAGGATAAAAAAAGCAAGAAATCAAGAAAATCGAAATTTGAGCGTAATAAATCGTCAAGTCCGGTTACTTCAGCAACGAAATCGGAATTTACTGGCAAGGAAGACTATTATGTGGATAAAAAACAATCGAAAAATTATAGAACAATAGAAACACTGTATCGGCCAGCACGACCAAAGTTCAATCATAAAAATGTAAGAATATTAGGTGGAAATTTATTGTATTCAAAATCACTATCAAACTCTAAATCTTTTAAAAGATATTTTGATGGGAAAATAAAAGATGATAGTAAACGGTATCCTTTGGTTGACGAATCTGATAGAATTGATAATGAAACCGCATTCGCTTTAAAAACAAAAGAAATAAATGAATATCTCTACGACGAACCATATGATGTAGATAAATGGTTAGAATTAATTGAACATCAAGAAACATGTCAATTATTCATGAAACTATCAAAAACACAATTAGCTGACAAGAAATGTGAGATAATCGAACGAGCGCTCAAAGATAATGCACAAAATGAAAAACTGCTGCAAAAGTATATTGACATTGTAACAAAAGCTTTTCCGGCAGATGATGTTAGTGTGATGATTGAAAAATTGCTAACAAAAGAATCAACAAGTTTTTTGTTATGGGAATCATTGATTCATGCAACTCAGGGATCAATGGCAAGGTGTAATGTTCCAGATGTTTTGAAATTATACGAGAAGTGTATGCAGACTTTTTATAATAAGCTTGGAGATGATACTGCTATGATGAGTAAGTTTTGCGTTTATTATTGGTACTAAAAACTCCTTGTTGAAGAATTAATTGTTAAAAAAAAAACAATTTAAAAAATTGAGTTATGAAATGAAAAGTACATAATGGAATTATCTTCTAATCGAATTAATTGCATTATAATCTTACCAACCGCATTATAAAGTTACTATTCGCTGATCGTTGTTCCAATTACTCTAGAGTTTCCTTCCAAATTCACAAATTCCACCTCTTTCGATTTTAGTCACACTACGCTTTTATGATTATGTAAAAGCTTCTGTGTTTTATGATTGTGTAAAAGCAGATGTGTTTTTCAAAGTTTGGCATGTTTTGTGTTAACCATAATAAATTATAGATTAACGACTTTGAATATCCGAAGATACCATGCTAACTAGGGAACTATGATTCGAGAGGTTCACCATGGTTTTCAGGCGACTAGTTCCAGATATGCATGTCAAAAGCAAGTAAATCTCCCGTCGCTCTTCCTTTCCTCTACGGAATCCGTATTGTCTTTCATTAAGTAATTTTGACGACTCTAAGAAGCTCATAATATTAAAATTAACATATTTCTCAAATACTTTAGAAACAACCGACAAAATTGATATGGGTCTGTAGTTTGTTGGATCAGTATTAGCACCTTTCTTTGGAACTGGCTGTACACTTGCCATTTTCCGTATTGCAGAAAAAATCTCTTCCTTATATTATGACAAATAGAAAATTTTAGTGAGGATTGGTGCTAACTCCTTAGGAAAGATTTTAAGCATAAATAGAGGAATATTATCAGGTCCAGATGCCTTATTAGTGTTAATTTGTAAAAGCATTTTTCGGATTATGTTTTTACGGAAAATGATCCGCCCCATTTTGTTAGAAACTCTAGGAATTGGTATTGGTTGGAAATTGGGTTCTACCAATATGTTTTTATTTTTTTTATTGGTGGGTCCCGAAGCTGAACTAATTAGTTAACTAGTTCGAGTAGCACTGCGACCTAGAGATCTATTGTGCTTAACCCTGATGTTGTTATAATGCAGGTGACGTCGATGTCGCCGCAGAATATGCAATGTGGTCCTTAACATAGTTAATTAGCTGGATTGGACTAATGCTTTTTGGTAGAGGAAGTGCTAGTCTCCCTTGACCGAGTTTAATGTATCTGCGCCATGAAAGTTCAGTGCAGTTACAGATAATGTGTTCCATGGTTTCTGCCTCCGAGTTGAAGAATCTGCATCTGTCGGATGGTGGTGATTTATCGGGCCGTGTCCTGTTGCGCACCATGTTAATATCTTCAGAGACTCTCTCACGATCGATTGTTTTAAAATGGGAGACAGGGAAGTTGTCTAAACATTTTTTTTTGAGTGCAGCAGACCTTCCCGCATACACCATAGTTGTTTATTTTGTTCCTGTTCCCAGCTTTGGATAACACATTTGAGCGAACTCTTGGTTAATCCAAAGTACGGTTCTGAACCAATGAACTTTGTAGTGGCACCCTTCTTAGCTAGCAAGTCTGCTACTACATTGTCGAATACTCCTGTATGACCGTGTACCCACACAAGTGTAACGCGGTTAGTTTCTGCAATTTTTTTGTAGATTCTGGTAGCATTCTCATACTAGTTTTGAGTTGAATCGCGGCGATTTCAGAGCCAATAGCGTCGCCTATCAGAAACAATGTATATATTTGTGTTGCTCTATCCTCTTTCGCCACACAACATTGCACAGTAGTTGATAGCAAAAATGTCGGCTTAAAGTACTGTTGAAGAGACACGGAGTGCTAACGCCCGTTTGGCCCTGGGGCCAAACTCCCCTGCACCAGTGCCTTCATTAGTTTGGGATCCATCCGTATACCAGATGCTAGCATTAGACGGTAGTGTTTGTAAGTAGCTCTTGATTCCTTCACTGGCCCCTATTTTGACAATAAACCGTCTATCTAGATCAATGATATTTGGCATACAGTCCGAAATGTAGTACGTCTCCACTTCGTTCTGCAATTGCAAAAGGATCGCTAGATGACCGGTTTCCCAGGTTTGAGTGTTTCGACTAGCTGCAGTCTGTGAGCACTAGATGCTGCTGCAGATCTGATGTATAGGTGCAATGGAGGAAGTAGGAGAAGTAGCTCCATTGCAGATGTTGGTGTTGTTTTAAAAGCACCTTTGGCACAGAGGCACACAAGTATCTGTATTTTTGTGAGCACTGTCTGAGCAGATATCTGCTTTAATTTTGACCACCAGACCAAAGCTGCGTATGACAGTATGGGTTTGGTTATACTTTGAAGTAACCAAAGTATCATTTTGGGGTTTAATCCCTAGGTTTTCCCAAACAGGTTTCTCCACTCGAAGAAAGCCCTATTTGTTTTGTCCGAGATATGTTTTAGGTGTGAGTTCCAGGTGAGCTTGCTGTCGAGGTCTGTCTAATCTCTTTGACTACTTGTATCCGTTGACCGTTAAACTCAGGCGGATTGAAATTAAAACTCCTTCTGTTGGTAAAGACTACGGTACTAGTTTTTGTGTATTGACAGACAGCCCAACTTTGTTGAACCAATTCATCACGAGGTCCATGGATGCCTGGGTTCGTTCACTGACAGTAGAGTCATATGTACCTCCCACCATGACTGCTATTTCGTCGGCGTAACCTACAGTTTTAAAGCCAGAACTTTCAAATCTATTTAGAAGATCATCAGCGACTATCAGCCAGAGCAACGGAGAGAGTACCCTTCTCCGGGACATCCTCTAGAGGCCCTGACAGTTACCGATGTATTTCCTAGTATAGCTGTAATTTTTCGACTCTGTAGCATGTTGATGATCCACGCCAAAATGCGAGTGTTTGGATTTTTCTTTGTGGCCATTTCATCAATAGCTTGGAAATGTACATTATCAAAGGCCCCTTGTATGTCCATAAATTTGCATGCAACTGCCTCCTTCTATATCAGTGTGCTCTCAATCTCTTTCATGACTTTATGCAATGCCGTTTCCGTAGTTTTCCCAGTTTGGTATGCGTGTTGGCATGAGTTGAGAGGGCTTTGCTTAAGACATACATGCCGAATGTAGTAGTCCATCACCTATTCCATTGTTTTCAGAAGAAAAGATGTAAGACTTATTGACCTGTATGATTTGGCTTCGTTCGATTTCTTTCCAGGCTTGGGTATGAATACTACTCTAGCTTCTCTCCATATCTGAGGAATGTACGCAAGACTAAAACTTCCTATAAATAAACGCTCGATACACGGGAAAATGGTAGCTAAACCTTTTTGCAGGAAGATCGGGAATATTCCGTCGCCTCCTGGGGATTTGAACGGTCCGAACGATTTGACTGCCCAAATCGTTCTGTTGGAGGAGAAAATTTTGTTGGCTAGTTGGTCTGAAACCTTCCTAGTTTCAGGATCCAACGAACCATAGTTTGGTATATTTTCCTCTGCCGAGCTCACACATGTAGAACCCGGGAAGTGGGTCTGTAATAGTATTTCTAGACTCTCACTATAGCTGGTAGTGTAGATACCGTCCAGCCTGCAGATTGAACCCCGAGGGTTTGTGTGATCAGACGCAAGCAATTTTTGGAGTCGACCTGCAGCCGGTAGACTCAATCGTTCCGCACAGCTCTCTTCAACTATGTTGTAGTTGGTAAGAGCCGATTGGTACTCCGTCCAGGTGTTAGTTCTTTTTGCTTTGTTCAAGAGCTTCCGAACTTTATTCCTCATCCTCTCTAAATTGCCATTCCATCAATTGAAGAATTGCGGTGGTAAGCTTCGGTGATAACATCCTGCAGGTGGTTTACCGCATAATCGAGCTCTATTGTGGAGTTGATCCTGCCACAATCGCCTACATTCTCCCGAAGATGTACTTTAAAGAGGTCCCAGTCGCTCTTCCTGGGGTTCCTAAAATGGAGAGCACTCTCCAGCTGGTGTTCTATGTTGAAGCATATGTATGCGTGGTGCGACATGAAAGCTACGTCCGAGACATGCCAGTTACTGATAATACTCTCGGTGATGTTGTTGCTCAGAGCTAGGTCCAAGACCTCGTTTCTGATTGTGATTCTAAAGGTGGGTTTGCTGCCTTTGTTAGCTATAAACATGTTATTTGTATATAGGTATTGGAGCAAAGACTCACCTTTTGTGTTGATGTTACAATGTTGATGTGACATCGCACGCAGTTGTTAGGTTGTAGTGTTTATCATTGCAATGCCGAATTACAATGCTTACCTTATCAGGTGGTATTATCTCCTCATCTCCTCTAAAGTACGCAGATGCTAAGATGAACTTGCGAACTCCGCTGTGGGGAAGAGGGATTTCAATCTGCCCAGCTGTTAGATCTCTGCAAATGAATTCTGTTAAGGGAAATACTTTCAAGCGTTTGTTGAAGAGCACCGCTGTTCTGGGTCTCTCCTGAACTGAGAAGTATATCAGTTGTATGTTTTTGTTGGTCGACAGACCTTTTATTTTTTTACTGTCTGCCCAAGGGTCCTGGATGAACACAATATCGTGAGCATCCTGTTGGACGAAGCGGTTTAAATTAGCTGAAGTCATTGCTGACCGGTGCAGGTTAACGCAACTTACTTTAGGAATTTTTTTTCCTCTCCAGACGACTATGGTGGTCCAGCGGGGGACTTCGGTAGGCCATACTTTTTACGTGGAGCTCTCTTAGTTCCCTTGGACGCAACAGCTCACTCGTTCGGGGTTAGGCTGGTGATTTTGGGACGTGATTGTTTTACTCTGATTGAGGAGGATTTGGTTGTCGATGTTTGCAGGTTAGCAGACATCGAACTAAAAACGCTCCTTGAAGAGGCAGATGTGCATGGTTCTTCCATTGCATTTGAAAGCCCTGAAGTAGTGCTACCAGTTGGTGACGCCTTCTCGGTAGAACAGGGTAGTACTTCTTTCGGTGTCGCAGTGCTAGGTTGGTTTGGATTTCTGAACTTTCCGATTCTTGCATGAATCGCACCGAACATCCAGTTTAATCTGAATTTGCAACTTTTAAGATTGTTCTCGGATGCTGGGCCAGGAATGAAAACCAACCTTGTTATCCTAGGTACCACGTTTGCGACCCACTGCGCCGATGTATTATCGGCACAGTTAAGAAGTAACCAACCGTTTTTTTTGGTAGCAGCCTTCGAAGTGATGTTTAATAACCGCGAATTCTTGGTCTAATACCAAACCCATGAGTTGTATTTTTAGCTCGCTGAGTTGCTCAGAACTTAGAATGGTGGTTGGAAAGTCTTCAGTAGAGTAGACTTTGATACGCTTGGTGCAATCGCTGAATGTTGGAGGTACAATTGTACTCGCAACATCGCTTGCAGTGTCCCCTAGCTCATGCTGAGGTTGGTCGCGGTCGCTGGCAGATGAGTTGTGTCGTTTAACACCAGAGGTAGCTTACTGTGGAGACTCTGTCGATGTCACGGATCGGATCCTCCTGTTACTCTTGGTACCCGTGTCCTACCTATCTACTACCTTCAGAGCTAGCTCTTTAGGTATCCCACCTTTAACCAGGGTAGCCAGGTCAAATGATTTGGGCATGGCACAGAGTTATATGGCTTCCTTTTCAGAGAGGCCTTTCTTTATTAGTGCCCTCTTGCGCTCTCTGTTTATGGCAAGAAGGTATTTGGGCTGATTTTCAGATCGAGGGACAACCGGGTTTGGGTCACTTAATCCGACTGTGTTGGACACGTCGGATTGAGTGACCCACTATGTTGGATATTGGCTACCTTTCGGTGTATATCCGACGTGATGGGGACTGCTGACATGTCAGAGTTACTGTCAGATTCTGAATCACATGTGGTCCCGATTGCCGATCCCGGAGCGGAATCAGAATCGTTTGCGAACTGATGATCTTCTTCTTCCAACAGGTAAGACGTGCCAGAGCACTCTTTTGTGGTTGGCTCACGGTGTGCCATTTCTGACATAACCTTAGAGCTTGGTGAGATAGGTTTACTATCGTCGACCCTAGTAATTGTGTTTGTGTTACCGGAATGAAGATGTGCTGATAAATCAGGCACGATCTTCGAACCCGGCGAACACGTGTTTGCATTTAATGGTTTAGGTGATGCGTTTGGAGAAGCATCGCTCTCTTTTTTTTTTATAGGTAAAAAATTATCCATACAGTGGTTGGATAAAATTTAGGGAGTAAAAAGGTACGCCACAACAGAGCCGTGTGCTGTGGTAAGGCTATATTGAAACAGGAGGAGGCCGGTATCCAGAGTTCCGTACTAGTAATGAAGTACCTCCTTGACCATGCTAAGCTTTCAGCGTACGTGCCTACCTTAGCTTTGGGCTTTGGACTTGATCTTAGCTTCGATTCTCACCGAGGACCTAACAGCATGGGTGACCCTGATGTTGTAGCTCCTAAGATCACTGAGTCTACTGAGCCCCATCACTGCGTCAAAGTGCCAAGTCTATTCGATGGGGCTACCAGTGTAGAATTTAAAGAAAAAGATTTGCCTAATAAATTAGCTTTTTCTTTAGGGTCAATAACAGGTATATCTCTATCAATAAGAGGAGGTATAGAAGACTTACAAAAATTTCCTTGAACAACCTTAGCGGCTTTATAAAAATTTCGCGAACCGATATATAATAACCGATATATACGTATATGATAATACGTTCAAACTTTAAAATAACAAATAAGCAAATATAAAGTGATATTTGCCAGGATTCAGTTGATTTATTTTTGTTGGACCGAATCAAGTTGGATGCTCAGCAAATTTACTAGATTTTTTTTTAATAAATAGATGGTTCTCTGCATCTATTAGTTTTCTACATATATTTCTATTCGGTACAATCTAAAGTTTTCATCTGTTTTGTTTTGAATAAACAGAACTCAAGAGTTCTTTAAGTGTACAGGACTCAAGAGTATTTTATGCGTCCCCTCTCGGCGTTTCTATAAATCAACCTTTACAGTTTCTTGTTCACGTTTCTTTTTTATCGTGTTATCTTAGGAGCTTCATCCTACATTTCTATTATACTGATTGAAGTAGAAGGCATTCCCTTAGAAATTCTATTATAAACATCAAAAATTAATATAAATCTAATAAAAACTAGAAACAAACCAAATTTATTATTTGCTAAGCCTAGTTCCCATTTTATCCGAGTCGTGACATATGTGCTGTATTGCCAATACCCGACAGAAGAAGATAAAATTAGGAGCATATAGTTGTTTTCTGTATTGAAAACATCACAAATATCATATGGATTTGTGTGCATAATAAAGTGGACTTTTGCAGTTTTAATATTGTCTTTTATTTCACTCAACCTCTACGCTGTCTTTACCAAAAAAATTGGTAGATAATATTCGTTACCGTTCAAGAGGTAACGGTTTTTATACTATTGATGGACGGTACGGCAATTTAATACTTTAATTTGTTTGTTTATTTTCAGAACTTTTTTACAACTTTGCCATCTTCCTTCGCCAATGTGGACTATACGAACAATTTTTTGCTCTTATAAAATTCTCATTAGAACTTAACATTTCAACGAATAAATTTAAAAAAATTATTCCAAAAGAATCGGATCAACAAATTTTGATCGAATACGAAGAAGTGATTCTAAAATCTGGTTTACCAATGAACGAAATATGGTTGCGAATAGAAAAGCTTCGTCAAAATTTTAATTTTCTTCCATGTCCTGAAAATTATTCTAGCCCTGATCCTCAACGTATTATTTACAATGAAGATGTTTGCAATTATGTCTATCCAATTTCTAAAAGCGAAAATAATTTTAGTTTAATTATAAAAATATTAAAACTATTAAAATTGCCATTTTTAGAAAATTGTCATAACGAAAATTTATACGATAACGAAGCCGAATTCGATGATATCGAAAAATTGCTTTCTTTATTTTTAACAAACTCATTCGGTAATATAAAAAAATTAACAAATTTCAATCAACTTTTATGGAATCTTATAAAAGATTTAAATTATGGTCCGAATTTTATTCCTAATCAAATCGGTTATGAGATTTATCTAAATAATTTAAAAGAAATTTTGTTAATTTTATCCGAATTAAATTTTTTTTACTTAAACGAAAATTTAAATAAAACTTTTATAATTTTATGGTTAAAACTAGAACGATTAATATTAAAATTAAACTTTATGGAAAACTCGAAACAACATTTAGAAAATTTAAAAAATGTTAAATCAAAAGTTAAAACATTTTTAAAAAATAACGAAACGTATCAAAGTTATATAAAATTTTACATTGAATATTCTAATTTAATTTATGAAAATGAAGGTTTGGTTAGCTATGAAAAAATTATTTCAAAAATATTAATCAATATGAATAATGATTATGACAATAATGATTTAATTGAGTTATATTTAAATTGGATTGAAACATTATTCCTTGAAAATAATTTAAAAAAGTCGTTAAAATTATTAATTATAATAACTTTAGAAATTAAATTCAAATCTAATGAGGAGCTTGAAAATATACAAATTACCGAAACACAAAAACTTTTAGCCTTAAAACGTATCGATGATAAATTAGGTGAAGGTAACTACATAAAATTAAATCCATTAAAAATTAAAATATATTTAAATTTACTAATTTTAAATAAACTAAATATAAAACAGTATAATAACTACAAAGATAATGAAACATTCTATGAAATAGTTTTCAATTCAATTGAATTAATTCAAAATTATAATTCGAATGATTACATTGCGTTGCTAGAAGAAGGTATAACAAGATATCCGAAAAATTTAATAATCTTACGATATGCCAGCTTACTCGATAATGTTATATGGATAAAACTGAAAAAAATATTCTTCAATAATAATTCAGATAATTTGAATTCAATTAAATTAATATTTTTAATAATTTCATTGAAATATCGTTATAATTTTGAGAATGATGAATGTATTATTCGAAATCGAATAAAAAGTTTGATACGATTTTCATTAAAACAAAACAATAATATAAAGAAAAACGCTATCATATGGAGGATATACTTAAGAGTTTTGTTCAACTCTAAAGAGAATTTGGATAAGATAAAAAATATATTATTTGAAGGATTAGATGAATGTCCTTGGAATAAAAGTTTATATATGGATGGTTGCGTCTACGTACCGCAAGAATTATCACAGATGCAAGATTTGATCATCGAAAAACAATTAAGAATTTATGCGTTACCTGAAGAATTAGAAATTTTAAGAAATGAAAATGTGTTGTAATATTTTGATAAGAATAAAATTGTCAATTAAATGTCAGATGTAGTAAAAATTTGTTCTTCGTCCCAATTTGCTCATAGCCTATCTTTCAGTAATCTAGCAAGTTTTAAAGAACAAATTTTGTTACTCCACTCGCTCTGGTAAATGTGTTTTATACAGAAAAAATGATCAGCATTTAAAGCCCGTCAAAATTGTATTAATTTTGCTCATCCTCCTGAAAAGTTTGGTCAATTTCAATAATGATACAAATTCTTCATACAATCACAGTGATAACATAAAATTATTAAAGTTAAACAAAAAATGATAGTGTAAGACGACGATTAATTTATGTTCGCATATGTACTGATTAGTGTTGAAGAAAGGTAAATGTATTTTGCATACAAAGATAACAGAACTAACGTTTACAAAAATAACATAACATTGTTGAAGAATATATTAAATGTCTTACCACAATTAGTTTCGTTTTACGTGAGTTGAATATACTTGTTTACATCTCATATGATTTTCCTTAATTTTCTTATTTCGTACGTTTTAATGTTTGTTTGTTTTCTTATTGTTTTTACTGTTATTTTGATCTCTCATGAGAAAATAAGGATGATACGTTTCAAATAAAAGTTTTGTTATTGTTGTTTTTTTGTCTGTTCATTGCAGATTATAGTTTCACATAATTTGGTAATGTTCTACTATAGCTATGTATAAAGAAAAAATTGATATATAGAATAGTTGAAGAACTTCTGAAAACAAAATTCTCTCTTGGATACCCTCCTTAACATACGGTCGACTAACCACATACAAATCTCTAGTCGATGTGAAACAATTCGTTATATTTATTCTACTAATTACATAATTGTTATTTCCGTTATTTTTTCTGTTTGTTCAAGAGGCTAGTAGTAATAACATTTTGGAAAAACACAATTTCGAACTGACTTGAAAATTGATAAAATTAATATTTTTCTTGTGGAGTGTAAAGTAAATTTTTCTTTAAAGATCTTACCAAACAAACAAATATATTAAGCAGTTTATAGCTACAAAACCATTTACAATAGGTTATCAGAATTTACCATACTTTACACTTTACTGTATTCTTACCGTTCAAAATTTTTACCAGGGGGTTATATGAAGTAACATTTTATTTTTCTAGTGAAAACTCAATCCAACATTAATCATAAAAAATTGTAATAATTATCTCGCCTGTGGTAATAAAAGTGATAACAAATGATAACATAAAAACTATTTCAAAATTCCCTATATGGATATATTCGTATGTTTCCAGGTAATAAAACTAAAAATAAAATATCAATCATACATTAAACCCCTTAATCATTTAACTGTTATCAAATCAACGGAATTTATTCAAACATAAAATTTATGTAAAATACACTCCAGAGAGTCGTTGGTTGGGAAATAAAATTTTAAACATGAAACAATCAATTTGTTCTTCGGAGGGAAAATATTTTCTCATTTTTCGTTTTATGACCATTAAAAATTATAGATATAGTTGATTAAAAGTTTTCATATTTTTTGTAACTATTATATATTTTTTCGACAAACGGCTGTAAAATTGAACTTTGCTGTCGCTAGGAGAAGGTTAGTCTTACTTTTTTGACGTATTACATCATTTTTTCTTTTTTTTACGGCTCATATTTAAACATAAAAGGTAAGTCATATTTTTACGGCGACAGCAAAAGTAACAACATGAGATTATCAATAAAATTTGTTATTTTATCAAACAAATTGTGTAACTATGACAACAAAAAATAACAAATATTTTGATTGGATTACGAAATTTTGAATTTGTTTAAAACAATTTATTTATACAAATTTAAATGGTTTTTACTCTTTTGGAAGTAACTATTTATGACGATAATAAATCATATTTATAAAAATTTTGATGTATTAATTTCATAAACAATTTAAACGTTTTCTAAAAAAATAATGTATTTATTTCGGAGCTAAAGTGACTTTTTGTGTTTCGTAAATAAAAGACTCAACACAAAAACTATCACTTTAGCTTCAACTCCGTTTTTGAGTTATTACCAAAAAGGAGTGTTGTTTTTTATCGTTCCCGTCTCCCCTACCCTTAACTTCGAACATTACAAAAAAAAAAATCACCGTTTTAGGAAATGTTGTACAGATTGAACGATAGTTCGGTGGGTTCTACATTTAAAATGTTGTTTAGAGAGGCTTGAATGTAGAAATTTTGAAAAAAAATTATTTTTTACCTTTTGACAAGTGGGATGCCGTATGAAAAAACCTTTATTAGTCAAAGCAATTTTTTGTAATTTTCGAAAGCACCGATTTTGATTTATTATAAAAATTATGTTTTTGAGAAGGACCGTTCGCGTAGAAGCGTTTTTGAGAAGGACTGTTCGCGTAGAATCTTCACAGATATAAATTTAGCAATGTTGCAGTACAGTAACTGTATGTTTTATTAAGAAATTACATGTAAGGTTAAATGAAAAAACATAGAGTCTAATAAATATCGAACTATTTTTTACAAGTAAATTTACCTAGAACAATACAATATACATGATTTAGAAGCTGAAGACTGATGTTATTGAAACTTTCTTTGGCTACCATAAACAGATATGGGTAAGATTCGACCCAATTTGAAACTATATTAACAAAAATTCTTTCTTTTATATATTATACTAGGGGGTATCGCACGGGCTTAGCACCCCCCGCACCCCAACGTACTCTTAATCTTATCATCCAGCTTTGTTGCAGCTACTATCCATCACAATCCAATATCTTCTAATCTATTAGACATGCACCTTCTGCTTAACTAATTTAAAAAAAAACACATGGATTAAACATCCATGGGGATCCTATCATCCATGTGTTTTTGTAAAATTAGTTAGGCAAAAGGTGCATGCATAGATTAGAAAATATCTATAAATATCTATAATAAAAAATATCTCTAACGAATAAATGCTTTTAATCAACAAAACAATTTAAATAAATATGTACTTTAGAACAATTAAAATCAAATTAAAATGTAATCAACATTTAGGCAAACTCTTACGAAAATCAAATTTGTTGCTATGAATTAAGTACCGTGTAACGTTCCTACATAGACTTGAGAATAATTTAAAAAATTCTAGTTAAACCATTTTTGGTATGTCTGAATACTCGTCTGGTAAGCGAACGGAAAATTTTTTCTTAAATTTTTTTAAAATTTTTTTTTGGGAAAATATAATACAAGTTTGTTACTTTGATTGGCAATAAAAGCGAAATCAAAATTTAAAAATGGGATTAGTCTGTGATTAACGTCGGATACGGTGCTCTTTTTTAAATCGATCTATATGTATATAAAAATAAATGTATAAATTAAATAAATTGAAATAAATAAATTGAATTCAGTGAAAAAAAAAAGTTATAATTGAAGTTTGGTTATAATTAGAGTTATAATTGAAGTTGGAAAAAATATTGATATTTAATATTATAGTGCCTGATAATTTATCAATTAATTAATTAATTTGAAAATTAAAATTTAGAAAAGTTTTTTAAAAATTAAAATAAAAAAATTGTGAATTTAATTTTTAAGTAATATAAGGAAAAAATTACATAGGCAAAGAAACTGTTGCATTTAATTATTGGATTAATTTAATTACAACAAAAATAAATAATGTTACCGTTGCAATAATATTACAAAAATAATCATATAAGAAAGAATTTACAACCAAATCGAGTTATCATACATAAAATTGGTTGTACAACTGTTACATCACATCATTCAACATTCATCATCATCTTCAACCTTGTTAAGGATATTAACTTAGGAATTAATGTTGGTGGCGGGTAAGTTAAGTTAAACTTAAATTTAATTTTATGATAATGAATAGTTCCATTTAATTGAAAACTTGAAACACTAACTTTAAAAATTTGTTTTTAAATAACGAAATTTCAATTATCTAGATAGTTTAGTTGATGATCATTTGTTTTTTTTATATATTGAACGCAGTTAAAAAAATAAATACTAACGGTGGTAAAAATTATTATTTTTATTTGTATTGTATTTTCCTCTTGAAAAATTGCATTTTATGGGTTTTGATTAGTCAGAAAAAAAGAATTAAATTTTCCGTTCGCATATCATGTACTTACTGTGGATTTCTTTTTCTCAAGACGTGAATATATTTTAAAATGAAGTTCTAAATAAATCAACGGGGATGATGTAATGCAGGTAGGTTTCATGATGGCTCTTTTCAATGTGGTTTCCTTGACTTCCTTTTTTTCCTAATTTCCTTCCTTTTCCCCTTCCTTTTGGTCAATTACAGACTCATTCATGCTTTGAAAACTATCCACGACAATCCTCTGAGCCCTAGCCGTCGCACTTGACCATCCTCAAAGCCTCTGAATGAGTAAAATATTTGTAAACAAGCTACGATCAAAACGGTTTGCTTTTTCATGACAAATACGATGATCATAGTTTCGTTACAACCGGAGTTACTAGATATCAAAAATTCTATTATAAAAACTATAAAATTTATGGACAAAAGTAGTGTATTACACTTCTGACATTTCTTTCTTCATATATGTCAAGTTTCATTCATCTAAATCGATTCAGCCGTTTCGAAGCCTATCCCGAACAGACAGACATAGACAGACACTCGTGATACAATTTTTGATTTAATGAGATGTTAATATTATTATTTTAACAGTGTCAAAATTATTATTTGAATAGGAAAAATATGGAGGGGCTGAAATCTCACAGCTCTGAGATATCAAGACTTCGGTCTGGGTTAAGAATTTTGATATAGTTTTCGGCAAAAAACTTTTCCCTGGTTAAACATTCCAATTGAAACCAATTGAAAAAAATGAATTGGATTAATCGGAATTCTGCATTGGAAATTTTCAATTAATTCCTATTCAAAAAATCTATTTCCAATACAATCCTATATTCATTCCTGTTAAATATCTCTATTTTATTTTTCAACCGGAATGGATAGGAAATGTATATGAATAGGAATTAATTGGAAATTTCCATTGCAGAATTCCGATTAATCCCATTCATTCCTATTAAATCTTTTCCAATTAAATCCTGTTAAATTCATAAGATTGTTTAATTTTTTCTAAGTTCGTTTTTCCTATTAATCTCTTGATTTCCGATTGAAATTTAATTGGTAATTTCCATTAGAATCCTTCAGAGCCTCTTTTCCTGTTGAATCCCATTCATTTCGATTGAATTTTAATTGGTAGATCGAAGTCTTCCTATTAAACCAATTCAATCCGATTTAATCCTATTTAATAGGATTCAATAGGTTTTAATTGGAATGTTTAACCAGGGTTATGAGGACATGGTTTTTAGTTTTGGGCAGGGATGTATATCAAAGATAAATCTTTGTTAAAGTACAAGTATTTTTTATCTCTGTTTAGAAATTTATCACGAACTAACACGAAACATCAATACGTTGCCGGAAAATTATAACAGATCATAAATTAACATAATTTAGTGAAAAGATGATACACTCAGCAAACTTCTCAAAAATCTCTCCATTTAGCGTTTCGAGAAAATATTACAAAATCACAAATTCATATTTCTTTCAAAATTCCAAAAATATTGTAAAAATTAAATAAAATCAAACTTTTTTCAAAATTCCAAAAATATTCCAAAAATTAGAATGAAATCAAATATTTAAACTTTTCTAAATTCCAATAATATTCCAAAAATTCTAAAAATATTGCAAAAATCATTACAAAATCAAAAATTGACACTTTTTTCAAAATTCCAAAAATTATAATAAAATCAAAAATTAAAAATTTTTCAAAACTCTAAAAATATTCCAAAAATTCTTACAAAATCAAAAATTAAAACTTTTTCCAAAATTCTAAAAATATGGCAAAAATTATAACAAAATCATAAATACAAACTTTTTTCAAAATTCCAAAAATATTTCAAAATCTATAACAAATTCAAAAATTCCTATGTCCAATTCATTTTCAATTACATTTACGTCAAAAAAAATTCAAAATTCTAAAAATATTCCAAAAATTCTTACAAAATCAAAAATTAAAACTTTTTCCAAAATTCTAAAAATATTGCAAAAATTATAACAAAATCAAAAATACAAACTTTTTTCAAAATTCCAAAAATATTTCAAAAACTATAACAAATTCAAAAATTTCCATGTCCAATTTCATTTTCAATTACATTTTCTTCATAAAAACAGCTACATTTTTTTTCCAAAAAATTTGTTAAATAAATAAATGAAATCGTTTTTTGACACGCTTGGCATTATTTTTTTGACAAACTTATAATGCCATAATTCTCAATAATAATAATAAAATTTCATTTCAAACAAATAATTAATTTAATTTTTTTCCTAAAAATTGTGTAAAAAACAAAATAAAAATCTTTCGTTTGACACACTTGACAACATTTTTTTGATAAACTTCTAATGCAGTAATCTCTCGAGTTTTTGATCTCTCATACCAATCCCGACAATCAAGATTTCTCCACATTCTTTGTTCCTACTCATTATCAATTAAAATGAACTTTTTTAAGCAAAATATGTGCATATTTCCTTGTTTTGACACACTTCACGATTTTTTGGACACATTTCCAGTACAGTTATCAAACACATCGTCCTTTCGGCTCTTCCGATGGAGTAAACCTATTTTTCGAAAAAAACATTTTTGAAATCCGTTCAGCAGTTTTCTAGATTTCGTCGGTTTGACCGCCAGCCGGCAGACACATACATTTTTTTGCTTATATAGAATCAGTAGGTCCTAAAAAGTCGAGAAATGCCAAAAATGTGGGAGTAAGAATTTCACTTTTGGCTCATGAATTCAATCCTTTGATGTTTTCAAAACCGAAGTAATAACTACAAAATGAATTCTAATTAATATTAACTGATTTTTCTCTGAGTTAGAATTAAAAAATTCTATTATAAAAACTATAAATTCTATGGACAAGTAGTCTATGTTACTTCTGACATTCCTTTCTTTATATATGTCAAGTTTCGATCGATCAATCAATTCCGTCGTTTCGAAGCTTATCCCAAACAGACAGACAGACTTGAATTTTTCGAACTTTGACGATTTTTTTCAGAAAAAATGGCAAAAATGTGATAGTTTTGTTTTTTGAGTTTTTTGTTCGGTTATTTTGTTTTTTTTTTCAAGTTATTAGTTTCACAGTTTTTTTTTTTTTAAAATAAAATGTGTTGTGTAATAGGGTTTAGAATATGTGTCACAACGACACATAAATACCTTTATAGCCCTAGGTCTAGACCTGGGTCCCACAACAACTGGCGTTCTAAGGTGTTGATTAACGCTTTTTTTAAACCTCTGTGGGTTGAAGCTGTAGTATCTCCAAATTAATTACCAAATATAAATTTCAAATCTTGTATCTCTGAATATTCCAAATTAATTAATAAAATTCCTAAATTATAAAC
This sequence comes from Diogma glabrata, assembly GCA_963693315.1. Classification (NCBI taxonomy): domain Eukaryota; kingdom Metazoa; phylum Arthropoda; class Insecta; order Diptera; family Cylindrotomidae; genus Diogma; species Diogma glabrata. Next base: position 13,596,904 of record OY856187.1, on the reverse strand, counting down.
AATAAATAGTCCAACAAATACACAATACTGACTTAAACTCTAGTTTTCCATTTCAATCGTTTTCAATTATATATCAAAATTTCACAACCTTATACTACGTTCACATTGCCATGATTTTAAACAATTTTTGATTTCAGCTCGATTATTAGCTTGTTTTGATTAATTTTTCAATACAAAATTAAAATCATGTCGAAAGTTGATTTAAATCAAATCCATTCTAAATCACGCTAAGCACCCCTGAATATTTGATTTTCGAGAAAAAAAAATATAGCCCTACTTCAAAAGTGACATTTAATAAATCAAATATTTTGTTTTGAATTCAAATAAAAAGATGGCTATTGCAAAATTTCAATAAAATTTTGAATCATACAAAAATTTTTTTCTTTAGATGGAGGTTTGGACTCAAAAAAAAACAGACAAATCTATTTGGATATCTTTAACATAGCTGAAATTAAAATTTTTTTCACAGATTTGGAATATGTGCAAATAGATTTCAAACTTAATCATGTTAATGATAATGTGAACAGTTTTTTGAAATCTTTAATTTTGGGTAATTTCGAGCTTGATTTCATCGTAATATGAACGAAGTATTACATTTATTTAAACTTTTATTAAAACAATATTTTCCCTAATAACCTAAATCTTTATTTAAATTAAAACTAAAATAAACATTAATTTCGCGAAATTACATTATGTAATCTATATAAATAAAAATGTAAATGTTCGTTTGTTCAAAATAAGTAATCTCCGAAAGTACTTGATCGAATCTTTTGAAATTTGGACACAACGTTGCATTCAAATACAGGAAGGTTGTTACATAGTTTTTTTTTTTTTTTTTTTTTTAATTTTTTTTTTTTTCGTTATACATATGTATATGTTTTATAACGTAGGCTGTCAACAATTACAAGTGTCTCACCTGCTTTATTCTCAAATCACTCAACTTTATGGTCGATTTTAACTTCATGCTCAATTTAATCGATTAGTTTCGTATAGTGATAGGCCCAAAGATTATTTTATCTAATTTGTAAACCAATAAGGTTGCAACGTGTTCTCCTTTCGGTAGGACTGTCCTCGGTAGGAGTAAAAATGTCCTTAGTTCTCATTTACTATAAAAACATTCTCCTTGAAGCAATCTGTAGCACAATATTTTACACTGAACAAAATAGATCTTTCTGCTACATATTTCTCCCAATAAACATATGGATCAGGAAAATAAAAAATCGTGATTGCACCTTTACTTATATCAAAGTAACTGATTATTAAAATTTGTGTCGCAAGGTTGGTAACAATATCAATTAATTTACATTGCTCTATAATATATGTGAATATTTTTACTTCTACTATATCGCACGATCAGGTAGTGAACTATTGTTTAAGCAATTTTGGATTTAATCCACTGTTAAACATCTGTTTTTTTAAAAAAAACTTCTGTTACTAATTAGCTGTTCACAGTATTATAAATGAAATAGCCGATCTGCATATTATTTGTGATTGTTATAAATTAAAGCATTTGGCTACAGAAAACTTACCATTTTGAAGGAAATTTAAATATATAAAACAGTACTGTGCATGAATAACTAACTAACAACTTGCACTTATTGATTTTTATGAAAGTGCCAATGAATCAGATGGTAAGTTCAGCTGTATTTCTGAGTACTTAAAAACATTAAATTTAAGTGATTCGAGTGTAGCAATACCATTGAATGCCGATAACATCAATACGCATTTGCATGCTATCATCCACCATAAATAAATAAAAGTATTACAGAAGTAATTGTCGTATGTGCAATCAAATATTCCAAAGCTAACGTTTGAACAAAAAACAATTTACGATCAACTAATGCAAAATGTTGATAACGGGGTTGGAGGAATCTTTTTCTTGGATGTGCCAGGAGGAACTGGCAAAACGTTTCTAAAACGATTCTTAAACGATTCTAGCAGTAATTCGAACCTAAAATAGCATAGCTTTAGCTCTTGCGTCGTCCGGCATAGCTGCGACATTGCTACCAGGTGGAAGAACTGTTCATTCCGCTTTGAAATTGCCATTAAACATGCAATTCATTGAAACGCCCACATGCAACATTTAAAAAGGATCGGGAATGGGAAAAGTATTGCAGAAATATAAACTAATCATTTGGGATGAATGCACAATAGCGCACAAAAAATCACTTGATCGATCATTGCAAGACTTGCGTGGCAATACCAGACCATTTGGGAATGCATTAATATTGCTTGCAGGAGATTTCAGACAAACATTACCTGTAGTTCCCCGATCAACACCAGCGGATGAAATAAATGCTTGCCTGAAATATTCTACTTTGTGGCGATACGTAAAAAGGTTAAAATTATCTACAAACATGCGTGTTCTCCTCCAAAAAGATAAATCAGCTGAGATATTCTCATATCAATTGCTGAGAATTGGTGACGGAAAGGTGCCGGTTGATTTAACAACAGGACGAATTATATTGCCTCATAACTTCTGCAATTTAGTGTCGTCAAAAGAGGAATTAATTGAAAAAGTATTTCCTGATATTCAAATTAATCATAAGAATCACGATTGGCTGAGTGAACGAATCATTCTTGCGGCCAAAAACAAAGACGTCAATGAACTTAACAGTTTAATTCTGTCTAATATTCAAAGCGAGGAAGTCACATACAAGTCCATAGACACTGTCGTGGAAGCAGATGAAGCAGTTAACTATCCAACAGAATTTTTGAATTCCGTTGATCTACCAGGGATGCCACCACATGTACTGCAATTAAAAATCGGCGTGCCAATCATCATGCTGCGTAATATCAATCAGCCAAAACTTTGCAATGGCACGCGACTCACGGTAAAAAAATTATTGAGCAACGTAGTAGAAGCAACAATCTTGAATGGGCCTTTCAAAAGCGAAGATGTCCTTATTCCTCGCATACCCATGATACCAACGGATATGCCATTTCAATTTAAAAGATTGCAATTCCCAATTCGATTGGCATTTGCAATCACCATCAACAAAGCTCAGGGCCAAACATTGGAAGTATGCGGTTTAGAGATCTAGATAACAATTGTTTCTCACATGGACAATTATATGTTGCGTGTTCTAGAGTTGGCAAACCAGGCAATCTCTATATCCACACAGTCAATGGATCAACAAAAAACATAGTATACCCTCAAGTATTATGAAATAAAACATATTAGAAAGGTGAGTGTTTTGCATTCTTTATTTCTTATATTCAACCAAACTAAGCCACTGCAACGCGTGGCCGGGTCCAGCTAGTTTTTAAATACAAACAAAAACTAAAGTTTTTGGTTAGTAGATCGATTGTTTTTGCAATAATAGATTCCCAACGCGTAATCGTTTTTTAATTATAAAAATAATATTTTGATCAATAATTCAGCAGTCGATATAAACAAATCAATTAAAACAGTCATTTTTCACACAAACCAAAAGTCGGTCGTTTACAACAAATTCGAATCAAAAATCAATAAAGTTAATCGTTAAGAAAAATCAAATCAAGTCGGTCGTTTAAAAGTAAACAATTCTTGAAACCAATTTAAAAACCAATCGTTATCGAAGAAGTTATTTTTAATCATTCGTTTATAACAAATTAATAGAAGTGTAGTAATCGAGTAACAATCAAACCGTCGAACGGTCAAAAGTTTGTAGTTCAGTAGTTCAGTGTATACAAGTCAGTCAAGTAAGTGTATTTTTCGGATCGGTCGTCAACCGTTACCAAGTCAATACGATACAACAAGTATTCAATCAGCACCTAATATAATCTATGACTAAACTAAACTATAACTAAATGTTTACAAACTGTAGAATTAAATTAATTATATAAATATTATAAAGTGGAAATAATAAAAAACGGTGTATATAAATATAAAAAGAAGTACAATCTTTTAATAATAAAATAAATTGAGATAAAATTCAAGTTCCGGATATTAAGTGAGTTTTTTGTGAATCTAAGTCCAATGTTTTAAGTAACTCTTTACATAACTACTAGTGTCTGTGACGAACGAACGCACCAACATGTGCATAAGTGCGAACGCGCCTTTAAATCTATTAAATCACCATCTTGATAAAATGAAAATTGTCACGCCTTGTATTTTTTAGTAAATGTTTTATGCGATTTTATACTTAAAAAAAAGGAAATAATTGTAGAGTAACGCATTGTAAAATTATTGTACAACATTCTGGAACAATTATAATAAACATAAATTGAAAGGTGAATTGATGTTTGAAATTATTATAAATCATCAAGATAAAACAATTCAAGATTAAGTATAATTATATCTTGCAAATCAACAATTGAATTTGTGCAGATAGACGCACAGCAAATATTCATAGCTAATTTTACTCTACAATCAAGAGGCCACCACAACAAGTTTCGGTCGTCACTCCTGCCACCAAAGCAGCAAGCATTCTCTATCAGCTCTGCGAGAACCAGCGTTTATCAAGTCCAACACACCACCAAAACTGGTAACCCCGACTAGGAACAAACCTTCCAATGGAGTCAACTTTAAGAAGTAGCCAATTTAAAATTTAATCCAATTTTTTTTCTCTTTCTTAATTTAAATTAGTGCTTGCTTAATTTTGTGTTAAAAATTTTTTTATTATAATGTTTTTTTTCACAGCGACACAGCACTCTTTCCGTAGTGACCACATATTCTTCCACCTAGTCGTTTCGGCTGACAAGCCATAGTCTTAATTCTTTTTTAAACTCTTTTTTTTTTCTCCAAATCTCTAAATCCTTTCGGCTCTCAAGCCACGCCAACTCCTGCTAGTGCGACCAATTTTTTAAAAAAGTATTTTTGTTAAATAATCGATATCATAGGCCGAACAAATTTTTTGAATTTACTGATTTTTTTCAATTACTATCCCTAACGTTACCCATATGTAACCATAGCATGAACATCTCCTAGCGTTAACCATCTATCTGTTGACAAAACAGATATGGTCCTAATGGATATAAAAATCAGATTTCATCTAATTAGCAGAACTTCAAAATATCTGATCTCAAAGGAATATCCCTAACGTTACCCATCTGTTTTTACAACATGAACATCTTCTGACGTTAACCATTTACCTGTTGACGAACAGGTATGGTCTTCACGGATATTTAAAACGACAATTCGTGGTAAATCAGATATTGCTTCTCACAGCGATCTATTTCTATGATACACGTCTCCAAGGTAAACATTGGTTTCAGTCAAGTTTGTACTGTCAGACTTTACCATCACTTACGTTACCACATGCACTCCTTTCGCTTACGCTAAATTTCTGCTTCTTACTTTTAACAGCTAACTTTCGAAAAACTAACTTAGAGTCACGTCTACTGATGTTTCCTTTTTGATTTTACATTAAAAAACTATTATTCAAAATTCAAAACAAATATAGTTTTATTTTATTTTAAACATATATTTTAATCTAACTTCTAAAAAACAATTTTAATTTCCTTATTTCTCTTACACATGTTTCAATCTTTCGATCATCCTCAGAGAGAAATTATTTACAACCGAAAGGTTGTAAATATTTTCTCTCATGAAAATATTTACAAACCAAAAAGGAAACTTGCAACTATATACAAAAACCAAGTTGTTATACTATAGTGATTTTACCGCACTCCAAAACCAAAAACTAAATTTTAGTTCCAATTCGTAAGACCCATAATATTTTTCTCCACCAACTGGTATCGATTACTAAACAACTCTCTCACTTTACACAATCTCTCCTAACACATTAGTTTCTAACTCTCTCCTAACACAATTTCTCCTTACCTATGATCGAACATCGACAGCTAATACCTTACTTTAGGTCACATCTGAAGATGCCTCGACTCAAATTTCGCACCGATTTCTCAGTCGCACAAAATAAACACTGTCTTGTACAGACAACTGTCTACTCTACTTTTTCGGACACCTCCCAACTCCTTCTTTTTGGTTACAACTACTCCTTTCCTCCCCAACTCTATTTATTTTTTTTTTCTTCATATCGTTCCATCTTCGAAGGCACTAGGGGGGGAGTGTTGTGGCGAACGAACGCACCAACATGTGCATAAGTGTGAACGCGCCTTTAAATCTATTAGATCACCATCTTTATTTTCATGTACTTTACTTGTAGTTTTGACATGTCACAAGCCACATGTCAAAATGTATTTTTCAATTATTTAAATTGTTTTGTTATTGCTATTGTTTAAAATAAACAACGCCATATCCGAACGAATGTTTTAATTATTAAATAGATGGTGGTCACTGGTCCATATATATGAACAGAGTGAAATTCCAATGAAAAGGCAAATACAAATTGAATACGTTCGAAATGCTGTAAATTGAGCCTTACAAATAATTGATTCAATGAAAGAAGTTTTAACTGTTTTATCAACATATGGTGACTCAACGAAACCGACACAGTAGTGTTTCCGAATGTTTTATTGATAGCTACAGAAAATAATGATCAATGCTTATATGTACTACGTAACATTGTATAGAAAAATCAGCTATTCTGTTCTATTATAAAACACGCTATCATCAAGATTCTTTTGAACAATACGTTATTTGAACAACGCCATCTCCAATTACCACAATTTATTCCAGCCACCCTCAACGCCTCTAGCTGTACCTGGATCATCTCTACAATCAACTCCAGAACCACCAAATGTCAACGTAGATATAGCCCATCATACTAGTCAGTACAACAATAACGCCACAACGTTTTGGTAGTATGCAAATAGTAGTGGCACCACATCTAGGAACGCAAATAAAAAGTAGTGTTACGCAACAATTATCACTACTTCTCTGTCTTTCATAAGAACAACAAGCAAAATAAAAGTTACATTTTGCAACAGAAATAAAAAGTAGTGTTACGCAATAATTTGCACTACAAAGCCATCTGAGACTAAGGGTTCCGGCAAACTATTCCATTTGTATGCAGTTCGGACAAAGAACTCTTTTTGCGATCTGACAGTATGACAGCGTGGGATCTTTACCGTTTCACTGGTTACGGTAGCCGATTGCCGAGTGGAACGGGGGTAAGAATAAGTTTGAGGCATGATGCCGCTGATTTCATCTGAGCACCGTTGATGAAGATACTTGTAAAAAACAACGAGGTCAGCAACAGTGCGACGATGTTGTAGGGAATCAAGTTTTGATGTCAAAGCTCGATCACCCACAATTCGTATAGCCCGCTTTTGAACAGAGTCCAAGAGGGCCAAGATGGAAACCGAAGCAGCACCCCAAACTTGACAACAGTACTCCATACAGGGACGAATATAGGACTCATAAACATGGAGCAATTGGTAATTGAGTGAAAAATTTTTTGCATCTATTTAGGAGGCCGGGTTTTTTAGACGCGCTTTTTGCCATCGCCATTACATGATCGTTCCAGAGTAGGTTATTTGAAACTGTGACACCCAATAAACGAATGCTTTTACATTCACCTATTGGTTCATCACACATACTGAATAAAATATCTTTGGGGAACTCGGTCTTTAATCTGGAAACAATCAACAGCTGTGTTTTGGTAGAGTTAAAATTGACCAGGTTTTGGTCACCCCAATCGGCGACTTTTTTTAGGTCTTTATTCACGTTTATGGCAGCGTCTCTCCGGGTAGGATTAATTCGTTCGTGCATTTTACCTTTTGAAGGAAGGGGCTCAAACGACTTGTGCAGAGCACTATCATCTGCAAAACTATTTATTGGGTTGCTGGTGATTTTCAACAATTCGTTGATATAAATCAAAAATAGGGTTGGGGACAATACTGAGCCTTGAGGTACACCATCGTTAAGTAGTTTAGACTCAGAAGAAAATCCGTCTAAGGAGACCGAAATGTATCGGTTAGATAGAAAATTTTGAATCAGCTTCACAACATCGGGATGAAAACCGTACGCAACAAGCTTGTTGATTAAGTTGGCATGCCAGACTCGATCGAATGCCTTGAAGATGTCTAAAACGATAATGTATGTTTCACCACCTTTATCAAGTATGCTGTTCCAACAATGCGCTACATAGTTTAATAGATCGGTAGTTGATCTTTTGTTTCAAAACCCGTATTGGCTGTCGGATATTAAATGATTTTCTTCCAGAAATTTAAACCATGGAAAAATTGCTACCAGGTGGAAGAACTGTTCATTCCGCTTTGAAATTGCCATTAAACATGCAATTCATTGAAACGCCCACATGCAACATTTAAAAAGGATCGGGAATGGGAAAAGTATTGCAGAAATATAAACTAATCATTTGGGATGAATGCACAATAGCGCACAAAAAATCACTTGATCGATCATTGCAAGACTTGCGTGGCAATACCAGACCATTTGGGAATGCATTAATATTGCTTGCAGGAGATTTCAGACAAACATTACCTGTAGTTCCCCGATCAACACCAGCGGATGAAATAAATGCTTGCCTGAAATATTCTACTTTGTGGCGATACGTAAAAAGGTTAAAATTATCTACAAACATGCGTGTTCTCCTCCAAAAAGATAAATCAGCTGAGATATTCTCATATCAATTGCTGAGAATTGGTGACGGAAAGGTGCCGGTTGATTTAACAACAGGACGAATTATATTGCCTCATAACTTCTGCAATTTAGTGTCGTCAAAAGAGGAATTAATTGAAAAAGTATTTCCTGATATTCAAATTAATCATAAGAATCACGATTGGCTGAGTGAACGAATCATTCTTGCGGCCAAAAACAAAGACGTCAATGAACTTAACAGTTTAATTCTGTCTAATATTCAAAGCGAGGAAGTCACATACAAGTCCATAGACACTGTCGTGGAAGCAGATGAAGCAGTTAACTATCCAACAGAATTTTTGAATTCCGTTGATCTACCAGGGATGCCACCACATGTACTGCAATTAAAAATCGGCGTGCCAATCATCATGCTGCGTAATATCAATCAGCCAAAACTTTGCAATGGCACGCGACTCACGGTAAAAAAATTATTGAGCAACGTAGTAGAAGCAACAATCTTGAATGGGCCTTTCAAAAGCGAAGATGTCCTTATTCCTCGCATACCCATGATACCAACGGATATGCCATTTCAATTTAAAAGATTGCAATTCCCAATTCGATTGGCATTTGCAATCACCATCAACAAAGCTCAGGGCCAAACATTGGAAGTATGCGGTTTAGAGATCTAGATAACAATTGTTTCTCACATGGACAATTATATGTTGCGTGTTCTAGAGTTGGCAAACCAGGCAATCTCTATATCCACACAGTCAATGGATCAACAAAAAACATAGTATACCCTCAAGTATTATGAAATAAAACATATTAGAAAGGTGAGTGTTTTGCATTCTTTATTTCTTATATTCAACCAAACTAAGCCACTGCAACGCGTGGCCGGGTCCAGCTAGTTTTTAAATACAAACAAAAACTAAAGTTTTTGGTTAGTAGATCGATTGTTTTTGCAATAATAGATTCCCAACGCGTAATCGTTTTTTAATTATAAAAATAATATTTTGATCAATAATTCAGCAGTCGATATAAACAAATCAATTAAAACAGTCATTTTTCACACAAACCAAAAGTCGGTCGTTTACAACAAATTCGAATCAAAAATCAATAAAGTTAATCGTTAAGAAAAATCAAATCAAGTCGGTCGTTTAAAAGTAAACAATTCTTGAAACCAATTTAAAAACCAATCGTTATCGAAGAAGTTATTTCAAATCATTCGTTTATAACAAATTAATAGAAGTGTAGTAATCGAGTAACAATCAAACCGTCGAACGGTCAAAAGTTTGTAGTTCAGTAGTTCAGTGTATACAAGTGAGTCAAGTAAGTGTATTTTTCGGATCGGTCGTCAACCGTTACCAAGTCAATACGATACAACAAGTATTCAATCAGCACCTAATATAATCTATGACTAAACTAAACTATAACTAAATGTTTACAAACTGTAGAATTAAATTAATTATATAAATATTATAAAGTGGAAATAATAAAAAACGGTGTATATAAATATAAAAAGAAGTACAATCTTTTAATAATAAAATAAATTGAGATAAAATTCAAGTTCCGGATATTAAGTGAGTTTTTTGTGAATCTAAGTCCAATGTTTTAAGTAACTCTTTACATAACTACTAGTGTCTGTGACGAACGAACGCACCAACATGTGCATAAGTGCGAACGCGCCTTTAAATCTATTAAATCACCATCTTGATAAAATGAAAATTGTCACGCCTTGTATTTTTTAGTAAATGTTTTATGCGATTTTATACTTAAAAAAAAGGAAATAATTGTAGAGTAACGCATTGTAAAATTATTGTACAACATTCTGGAACAATTATAATAAACATAAATTGAAAGGTGAATTGATGTTTGAAATTATTATAAATCATCAAGATAAAACAATTCAAGATTAAGTATAATTATATCTTGCAAATCAACAATTGAATTTGTGCAGATAGACGCACAGCAAATATTCATAGCTAATTTTACTCTACAATCAAGAGGCCACCACAACAAGTTTCGGTCGTCACTCCTGCCACCAAAGCAGCAAGCATTCTCTATCAGCTCTGCGAGAACCAGCGTTTATCAAGTCCAACACACCACCAAAACTGGTAACCCCGACTAGGAACAAACCTTCCAATGGAGTCAACTTTAAGAAGTAGCCAATTTAAAATTTAATCCAATTTTTTTTCTCTTTCTTAATTTAAATTAGTGCTTGCTTAATTTTGTGTTAAAAATTTTTTTATTATAATGTTTTTTTTCACAGCGACACAGCACTCTTTCCGTAGTGACCACATATTCTTCCACCTAGTCGTTTCGGCTGACAAGCCATAGTCTTAATTCTTTTTTAAACTCTTTTTTTTTTCTCCAAATCTCTAAATCCTTTCGGCTCTCAAGCCACGCCAACTCCTGCTAGTGCGACCAATTTTTTAAAAAAGTATTTTTGTTAAATAATCGATATCATAGGCCGAACAAATTTTTTGAATTTACTGATTTTTTTCAATTACTATCCCTAACGTTACCCATATGTAACCATAGCATGAACATCTCCTAGCGTTAACCATCTATCTGTTGACAAAACAGATATGGTCCTAATGGATATAAAAATCAGATTTCATCTAATTAGCAGAACTTCAAAATATCTGATCTCAAAGGAATATCCCTAACGTTACCCATCTGTTTTTACAACATGAACATCTTCTGACGTTAACCATTTACCTGTTGACGAACAGGTATGGTCTTCACGGATATTTAAAACGACAATTCGTGGTAAATCAGATATTGCTTCTCACAGCGATCTATTTCTATGATACACGTCTCCAAGGTAAACATTGGTTTCAGTCAAGTTTGTACTGTCAGACTTTACCATCACTTACGTTACCACATGCACTCCTTTCGCTTACGCTAAATTTCTGCTTCTTACTTTTAACAGCTAACTTTCGAAAAACTAACTTAGAGTCACGTCTACTGATGTTTCCTTTTTGATTTTACATTAAAAAACTATTATTCAAAATTCAAAACAAATATAGTTTTATTTTATTTTAAACATATATTTTAATCTAACTTCTAAAAAACAATTTTAATTTCCTTATTTCTCTTACACATGTTTCAATCTTTCGATCATCCTCAGAGAGAAATTATTTACAACCGAAAGGTTGTAAATATTTTCTCTCATGAAAATATTTACAAACCAAAAAGGAAACTTGCAACTATATACAAAAACCAATTTGTTATACTATAGTGATTTTACCGCACTCCAAAACCGAAAACTAAATTTTAGTTCCAATTCGTAAGACCCATAATATTTTTCTCCACCAACTGGTATCGATTACTAAACAACTCTCTCACTTTACACAATCTCTCCTAACACATTAGTTTCTAACTCTCTCCTAACACAATTTCTCCTTACCTATGATCGAACATCGACAGCTAATACCTTACTTTAGGTCACATCTGAAGATGCCTCGACTCAAATTTCGCACCGATTTCTCAGTCGCACAAAATAAACACTGTCTTGTACAGACAACTGTCTACTCTACTTTTTCGGACACCTCCCAACTCCTTCTTTTTCGTTACAACTACTCCTTTCCTCCCCAACTCTATTTATTTTTTTTTTCTTCATATCGTTCCATCTTCGAAGGCACTAGGGGGGGAGTGTTGTGGCGAACGAACGCACCAACATGTGCATAAGTGTGAACGCGCCTTTAAATCTATTAGATCACCATCTTTATTTTCATGTACTTTACTTGTAGTTTTGACATGTCACAAGCCACATGTCAAAATGTATTTTTCAATTATTTAAATTGTTTTGTTATTGCTATTGTTTAAAATAAACAACGCCATATCCGAACGAATGTTTTAATTATTAAATAGATGGTGGTCACTGGTCCATATATATGAACAGAGTGAAATTCCAATGAAAAGGCAAATACAAATTGAATACGTTCGAAATGCTGTAAATTGAGCCTTACAAATAATTGATTCAATGAAAGAAGTTTTAACTGTTTTATCAACATATGGTGACTCAACGAAACCGACACAGTAGTGTTTCCGAATGTTTTATTGATAGCTACAGAAAATAATGATCAATGCTTATATGTACTACGTAACATTGTATAGAAAAATCAGCTATTCTGTTCTATTATAAAACACGCTATCATCAAGATTCTTTTGAACAATACGTTATTTGAACAACGCCATCTCCAATTACCACAATTTATTCCAGCCACCCTCAACGCCTCTAGCTGTACCTGGATCATCTCTACAATCAACTCCAGAACCACCAAATGTCAACGTAGATATAGCCCATCATACTAGTCAGTACAACAATAACGCCACAACGTTTTGGTAGTATGCAAATAGTAGTGGCACCACATCTAGGAACGCAAATAAAAAGTAGTGTTACGCAACAATTATCACTACTTCTCTGTCTTTCATAAGAACAACAAGCAAAATAAAAGTTACATTTTGCAACAGAAATAAAAAGTAGTGTTACGCAATAATTTGCACTACAAAGCCATCTGAGACTAAGGGTTCCGGCAAACTATTCCATTTGTATGCAGTTCGGACAAAGAACTCTTTTTGCGATCTGACAGTATGACAGCGTGGGATCTTTACCGTTTCACTGGTTGCGGTAGCCGATTGCCGAGTGGAACGGGGGTAAGAATAAGTTTGAGGCATGATGCCGCTGATTTCATCTGAGCACCGTTGATGAAGATACTTGTAAAAAACAACGAGGTCAGCAACAGTGCGACGATGTTGTAGGGAACCAAGTTTTGATGTCAAAGCTCGATCACCCACAATTCGTATAGCCCGCTTTTGAACAGAGTCCAAGAGGGCCAAGATGGAAACCGAAGCAGCACCCCAAACTTGACAACAGTACTCCATACAGGGACGAATATAGGACTCATAAACATGGAGCAATTGGTAATTGAGTGAAAAATTTTTTGCATCTATTTAGGAGGCCGGGTTTTTTAGACGCGCTTTTTGCCATCGCCATTACATGATCGTTCCAGAGTAGGTTATTTGAAACTGTGACACCCAATAAACGAATGCTTTTACATTCACCTATTGGTTCATCACACATACTGAATAAAATATCTTTGGGGAACTCGGTCTTTAATCTGGAAACAATCAACAGCTGTGTTTTGGTAGAGTTAAAATTGACCAGGTTTTGGTCACCCCAATCGGCGACTTTTTTTAGGTCTTTATTCACGTTTATGGCAGCGTCTCTCCGGGTAGGATTAATTCGTTCGTGCATTTTACCTTTTGAAGGAAGGGGCTCAAACGACTTGTGCAGAGCACTATCATCTGCAAAACTATTTATTGGGTTGCTGGTGATTTTCAACAATTCGTTGATATAAATCAAAAATAGGGTTGGGGACAATACTGAGCCTTGAGGTACACCATCGTTAAGTAGTTTAGACTCAGAAGAAAATCCGTCTAAGGAGACCGAAATGTATCGGTTAGATAGAAAATTTTGAATCAGCTTCACAACATCGGGATGAAAACCGTACGCAACAAGCTTGTTGATTAAGTTGGCATGCCAGACTCGATCGAATGCCTTGAAGATGTCTAAAACGATAATGTATGTTTCACCACCTTTATCAAGTATGCTGTTCCAACAATGCGCTACATAGTTTAATAGATCGGTAGTTGATCTTTTGTTTCAAAACCCGTATTGGCTGTCGGATATTAAATGATTTTCTTCCAGAAATTTAAACCATGGAAAAATTTTGAAGACCACTCTTATTCATTTTTGAGTAGTGTAATATTTTACGGGGTTTGGGAGATGTAGTTTTAAGTAAATCAGTTTTGATAACTGATGAGATTAAATAATGATCAGAATTTCCAATACTACCTTTCGCGACATCGACACTCGTAATATCTGGCATTGTGGTAAGATCTAAAAGAAAACTATTATCACCGCCATTACGGGGAGTGAAAGTCGGGTTTCTGCCAGTTTTCCACTATTGTCAACATCGTCGGTCGATCTGGAGAATTCCAACCATGATTTGTTGTGGACGTTGAAGTCGCCGGTAACGATAACTTTACAATTAGGAGACTGCTCTAATCTCGTCCACAATTTTTGTTAGTGAATTAAAAAATTTTGGGTTACGTTTGTTGGGGGACCGGTATAAAGCTATTGTAAAAAAAGTCATTTCTGGAAGACAAATCTTTAAAACCATTGTATTGATGCCGTCACCGTGTAGTTCAAAATTTGGAAAGCGCGTGTACGCAACACTCTCATGAATGAATGCGCATACGCCCTGATGGAGTTTGTAAGCTGATTTGAGCCTATATTTGGAATTAAAATTTATATATTTTTGTAAACAAAACAATTTTTTCTGTCATTTGTAGTTTATAGAAATCTTTTCTTTTCAAAAAAAGTTTTATTGACATCCACAATTTTTGAGAAAGTAGAAGAAAAACCATTTAATTTATATAATTTTTTAATATTTTAAATTTTTTCATTGAGTTCATTTTTGTATTAATTTTTGAAGAGTTTTTTGAAGTTATTTATATAACTTTTATTTGTTTTTTGTAAGATTCTTTCAAATATTTGTTTAAATTTTGTAATATGTTTTTAAATGTTGTTGTTTGTTTTAGAATCCCTGAGGATGACTGTTATTAGCAGTCGAAATATAGGATTTATTTAACAAATAAAATTTGTTTTAAATAATTTGAGAATACCATCATTTTTGACTATAAATACTTCAGTTTCCTAAAAAATTGAATAATATTATTAAAAGTCGAATAGAATTGATTATATCTTTATAATCAAAATTTGAATATATATATATATATATATATATATATATATATATATATATATATATATATATATATATATATATATATATATATATATATATATATATATATATATATATATATATATATATATATATATATATATATATATATATATATATTAAAAGGTTTAATTTATTTTATGTTGTATTTTAAAATGCATAAATAAGTAAAAAATCTTATCATACAATAAAATATGACATATGCCAATATTTCATGATAAGATGAAGAAATAATAACAAAATAATAAGTGAAAAACAAATCGTGAGAAATTTGTAGAAAACAAAACGAAACTAATTGCCAATAATCCAGCTGATGCAGCGCACCCCAGACGCACCGCCACACCACCTCAATCGAGCCACAAAGCCAACACATAATGACGTGTTGGTTCGATTCCTCGGAAGAGCTAATGAGCGGTACCTCTACGGAACGCTGACCAGCTAAGACTGGAAGTGCTTCCGTTGACTAATTAAAGTTCGTCCGCCAGCACCCTAAGATATCATCTTGGCTAATAACATCTCCTGCCATTGCCAGTGGGATGTGATATCTCACGCTAACTCATATGTCAATGGCAGGGACTGGAGTACGCAGGGTAGTCAGACCCGTAGATCAACATTGATCATAATCGATCCCTCCTGCGAAATTCAATATAAATACGTAAGCAATATTTTTGCGGTACAATTTTAAAATATTTGTTCTATCAAAAGTGTAGCAATATGTATATCGTAGGAAATGTCTTGAGTAGTAAATTTGCCGAAAAATACTTTGTTTTGAATTTTGACTATTTTTTCAGAAGAAATGGCAAAAATGTGATAGTTTTGTTTTTTGAGTTTTTTGTTCGGTTATTTTGTTTTTTTATCAAGTTATTTGTTTCCCAATTTAAAATCAATCAATATCTATATATAAATACGTAAGTAATATTATTGCGGTACAATCTTAAAATATTTGCTCCATCAAAAGTGTGGCAATATGTAAATCGGCAAAAGGTCTTGAGTAGTAGATAAGTAGACAATTCAAAATCAATTATATCGATTAATCAAACTCCGAAATAATGTGTTGTAGCTATTTTGTTTACAATGGCCGTTATTTACAATGGCCGAATTTTGGTCACTGGGCGATTCCTATATAGATAAACACACGAGGGTTCCAGCGAACGAGTTATATTCTTACTTGACCGACTTTTTTTTATAATGATGTGCATTAGTTTACAATATATTATATAATTAATTCAACATAATGCTAATAATGCTATTAAGTATATGTCCTTGATTTTATATTACTCTAACGAAACTTTTAAAATTAGATACAAACAAACCATATCACATATTCAACGCACTTCACCCAAACATATTTTCCTCAACATAAATAAATAAACAAATGAAATTAAAACAAAAGATGACACTTTTCATCTTAAGATGAAAATAAAGAAGAAAAACACACGGAACTTTTTTTTTATTAATGTAATGAAAAATAATTTCAAAAATCTATAAAATTTGTTTGTGTAAAATGGAAAATGTCTGTACTTTTATGTTGCTTGTTATAAAGTTATTCAAAAAAAACAAACTTTCAACCTTACATTGGTGGGTAGATTTTTTTTGTTTTGAGCCTTTCCTTTCATACGTTGGTATATATATGTATATAAAGAAGAATAATACAAATTTTGAAAAGGGGGGCAAAAGAGCTCCCCTATAACAACAAAAATATAATTTTTTGGAAGTTGAAGGTTGACTGAAGGTAAATATATACATAAAAATGTTTGTTGGAAAGTTTCAACATTACCTTTTGTGTTATTTTACTGTTTGATGAATGATCTTTTGTCTGGATTTAATTCAGAATAACGGTTAAGTTTTCGGATCATATTTTAATTTCGGAGTAGTCTTAGAAATATAATCTTTCATAGCCGTCCAAATTTATGGAAAACTGATCGCATGAACACTGAACGGTATTTATTGTTTTATTTTTACTATAACTTAGACAATGCAACCGTCCTAATGATACTTATTTCTTTTCCAAACGTTAAGATAAAATTAATTTTTTTATAAATAAATTAAACGAAAAAAAAGAAAATTATTTTGCTTTAAAAACAAGAAGTATTTATTAAGCGGAAATATTAGAATCAATTTAAAGCAAATACAATTATATTGTATACATACCAGGTAGTGGCAAAAGTTACACAATTCCAAATAGGAATGGTAATCCAATTATTTCAATAATATATGTATAAATTCCACAATTTTAAATCGGTTTCACTAAATTTTTATTTATAACTTTATAAAATGAAAATTCATGTAAGAAAAAAATTTAAAATATTTGCGATACTCTTCAATTTATACGTATGTATATGTTTTAAGGGTACAATTTCCTTATTTCGTAAATTATTAAGATTTATTTGCATTATGGGATTTGAGAATTTTTCCATCTTTCTTTGGGGTGTTAATTTGATCTAAATTGTTCAGAGGTGCGGGAAAACAAATAAAAAAAATAGTAAAATTTAATGTATTTGTTGAGTTGAAAATTTTATGATATCTTACAAAGAAAATCGGTAAAATTTGTAGAAGAAGCAAAATACGTTAGAAATGATGCAGACCTTCACATTTGATTGTTCCTCAAATAAAAGTTATTTTATTAAATAATTAAGGGTATTAACTGGAAAGGTATATACTAGATAAAGTATACGTACATACAAAAGTTTTGGTCGCGAAAATTTGGCTATCATGGTGCTGCCTTTAAAAAAGCTCAAGTGATTTATAGGAATAGATTTCTTTGTCAGATGATAGATTTGTGTTTAAAGAGAACTGGATATGTCCGATTAGTTAACATAAAAATATTAAATACAATTCGAATTTAAAAATAAATTCGTATTTCAAAATGAATACAAATTATACAATCTGTAACAGAAAACAAAAATGCCAACCTATTTTGTATTCCACAAATACTTACTCATAATAACTCTGCATCCCATTTTTTAATCGACTTCAAAAAGAAGAAGATTCTGTGTTTCATTGTGGGGTTTTTTATGTGCGTTTACCGATTTCGCAAAAAAGAGTCATTCGATTTGGATTATTTAAATTGTATTCTATTTAGGTTGATTCTGAGAGGGTTCCATTATTTTTTCTATGATGTGAAAAATTCTGTATTTCATAAGATTGGCAAAACCGTATATTTTTATGTATTTTTGCCGATTTTGTCAGAATATCTTAATCTGTTTGGATGGTTTGAGCTGTATTATATTACTACAGATGTCGAGGTAGTCGTATATTATTTTCTATGACTCGAAATATGCCGTTTAAAAAAAAAATCGCAAAACGACGATTAATAGATTGTCATCGATGAATGATTCAATCTAAAATTCAATATGGAATTGCTCGTTTGGGAGGAATACACAAGTCTACATTATACCATGCTATTATTGCCCAGAAACATAGTGTTAGGATAATTTTATGGAAGAATAGACTGGAAAGATTTTTGCCATTGTTCAGTCAATTGAAAATAGTGCCTTTGCGATATTTATATATTTTTAAATGCCTTAAATTATTTTTATTAGAAGTGTTAATATGGCAAAATTATGACCAAGATTGAGAAATTTAAATTTTCAGCCACCTTTGGCCAGATGTGAACATTTTCGAAAGTTTTTCTTGTTCACTGGTCCTAATATTTTTAATAAGATAAAATTTAATATATTAAAAATATTATATATTTTAAAATATTATAAATTTAAATTTTTTTTAAGTGTTTGTGGAAATTGCTGTTAAATCTGGATACAGTAGAGAATCTTTTATCAGCAGTTCGTTAATTTTTTTGCTAGTACAAAGAGTTGTACAAATTTATTGCTTATATATTCTTATATTATTTGTTATGAATTTTTTTAACTTTTATTCGTTTTTTTCATTGATTTACTATGATTTTGTTTTCTTATTTTAATTTCTCATATTAATTTCTGTTTTACTGCATTTTCTTTTCTTTTCTTTTCTTTTTGTTTCTTTTATATTTTTTTCTTATGCAGTTTGTGTACCTTTCTTTTTATTTGTTTTGATTTATTATTGCTCTTCTTTTATATTCATCCATATTTTTGTGTTTAAATATTTTCTTTATAATTTTTTTCTTTAAAGTAATGAAATAATGGATTTTTGCCCCAACAGTTCATCTTCATAAACGTTATTTGAATTTTTAAACAGAATTTCGTGATTGAGCTACTTTTAAATCACAGAAATGACGTAATTTTCAGTCTCTTTTAAATCAATTTTAAATTAATTTTTTTCTAAATGTTAATTGTTTTTGTTCTAAATTTAAAATTGTTATAAAATTGTAATTCAATAAGTTCATGTTGTAATTAGGGAATATGAAAAGATATAAATAAAATGCTTTCCGGAATTTGTAGTTTTTGCTTCAAAAACGCTTTCTTAGCCGACATTTGCTTTTATACCACTTTGACGAAAAACCACCGACTTGGCACCGATTTCCCACAGCTTTGTACTACAATAACTTTTACAATATAATAACTAATATAACAACTATAATAATTTTAATAAAACGTAACTTTTATAATATTTATTATATTATAAAAGTTACGTTTTATTAAAATTATTATAGTTAATGAACTAAAAATATAATTGTTTATAAAATTAAGGGATAATTAAATTGAAGTTTAAACTGATCAAAATTTATACGTTTTTTTGTTTCAAAAGGTCACAATTGAGTTATTTTTCAATTTTTGTGCTTCTTTTGTTTTTCTGAAGTCGGTTCTGTTTTTAGGGTTCCGTTTTTTATGACGAACCCTATTGGTGAGAGTAAAACGAGTTTTTCACATTATGTATATCGAATACCTCGTAAACTATAAATGCTATGCAATTTGAGGTGCGTATAAAACTAATCTGTCCACATAAGATGACAGATACAAATAAAACTAAAGTTGTTTTCGTTTGGTTTACAGGGTTACGATGTGAGACCTTTGAGAAAATACATTTATTTATAGATTCAAGTAGGGTATCATATATGAAAGGGCTTCATTTCAGTATTCCTTAAAAATTTATTTTGGAATTTAACACCTCACCATTTTTTGTATAATTTTGAGTAATGATGTTTTCTTCGTGTTTTCTTACCTCGATTAGCTCCGAACGGCGAACCTAACTGATCGAATATTTTCAAATGTAGTGGGAATGATAGAAAAACTAATAAGTTTTTTATAGAAAATATAGGAAAGTGTCACATACTCATAACACTGTGCGACAAATGGTGGGGGTCAGTGATCCGCTGGGGTTCTGACTACCGGAAAAAGTTATATCGGTAAAAAAAAGTTATACGTGTCCCGGCGTTTCGTTGGGTCGCGTCTAGGAATCGAGATATATCGATTTGAAGTTAGCATGTATCATATAGGGGAAATAGTCACGTTTTGGAGACATAACTCGAGAACGACTAGTCCTATTTTACTGAAACAAATTTAGAAAGATTAAGAATTACAATTCCTTTAATCTACTAATATTCTATTTCTTTACACAATCAACGATTTCGCAGTTATAAATAAATTTATAAAAAAAAAAAAAATGTTTGCCTAAAAAATAAAAAAATTGTATTTTAAAAAATCATGAAAAATTCAAAACGGGAAAAAGTGTCAAGTCTTATTACTTTGACCTAAAGTCACATAATCTGTGCACAAAACGAGACATAGATCAAGAAAATCGATGAACGCATTTCGCTTTTATTCACAATTAAGTAAAGGTTTAAATTTTGACAAGAATATTGATTTTTAAATATTCTTATTGGAATAAACTACAAAATTTATTGTTTTAAATGTATTTGGACATGTGTCTTTGTGTATTAATTTTAATTTTTTTTACTTTTTTATTTATTATTTTCTATTTTTTATTTATTTATTTTTTATTTATTTATTTTATTTTATTATTTCATTTTATTATTTTTAGTATAATTTTATTTTATATTTTTATATTTTTATTATATTTTATTATATTATTATTATTGTTTATTATTATTATTATTTATTTATTATTATTATTATTTATTATTATTTATTACTATTATTATTATTATTTATTATTATTATTTATTATTTGTTATTATTATTTATTATTTATTATTATTTTTTATTGTTTATTTATTATTTATTTATTATTTATTTATTATTTTTTTATTATTTATACATTATTTATTTATTTATTATTTATTTTATTTATTTTAAATTTTTTTATTTTATTTTATATTTTTATTATGTTTTTATTTTATTATTTTTATTATTATTTTATTTTACTTTATTATTTTTATTTCATTTATTTATTTATTTTATTTTTTTTGTATTTCTTATTTATTTAATTTTAATTTTTTATTTTTTCGTTACTTTTTCAGTATAGTATATCAGTAGATTAAAGGAATTGTAATTCTTAATTTCTAAATTATTTTCAGCAAAATCGGACTAGTCGTTCTCGAGTTATGTCAAAAAAAGAACCCCAAACGTGACAATTTCTCCTATATGATACTTACTAACTTCAAATCGATATATCTCGATTCCTAGACGTGACCCAGCGAAACGCCGGGACACGTATAACTTTTTTTTACCGATATAACTTTTCCCGGTAGTCAGAACCCCAGCAGATTTTGGCTGTCGCACAGTGTAATTATATTTATTAAGGGGGTGGAAATGAGGAGGGGTAAAAACACTATTTAAAAGGTGGTCAAGTAGGATGTCATTTAAAAGAGTACCTAATTTAGAAAACATTGCAATTTTTTTTAGAATTTTATGGTGCACAGTTTTTGAGTTATTGTCAAAAAAGTTCGACTTTCAGACCGTTCTCCCCCTACGTTTCGACACTGATTGACAGAAAAATTTGTACAAATTCACAGTGAGGAAATTTGGAAAATTTTGTATTAAATAGTATAGCGAGGTCTCAAATAATTATATTTCTGTGTGTTTAGGGGGTGGGGGTAGAGAGGTAGAGAGGGTAAAAACTTTTTTGACCCAAGCGAGTGGGGTGCCTTTTGAAGGAGCATCTAATATAGAAATCATTGCAATTTTCTTTAGAATTTTGCGGTGCTCAGTTTTTGAGTTATTGTCAAAAAGTGCAAAATTGGTAAATTGGTAAGATTGGTAAATTTTGAATGAAAATCATAGCGAAGTCTCAAATAATTATATTTCTTTGTGTTTAGGGGATGGGTGAGGGAGAATAAAAAGAAACCATTTTGACCCAAAAGAGTGGGGTGTCATATGAAAGAGCACTCAATTTAAGAAACATCACAATTTTTTTTAGAATTTTGCAATGCACAGTTATTGTTTTATTGTAAAAAAAATATTTTTAGTATGTAGCCTCTCCACCCCTTTTAAATTTCGACACTTGATTGATCGAAAACATAATCAAATTTAAACCAGCTGGTGTAATTGAATCTTTCTTGAGTTACCATAAACATCTATGGATCAGATTTAACCTAAAGTAACATTTTTTGAGTCATTTTTGATCCATGTAGATTTGATTGTAATTTCCTATTGACATTTACGATTTAGTATTTATTTTATTATGCGTCTATGGTCTGGAAATATAAAGACATTACAACACAACTTTTTGTCAATAAGTTTTGATATTGTGTTCTTTTACATTCATGGAACCCTTGGCGAGCGAATTTTATTCGCATTTGTCTGAATTTTTTTTTATTTTGTCGAAACTACCTATAGAAGTTTCGGTCTAGAACACGTTTTTCTTCCATAGGTAGATTTTTATATTTACTCTACCTAAAATTACTTAAAATTTTGAGTTAAACAAAATATTGAAATATTAAAAAAAAATAAACGGTTAGTAAAAGATCGACGAAACTTGGGCCACGACACGCTGAAAGAGCAAACAGTTCTGATATACATGTTTGTTCTATGTCAAACATTTTTTAAATTCACATTGACACTGAAACTAAAAGTTGTCATCTTTTCGTTCGTGAGTACACAGACATAGTACTGAATTGAATTTAATTTAATTTTCTAAAATGTTTCCGGTGTAATATATTGATATGTCATCTTGTCTTTTGTTTCCATTTTAAAAACTTATCACAACACTTTTTATATATTATGTCTCATAAATATACTTTCGTAATCGAATGATGAATAATAATTCCAATAAGTTTTGTTTTTCAACCCTCACATTTTTTTCCGGTTGATCCAGCTCGCATCATTTTCTGATTTTTGTCTCAAAAACGAGAAAATCACAATAAAAAGATAAAGGAAAAATTTACGATCCCAACATGAAAATTCAAACAAGGTTAACGTTTTAGATGGTGTAAGATCTGTGGATGAATAACATAAGAAATGGGTAAGTTAAAACATAACGTAAATATTTTTTATTGTTTTGGGAAAACGAACTTGTATTTTGTCGTAAATATTTTTAAATGGAATAAAAATATTTAATAAAATATTAATTAAAAAAGATTTTTTGGGAAAAGAAGGGAGTTGGCAGAATTTAATGTAGAAGCATTTTCTGCCACCATTTAGGTGTGGATTAAAAAATCGTCAAAGAAAAAGGTACACCAATTTTGCAAGAAAAAAACCAATATGATTTTTAATAACTTTTCAAGACATTTTTTAAATTACTCCAAATCAAGAACTGTGTCTGAAGATGTCGATGATTTTTGATATTTTCTTACGTATGCTATCTTATGCGTCTCTAGCGGCCATTTAGGATGACCTGCTAACCTTATCCAAAGGCGTGAATACTTCAAGGCTGCATTAATGATGAAAATTTCTAGAAAAAAGAAAGAATGATGATGATGTGTGGTGTGTGTCCTGGTTAAAACTGGACTTGACCTCAGAGACATATAACCAATTTTCCATTTAACCGACACTCAGTATAGCTGAGCAGAACCTCAAATAAATTATAAAATTTGTAAAAGTAATACGTTATTAAAACAAAAACAAAATTGAATTACCCAAACATATTTTTTATGAAATTACTTACTGTAAAATAAATGATGATTAATAAAACTTATTTTTGTAAAAAAAAAAAGAAAAGTTATTTAACATTTTGATAAATGTAGTTAAGGGAGATAACTTTTCTGATTTAATTTCTTTTTTATTTTGAATTATGTGAAATGATCTGTGACAGTGACAATGACAGTCATAATAAAATACCAGAAGAAAAAACAAACAGAAAAAGGTTGGAAATTGATAAGTTTTTGCGAAAGGAAGAAAAACAAAAAAAAAAAAAGGAAAATTGAGAAAACTTTTTTCGAAGACGAACAGATTTTTGTTGGGTTTTAATATAATTTTATTAACTTTTCTTTGTTTTATTAGAAAAGTTTTTTATTTTTGTTAGTCTATTACAGGAAACAAACTAAGAACAATTTGTTGGAATAATTGATAAAACGAGATGATTGAATTTTAGGGGTTTTAAAGAATCGTAATTGAAGTAAAAGAACTACAAGTCATAGTATATATACATTGAAGGTAAAATCATGTTACTGTTCAAAAATAAAGAAACCCATAAATTAATATCATAAAAAATTACATTGTGTCTACGATTATACGAACAGCAAATCAAACATTATATCTAACTTGGAAACAATAAGCGGTTTTCTAAAAAACGATAATGTTATTCTTTAAATCTTTAAAAAAAATACATTTAAGATATTAAATTCTACTTAACAAACAATTTTCATTAACATAAAATTTCGATGAGAACCGTTATATTGCCATTAAAAGAGGAACAAAAATATATAAAATACGTTTGTAGAGAAAATGAAAAAATTATTGGAAATTTATTGTTATTTTGTTTTAATTTTCCAGAAATTTTCGATTTTCTATATTTTTTTTTCATTGAGTTTTATAGAGTTTGAAGGAAATTAAGATATTGTTTTTTTTTGGCTTTCAATGTTTTTCTTCTTAATTTTTTATATAAACTTTAAAATCTTTGTAATTTATTGGATTTTCAGTATATAGGAAGAGAGAAGAAAATGGAAAATTATTGTTTGGGATTGTCTATAAATATTAAATGTTTGGGTTGAATAAATTTTCGTTGAAAAAGGTCTTCTTTTTTTGTTGGTATTTTTTGGTTGTTTATGGGATCTCAATCGTTTTCGATCGATGCTTGGGAAATGGATTAGAAAATTTGAGTAGATACTTTAGATTTGGGTTTTTATATTCATATCGGTAAGCCTCGGTGATTTAGATATAGATTATGTATTTCTTCTGAAATTATTAATTTTATGGGTATAGAAAACCTTAGGTTTGGTAATAATGCTATAGGTGAGATAAAGAAAGTGTTGATGAGATTGTTGTGGTTAAACACGAGATGTTGCGCTAACGATATTGTTAGAAGTTGGTGACAACTCTATACTTTTGAAACCAAGGAATTTGAATGCGGTTGTACGATCAAATATCCAGACAAGTTATCTTTTGAGTGAAGTGGCTTTATTGCATTATACCACAGTACTCATTTTGGAATCACCTCTTTTTAAGCAGAGCTATAAGAGATACAACACAATTCTAACATGCATAGCATTGTTCCACTCTGTTTGCAATTTGAGTGTACACTACACTATTCTATGCTTTCTCTGACACATTACGAAAACCAAGCTTTTGTGTGATTTTTGGAGTAGTAATCTACAACAAAATTGTTATTCGTTTTCAAACACGAAACTTATTTTTGAACTTGATCTTACAAGCGGTGTACTTTGGAAGTTATTGTTCTATTAAAATTCTTTAGCGATCCATGTTAAAAGCACGTAGGCTTTTAATGTTATTGCAATATAAATTGAAATAATTGGCACATACCATTCCACGTTAAATTAAATTTTAATTTAACAACCTCATAAATGTTGCAAGCACTGATTAAGGACTATTGAAGGATACCAAGAGTAATGGGTTTGTCGAAACTTGTGTGATAGTAAAATTAACACGAATTGGAAAAACCTATATTTTTTTTTTTTAAATAAAATGTGATGTGTAGTAGGCATTACAATATGTGTAACAACAACACATAAAAAACTTAAGACCAAGGTCACACAACAACATGCGTTCTAAGGATGTTAATGGACGCAAATCTGTTTTTTTTTTGTTTTTTTTAATATTTTTTTGTTAAATAATGGATAACTAAACCATAAATCCTATCACATATAAAATATGGCATAGGCCAATATTTCGTAATAGGATAGGGAAAATAAAAATAAAATAAGATATAAAAAGCAAATTCGTTTTAAAAATTTGCAGGAACAATACTAAAATTGGTTTGCCAATAGTCCAGCTAATGGCATAATCCTTGATTATGGGACGCAGTATATTTTTCAATGATTAAAGCTCAGAT